>JAWZYV010016390.1:600000-1013754 GCA_038373885.1 Cheiracanthium punctorium
GTAAATTCCGTTTAATTTATAACGCTAATTTAAACATATATCCTGCATTAAATATGCATATTTAGTATGCAGATAAACCTTTAACACCATAAATAGTGTCTTATAATGCATTAAATAATGCACATTGTATTATTACCTGATAAAAATTGTCACGCTCAGATTCAATAATTATGATGATTTATTCGTTCGTGCATTAATATTAAATATAGTCCGATTTATTATAAATTTATGATATTTTTAGACCCGTTGTGCAGTATGAATATTATAGTAATGCAGAAAGAATATTTTTTGAAGTTCTGGTGTCGAGTAACACAATGGTATAAATTGTATACGGAAACTGACTTTGTACTTAATGATTTCAGCCGCTGACTGCGCAATTTGAAAAAAGAAGTATAATTTTTCTTGCTCAGATTTTAAAAAATTATTTAATTACTTTCTTTATGTAATAAAAGTTTCTTTAAAATTTCCTTTAATTGAATTTTTATTAGCCAAGTGCGTTTAAGCACGTTTATTTATGCTTCAAAACAGCGTAGTTCTCCATTTAAGAAAGAAATAAAGAAAGAGGACAAAAAAACACGTATATTGTTTTAAGTTGAATGCTTCCTAAATATATTCAAATTTATTCCTAATTTAACTACTTAATATTTGCAGAGCAAGCTTCTTTTCCACTAAAGTACTCGTTTACTGTAAATATCTTTTCGAGTGAAGAAACACAACTGGGCCCTAATAAATAACTTTGATAAAAAAAGGTTTAAAATTAAAACGCCCGATTTTAAATAAATCCCCAATTTCCCGCTTCAAAAGCAGTTTTGACGCTAATAATGCAGTCTTGCTCCCGAATATCTCCCCCACCTCCTTTTTCCCCCCTAAGGCACCTTGTAAAGTTTTACAAAATTGAGTATCTCGCTGTTATTGCAAAGGAGCACAGCCTAAGATTGGAACTCATTTCTCTGACCCATAGCGCGTGAAACTTTCAGCCGTAGTCTACTTGAAGAGTCCGTTCCATTTCGCAGCATTAGTTATATTCGTACCATTAGTTTTGCGTTAAGAGTCAATTTGTGCTTTGCACAAGAGCATAATAAAGTGATAAAGGAAAGCGTAGTGGAATTCGTAAATCGGTCATAAAACTAACACGCGTAACAGTGTAATATTTAACACCGACATTAGAAAACCTTTTTTGTTTAACTCTTTGCACTTGTCTCGATAAAATTACGAAAGCAGTGCGTTTTTTGTTTTCAAAGGCGATTTTGTGGAACAATTGCTTGAATTCTAAGGAGATAATTCAAATTATTATAAGAATGAAAAACTTATGATATATATACTTTTGTGTTGAAAATTCTTGTGTTTATGAAAATTATACCTAATATTTATACACTTCACTGCCTTATTTTAAAGGAATCTTATATACATATACAAAAGTCATAAAGGAAAGGATATTGGAATTCGTAAATCGGTCATAAAGATAGCCCGAGTAACAGTCTAATATTTGACACCGACATTAGAAACCCTTTTTTGTTTAATTCTTTCCACTTTCTCAATAAAATTACGAAGGCAGTGGGTTGTTTTTCTTTGTTTGTTTGCATGTTTTCAAAGGAGGTTTTGTTTTTGTTGAACAGTTCCTTGAATTCTACGGGGATAATTAAAATTATTATAAAAGTGAAAATCTTGTGAAATATATATTTAGGTTTAACCATATTTCGATTGTAAGCACGCTAGTAATAAGTTCCTTGTGAATTTTTTTTATCATACGGTTCTTTATTTCATTGCTTTCTTTTCATTCAAGGAAATTGTTCGTGGGGCTGCTTAGAAATATCTAAATCAGTTCACTGATTATATGTTCGTGGAAATTTTAAATATATTTTCTAATTATAACATCCGAACTCACAAGGTAAATTTCAGCTATTCATGATATGGATGTAGCTTTCAATCGGTCAATTTGTGATCCTAAAATATATTAATTACACTTTAAAAGTTTGCATAGGTAAATAACTAAGATATACAACTCATTAATTCATAAGATTACCATCGATACTGCATGCACTTTTTGAGTGTAAAATTATACATTTTATTAAATTCATGGGTGTTAAATGTATGTTTAATCTTTTTCAAGAAATAAAATTTATCATTTTAAATCAGTTTCTTATATTTTGCCTTTAAATATCCCTAGTATTTACTATGGGAAATTTAGAAACACTGTATTCGCCTTTATTTTTTTTCTTCTGGTTCTTTTCTTCTCTCCGTTACCAACTCTCTCCCTAAATTCACCCTATCGTAGAAAGAGTTAAAGTTAAAAAGGGATAGAGATGTATATATATATATATATATATATATATATATATGGTCGTCGTCAAACAAACATCCTAAAGCAAGAAACAAGAAAAAATAATTCAACTTAACATATATTTAACTAGCTAAATGATTTTGTTAAATCTATAAGTTTTACTCTATGTAATAATATTCTTGTTAAAAAATCGCTGACTAAGTATGTTTACTTCTTTCATAAAACTGTTATACTCTATTTCTTTGGAGTACCTGACATTTAGATGAATCATTTCTAAGGGAAAAGTGGTAGCAGAGTTACTAAAAGACCGGATAAAAATCTGTCACGAGCTACAAACAACCCACCAGTATTTGAGCGTTATTTTACAAGCTAGCTTGATGGATTATGACAGATTATCTGTCACTTTATAGGTAAGGTCTCTAATGATCCTGTGTTTAGTCTTTTAAGGCTTGAAATCAGAACTATCAGAAACTGCAGACTCAGAATAATAGCTACTTAGAATATGATAGCGTTTTTGCTGCGAACGTATTTTTTAACATGAAAATGAACAGCTTAGTTCTTTCGTTTGTTTATTATTTTATAAGATCGTACATAAAAAGTTTACGCACACAAAAGCGTATAAAAAGAGTAACTCTCTTCATGTTTGTTAAAAAAAACAGGCAAGAACCTTGGGAGGTGGATTCATTTAGAATTTTTTCGTCATATGCTGTATGGTATTAAAAAAACCATGAACATAATATTTTAAGAAAAGTAACCATTGCTTTCTTAGTAAACATTTTTTTATGGTAACATTTTTAATTTTCTGGAAGCGAAAAGGTATTTACTATACGATTATTGATAAAACAATATGCTTATAACGAAAAAAAAAACAATAAAAATATTCTTCAGTCTAAAATTACACAATATAAAAATAAGTATGCGATAATTTCGTACATTCTATTAATTTTTAGAACATTTTACTTATTTTCTTTTCATCAGGATCAGTACTCTTCAATATAATAAATAATGTAGTCTTAAAATACTACAGACAACATTTATAATTGTATTATATCGTGCTACAGTTTAGTGGATGAAAATGGTAGTTCGTAAACAAATTTCTGAAACTTAGTGTAAAAGAGCTTAGCTCCGAATAAAAATATCGGTTAAACTCTTTCAAATAATTGCTCATTACACTCTGTTTACTCTCAAAAAGAAAACAACAATTATTAAACAGTCTATTATATAGAATATATATTTAATCTGGCACGCTCACATCCTACACGCTTTCTTTTAGTAGCAGGTTTATGGAGTACGTAGTAATTAAATTATGAGAAAAATGATGACTTTCTTTTTCAAAAGAAATACAACTAAAATTTTCCACCTAATTTCGGACAGAAAAACAATGAAACAGACGCTACGAAAGGGAAGAAAATGATAGTAAAGGAAATAGATCACGGGAGGAACAAAATTAGAACTTTTTCTGCTCCATAGAATTTATTCATATTGTGATAAAGTTTGCATTGTGTGCCCCAGGTCCAATATCTTAGGAAACCTTTATATTATACTAATCAAACACACTAAAAACATTTTTTCTCGAAATAATGTATTTAAGTAACTCAAAATTTTGGATATCACATTAAATCTAACTATAAAAAGATATTGGTTTGGAAGCACCTTTTAGAAATGCACGTATCCTCTTGTGTCAAACTATTTTACAACATGATACTGAGTGCGATTGGAACCCAAAATCTTTTATAGGATTATATGCAAAATCTAGAGAGTCTTCTGTAATCAAATGAACAAACTTTTATTAAAAATATACAGCTTAAAAATTCATAACCTCTTAGATTTATTTTTTACTCTAGTTTTTCGAATTCAGTAAGAGAAATTACTACAAACTACCACCAAGACGTTTGTAAGAAAGACGCCATTGAAATGTTACATTCGCTACAGTTTTCACTCGTTTCTGAAAAACAGCTGTCGTCTTAAGGCTAGCACGAACACGACTGGAATCGTCACCTGAGTCTATCTGATTTTTTGGAAGACTGGTATGCTACCGCTGAGTCACTGCAACTAAAATTTTTATTTCAGTAAAAGCAGTTTCATTCAAGCTATTGAGTTGCACTTTATTCTGTTTCATATTATTTTAGAGTAAGAATTAAAAAATATGCCCATATTTGCATACAATCACCGTGACCGCTGTTTAGATTGAGTAATAAAAGTAAACTTTTCTTTAAGTGTTGACATAAACCTATGATTTCACAAGAACATAATATGTGTGTAGATATATCACGTAGCAAAATATATTTTTCTGATCATATCATGCAATTCTACATGCTTAGATTTCCGTTTCGCTTAACATTCATTCTAAAGATCTTGCGGATGCTTCTTCGTGCTTCTAACGCCATTAAGTTAGAGTAAAACCCTACGATGTTACTCCAGTGCCAGAAATTCGTCCCTGATCAGATATAACCTTTAGCCGGCCGGATTCTGCAGGATTTGTCATTAGTTAATGGATTTCATTTCCAATGAGAAAGGCTCGTTGGAATCCCTTGATCCTTGGAATGTATCTTAATGCAGCTAATGCATTGTACTTGTTCAATAATAGTTTCATTGAAAATGAACAATCGGTAATGACAATTCTATTGCATTAATATTTTACTTATCACATGTTTATCTACGTAAAATGCTGAGGCACTTTAAGTCACGTAAAAATTAAGAGAAGATGTGAGTATATATGGATTAGATAAAGGGACGATGTGTATAGACAAGTCATTTTGTCGTGGATTTGCTAGTAGTATGATTGAAGTTAGTGGTTCAGCATATACCTAATTACGTGCTCTTAAAGGCACTACAGTAATGTTTAATGTGTCAAGTACTCAGTTGTTTGCAAACGAAAAATCTCATAAATAAGTAATTTTGGTTCCATTTTTAACGATAAGAAATTGAAGTGATATTTTATGTAATTTTTTACCAAATTAAAATCGCACAAAGTTCGGATTTAATGCATTCTTAGATATAGTCTAAGAGCCAGCGACCGCCAGACCTTAGTATAAAAGCTGAAGCTTTCTCTGCGCATACACCCCAACAGAGGTAGGAGCAATCGCCCTCTATAAAGTTTGGATGACCGTGGCTTTGGCAGGTAACATGTGGCAAAGGTGTATAAAATTGCAGAATATTTTCGTCATTTCATAAAGCTTAATTTTTTAATATGTTCTTCTTCGCAATACTAGAAATCACTTGATCCCTTTCCAGACACTTTTCCATCGTGGCAAACCCCCGCCAGACAACCTCAAAGTCATGGAAAACTGTTGTGTTAGTAAACTCCCGCGACGAAGTACGTCAAGCTATCACCAAGTGTCAAGCACATTTCATACTGCTACTTCTGAACTTTCTCAGAATGCTGCAGCGCGCTCGTAATAGAGTTACGTTTTACATGACTTTGAGGTTGTCTGGCGGGGGTTTGCCACGATGGAAAAGTGTCTGGCAAGGAATAAAGTGATTTCTAGTACTATTTCTAGTACTACTTTCTATTCATTTTTTTAAACGAAAAAGAGAGAGAAAGGGGTTCATCGATGTTTTTAAACAAATTTTAATATCTATAACCAAAAAAGACTTTTTCGATTACAGTGGAATTTTTCGGATTTCAAATTTTTAAGTAACAAGAATATAATATAAATAGGATGTGTGGTTTTTTTTTTGTGGAATTTTCTTGTATTTTATTATTAATTGAAACATTAGACACATTTTTCGCAGAAACACAGATTGCCAACATAAAACAGGACAGATTATTTTAATAGTGTTGAGAATTGTGATCGCAAAATATTAATAATTACAGCGTTTAGACAAAATATTAATGATAATAGTAATTTTATGCTTGTAAATTTTCTTTGAAGCTATTTCGAATGAAGATTACAATCTAATTCATGCATAACACTTTAAAGATTTTTTTTATTTTTTCAATATCTAAAATGTTGTATTAAGTTTAAATTTTCACATATATCAGATATTGCGTCATCATGTGGTCATGCATATCAATTAAAAAATGTATCGGCTGTTGTTGCCTCCTTCTGCAATATTTCCTTCGATTTTGCAAGAGCCACTACCAAGCCAGTTAAAATATCTTCTGATATACAGAACCAATGCTATGTTCTCCGAAGTACTGATGAGAGCATTTAGAAAATATGCGAGTTAAGTAAGCAATTAACATTCCTATTGTGATCCAGCTATGCAATACCAGTGCTGTAACATAATAATAATACGTAAATGCGTAATGATAAAGTGTTTCATTTTTTGTGTTAACGCATATCCATGCACTGATAGAATAACGTAACGTTTTTAGAAACTTGCAAAAAGTCTTCTTATCACGGTGTAACATTTAAACTTCTAATAATACCCTAGACATATGTAATTAAATACAGCTTTAAAAATTATTCTGAAAAAACTATGTTCTAATATGAAAAGTTTACTTCAGAAGCAACAGCAACAAAAATTTTTATTTTTCATCTTACATTTACTCAATTTATTAGAATTTGTTTTATTTTTCTAGCTGCGTGTGTTTGAACCGGACTGTTGAAAACAGTTAAAAGTTCGCGTGGACTCAAACTAACTTCCTGACTCTAAGAATTATTCATGTCTAACTTGGCAAGTTTTCGGGCATTTTTTAATACAAAATTAAAATATGTGAATAAGAACAACGCTATTAGGTCTGAGGTACAGTGGAGAATTTAAATGCACTTACTCCACGCGGACTGGTGCATCATAAATTTATGTATGTGAAACCTCAGAGAGCTAAATGATACACATGGACTTGCACCACTGTATACTGAAGCAGGTGCTATATTTACGGAATATAAAAAGGAGATACAGATACGAAACCTGGAGCTTAATATATTTTTTTTCTTCTTTTCTTGAAATAGAGATTCCAGTGGAATAAATTTGGTCTTCCGGAGGCGTGAGTCCAATGCTGAAGAGGCAGCTTTTTCGCAGCACTCAACAAATTAGTTTTTAACGGCGATTGTCTCTGCTCTAGAACAAAATTTGAGCCGTTACCTGCTGTCTCGAAAATGAATGGAACATAGGAACAGTTGCATTTCTTTGCTTTAAAAGCGCGCTAGCCAATCACGTCTCCTAAGCAAAGTGAAATGCGTTGCGTGTGGGTGCTTTAGAGAAAGTTAGGTTTTTCTTATTTTCAGGGGTATTTATTTATTTTTTTATTTTTTTCGGGGGCATATTTTAATCATTAGAAATGCGTCCAGTTGAGATGGATTTCTGGGATGGGGGATTTCAGGGAGATAAACAAGGAGAGCATTCGGGGAGTGAAAATAATTCTCTTAGAAATTGAATTTTGGATCCAATTACCAGAATTTTCGCGTGAAATAGAGAAATAAGTAACAAAGAATATGCAAAAAGAAAGCTGTGAAGTTTATAAATTTTAGCTTCTAAAAGAAAAGTTGATTAGAAAGCACTTGGAGAAAGGTATAAAATGAAGTCTTTTTATAAGGGATTGCAAAATCTATTTTGAAAGTCGTTTTAAATTGAAATAAGGAAAGAATAGCTTATTATAGAACTGATACAGCTGAAAAATTCTGAAATAGCCTGACATATTTTATAAATAGGTTAATCAAAGTTTTGATAATACATTTAATAAAATGATAGCTCATAAAGATTATATAAATTTATAAAAAATGAGCATTCTTAGTAGTATTATTTTTGTTGAATAACAAGTAAATTATTTTGTGTTATTACTGTTTCATTAAAATAAATTTAAATATGCATTTCTTTCAGTTTATTTTGAGGATAAAAATGCGCTACAGAAATATGTTGAATTACTTTAAGAAAAAAACTCTATAATATAATATAAAGATATTTCTTAAAATTAATAAAAATTCCTTGAATCAACCAAATGTTTTTTTTAAAATGTATGCAGTCTTTTTTACAATTTAAGAATGGTGTGTTATCTGAAATATTAAAATAATTCACATTAAAAGGAATACACATATAATTACAATTAAAATACAATCTATTTAACTGTAATAGAATCATCGCATGCACATGGTAACAAACATTCGTGTTAGAATGTTCATTATAAATAGTAAACTAGATACAAGACTTATAATCTGAAGTATTAATATGTTTAAGCTTCACCTTAAATAATAAAGAAACGTAAAAAAATTACTATATTCATTAAGTTAAAAGTTATGAATACATTAATGTGAAAAATTATCCTAAATTTATTTGAGGGCCAGTTCTGAGATCATAATGCAAAGTAGTGGGTCAATATTGTTAAAGATGGTGGTTATCATACACTATGAGTTTTATGAAACAATAACAAAACTTATAATCTGAATCTATTATTAATATTGTAGTACAATTTTATTTTAGCTTAAGATAAGAAATTTTTATTTATCTATTAATATTTTTAATCTAACTATAATTAAAGTATGACAGTTAAGTTAATATGTCTTGGTATACTACATTATTGAAATGACTCAAACATATAAAAGTAATTAAGTATTTTAAATATGTTTGAACGCTTTCATTTTCTATGTCAGTTTCTAGCTAATGTATCCTTACAATCATAGAAATCTTTGGAAAACACTTATGTGTGAATAAGTATAAAAAATATAAGTTAAACGTTTTTTAATGAATAAGTGTAAATTACGTAAATTCAAATGAGACCAAAAGTAGACGTTTCCGTATTTGGAAGAAATTTAATCAGAATGAAATGAATTTAAACTGAATTGTGTCAAATAAAAATATTAAAATGAGTCTGCAGAGTTTTTTTTTAATAAATATGTTTATTTTTTTAAAGATGTGGTGTAAATTTCGGGGTTAAAAAATGGATTTCACCAATAATTGACACCCATGTTAGTTATTGGTGTTTCAGTTACGTACATGATAACTGCATAAAACTTCTAGTAAATGCACTAAATAACTATTTAGAAAGTTGTCTGCAGAGAATTTTTGAATACATAGGGTGTACCAAAAAGGTGGTAACACGCTTTATTTTTTATCTATTAGAGATACGTGGGTAATAAAGAGGAATAACACTAAGTTAAGAACACCAGTAACTGACACTTAACCAGATAATTTATTATAATAAGCTTTCATTTCAGAACTTTTATTAAATTGTGCTATCTGGTACCATTTTAGGCATTTATCTTCAATTTTATGCAACTTTTATTTATAATCTTCAGAGGCTGTAGGCAGGGTTGTAGCCACGGGGGGGGGGGGTGGGATATCGGGATATATCCCCCCCCGAAAATTTTGGATTTGTGTTGAAATTCCGTCTATTTATACACATATAAGTTCATAACCCCCCCTCCCCCGAAAAATTTTCCTGGCTACGCGCCTGGCTCTAGGTATTAAAATTTGATATTTTAAACTTAGTACTAAAAAAGTTCTGATTCTCAGTAGCTGGTTTAAAGTAAAAATTATGGTAAGTTCATTTTCAACCTGTTTCTATTCGAAGCATATTTCATTTTATAAATTAATTTAAATTGAATTGTATCAGATAAGTAGTATATAAAATGTTTCCGTATATAAAATGTTCTTACTCAGTACTCTTTTAATTATATCGATTTTTAAATATTTTTTTATTATAATTCTAAGAAAATTTTAAAATATTTGTATTTGTATAGTATCTGTCATAGTAATATACTATTCAAGATGATCATCTTATGTAAAAGTGGTGTTATTAATATTATATTTTGCAATATTGTCTACTACTTTTATTTCGTTTTGCAAAATAACTTAATGTGAATAAAATGTAATCGCTTAATAAAATAATTTTACTGTTCCTTATAATGGTATCCTTTTCAAAATAAATGAGCATGTTTTTTTACTCATTTTCTATTTTTACTCATTCTCTTACTGGAGCATGAAGTGCTATTCATTGAAACCAAATTTGTTTTGTGTTAATTACTGGTGTCGCCACCATAAGTAGAAATTTCCAATGTTCTGTAAAAAATTATAGCCTATACAAATTTTCAAAGTTCACTTAAATTTAGTAAGAATCAGAATTTTTTTACTACTGAGTTTAAAATATCGATTTCTGATACTTAGATCCCATGAAAAAAAAAAAAAAAAGTTGCATAAAACTGAAGAAATATTTAAATTGGTGCTAGATACTACCATTTGAAAAAAGTTTTGAAATAAAGCATATTATAATAAACTATCTCGTACAGTTTTAGTTACTAGTGTACCTACCTTCATCCCTTTTCCTACCTTATTTTGAACATTATTTTCAGTTTATATTGTCCACTTAACTCATTAAAGCGTGTTATCACCTAATTTGGGACACCCTGTATATTCAAAATTTACATGTAAGTAACTTTTTGAATAGCTATTTGCTGCATTTGCTAGATGTTTTATGCGATTATCACGAACTTGGCCAAAAAAATAATAACTAGCATGAGTGTCACTTACTGGTGGAATCCATTGTTTTTTACCCAGAAGTTTACATCCCATCTTAAATATTTGAGACTTGTGGGATTACGGCCAATTATCTAAGCGTGAGATCTAGACCAAGGAAGTATTTCTATGGGGTCCTAACCAGCATTTACTCTAAGTTTCGGAGAAAATCATGGAAAATTCCGAACGGGAAAGTCGGCAGAAGAACCAAGCACTTTTCATCTCATAGTTCAGAGCGATATGCGCTACACACTGATGGGGTCCCATCTATATAAATAAAACAGTGTGTAAACTGTCCGTTAGTTGGTTGGTTAGTTAGTTAGTTTGTCTGCACCTCGCGTAGCTCCGAAACGGGTGATCGTAGACTTACCAAATTTTGTATAGATATTCTCCAGGACGGGTCCCGACATACCTCGAAGCGATTTTTTCGAAATTCGAATTATTTTAGGAGATATCGACAAAAAACGTGACGCAAAAGGATCATTTTTGCTCTCGCCATTTCGCTTTTTCCGAGACTAAAATGTGCAACTTTTTAATTTGGCGAAAAATAAAATGTTTGATGTGCGATTTTGAGATCATTCTAACGCTTGGCGCATTTTAACGTAATTTTATCGTCTGCTACTTGGGTTATGAATACACCTGAGAATAAGTTTTGGAAATTTTCATTCAGTTGGAATTGTACATTTTGCTGCGCAACTTTTCCCCATCTATTTCCAATGTATTAGTTCCAGAAAAAGGATGTTAGATATATCAATTTTAATTTTGTTTAATCACACTCATGAATAATTCTATACTTTCCAACTTAATGGAATAAGGAAAGAAAATAGGGAAGACCCATGGATTATAATACGCTTTTACTATATAGCACTTTAGTGCGTATTTAAAATTTGAAAGTGTTTTAGACTTTATCCAGATATATCCAGAAGCTCTTCAGAATTAATATAGGAAGAAAAATTTGTAACGAGGGGCGGCCGACATATTAAGCATCGCATCTGGGTGCCGGCTTCGAAGGGGCTTCAGTTCGAACTCAAAAACTAAGTAGAGCATAAAAGAGGGCGTCATTTTTACGTTAGCAGGGGGCGCCACTTACCCTAGGGTCGCTCCTGTTTGTAACCATCTTAATTCCATTCAGAATCTGAGAGATTTCAGTGCCAATCAAGCAGGCGAGGAACAGGATTCTCCCCGAATGAGATTTATTAAGATGGCGAACCAACTAGTCGCCGGAGGCGGCTAGTCTTAAATAAATAAATTTATTAATTTATTAAAAAACTCTGCAGACTTATTTACTGTACTATTATTTGATAATTTCTGTTTAACACTAAACGTACCAACATTTAATATGTACCTATTTCTACCATAGCCAGTGAAATGGCCGGTTGTGGTAGATAACGGTATACGACAAATATAACTAAAAAACAAACAAAATACAAATAAAAAAATAATAGGATATCAATTGTATATAATTAATAGAAAAGTCATGAAGTCAAATGTGCAAAAACGATAAGATTTTATGCGCATTTTTTATACAAAAGTTCATAATCGGTCATTTGACCGCTTATGGTAGTTTTAGTATTAAACTGCTGCCTAAAGAGAAATATGCTTAAAATGAACTTATTTTAATTTCAGCGATAAAAATCTCAGTTTCTGATACTTAGAGTTCCCTAAAGGTAAAAAGAAAGAGCATAAAGTTGAAGACAAAGTCTAATTGGTATTGGGTAGCACCATTTGATAACAGTTCTGAAATAAAAGCTTATTATAAAAAATAACCTGGCAAAGTGTCAATTACTCGTGCACCTACCCTCTTATTAGTATTATTAATTTGTAATTTTGTCTAGTATTCTACTTCGGTTGTGAAAAATAATGTAATGCGAGAAGTGTATTGTCTCTTAATAAAATATTTTTACTGTTCGTTTTAAAGAAATTGTCACTAAAAAGTAAATAAGCATGTTTTCTGTTCATTTCTTAGGTGTCATTACTGGAACATGAAGTGACAATCACTTGAGCAAATATTTTTTCCTGGTGCCAATTACTGGTGCTGCTACCATGAAAAAATTTAAATTTATAACATTCTATAATAAATTATAACCTGCACAGGTTTTCAAAGTTCGCTTAAGTTTTCAAAGCAAAAAGTTGTTTTCTGGATAGTTTTGGTAAGTAGAAATTAAAACACTGCTGGACAAAACATCTCTTTCAACGATCACCTGTACCTCGGTGCGAACTATTAATAAAAAGCTATACTATGTAAAATAAAACGATAAATTAATAATATGTGCCTATGACCATCAAATTACTATATTACTGAGAAAACAATGACGATTATAATGGAAAACGCGAAAATGAGGTGGCCAAAACTTCGATCACCAGAAAGAGTATTGGGAAAATTTCATTTAAATATATGTGCTCCGTTATCAGTTGTATACTGTATTGCTTTCAGGTGGCGCAAGAAGCGTGCAGCGACGGATGATCAATAAAGAAAAACGTGCCAAAGTCATCAGGTCGTATGGCCAACTTTAAAATCTCGGAAAAACTGTCCTCCACGCAAGTCTTTACAAGGATACAGTTATCAAGGTGCTCAAGAAAAAAACAGGGAAGAAGCCCGAACGTCCTGAATCTTTGCCCGCCCGTCCGTGATTAACGGAAAATATGGAGGAAGGCACGTCAATTAATAAGGCAAGATGAGCTGGTCACCAGCCATATAAAGATCAAAACCGTTGACACAGCTTCACGCTGAGCTATTTGTCGAATGTTAGCTAAACAAGACTAGCTACGAAAGAATCAAAAAACAACTGCCCTTAATGCAGAGACACAGGGAAGAACCTCTCAGGTTCGCACGCAAACACATTGTTGAATCCACGGACTTCAAGCAGGTAGTTTTTATGGATGAGAAACGCTTTTGCCTCCACGGACCCGGCAACGTCAGTTCATAAGTCGAACATAAAGGTGATGGCGTCATCGCACCGCATCGAGTGGAGCCTGAAATAGGTGGTGGCGAATTCATGATTTTAGGTGTCATGTCCAGTTTTGGTAATCTCGTGATAAATGTTGTTCAAGGCTAATATAACTATCTTAAAATAGCTTGATAATCTACAAACCATTTTTTTTCTGTGGTGTCATGGACAATTTGGCTAAAACAAATGGATTTGGCAACTAGGCAATGCGAGAATCCATACTACAAAAAAAAAGAGTTTTGGAGTATCTGAAGTCCAATAACATTGCTTTCTGAGGCTGGACAGAACGCAGCCCTGATATGGACATCATAGAGAATTTATGGCACCTAATGGAAGAGGTTGCGTATAGCAAAAAGCAATATGGCGTTCCGAAAGAACTGACTCCTGCTCTGGAGAGATGTGCGGAGAAGTTCAATGAGGAAACCATAATGAATCCATAAAAATCAATTCCTCGACGTTTCCTAAAGGTCGTTGATTTTAAAGAATCACAAATTTAATAACCGCCTAACCGTTTTCTTATGCATTATTTGTTATGTATGTGTGGGTGCTTGGTAGTAGCCAAAGTTTTGACTACGCATTTTCATGTATATTCTATGAAATGTTTGAATTTTGTGACATTAAACTTTTTCTGATATTCATATATTTGTTCCTTATTTTCCCGTCAAGTCAGGGTGGACAACACATCCACCACCCCGTACAACACATCCATCCACATCCGTACTTGATTTGAACTTTTTTAGAATTAGGTGGTCGCCACAGTTTTGTCCAGTAGTGTTTATTTATATTCCTTAAATGTCAATCACTGGTGGCACCAGCCCTAGTTACATTTTTCTGCACTTAAAAAAGATATTCAAGATTTTTATAAACATTTATGCAATTAAACTTTTTGAGTGTTTCATCTGAAGGGCACATATATGCTATACTGTCGAGATATGAGAATAAAATTCAGTGTTTTTCTTTTTGACTAAAGCTTAGAAAATCACGTCCCAGTATCTATAGCTTTGAGAATTATGTCCTAGATTACGGAAGCATACAAATTGCTCAAAGATAGATGACACTGTTTACCTACGGTTTCTTTCTCCGTGTAATTAAACTTGCTCTGTGTATAATTTCTAGGTACAGGAGTAATGATATCAGCATATGCATAAGGATGGAACGCATGTTATAATCAATAACGGTTAGCTACTAATAATTATGTTTAGCTGGAATAGAATATAATAACACACAATTATTTGAACTGTATTACTATTTAACGCTAATGGCAGGCTGAAATTAAGCCGAGCTTTGGACAATCTTTACTGTGATTAAACTCTGCTATCATAAGGTTATTTGTTCGAGAATATTCAATACATTTTAGCTAGATATTTTAGAAACGTGATAAATTTTTACACGTGAAAATGGTGTTCAATAATAATAACGAGAGTTCATAAATTTCCTACCAAAATTAACTATGAGACTAATTAAACTAATTACGTATTTTTTGACTAAAAAGATAGTGACGTTTGTTCTATGTAATACATGATCCTGTTTTGATTGATAGTTTCTTCAGAAATTATGTAAAAATGCTATATACTTGACTTTTCAAATACTTGAACATGGAGATAGAAAAACTAATTTTCAATTCATTCGACACCAAATTGACTTTAATTTAATTTGTATCTGACGATAATAAAGTTAAAAATTATATTTTCAGTAGTTATACATATAGTTAAAATAATTATAAAGTAAAAAAATACGAACAAACATAAAATAAAAATAAAGTGGCTTACGAAAGAGGAGTCAACAAATGCGGAAAAAATAACATATTTCATAATTCATAAAATGTTACATCTGAGTCGTATTTTCATATTTACATTTAATTTAGAAGTACTGCTCTTCAATCTAAAATTTTGTGTGTATCTTGATTTGTATCATATTTAAATATTCAAACTTTCATGAAAAATTTTGTCGGTGATATAAACGAATGCTTGAAATGCAAAATATGCATGAACATGTAAAACTGAAATAGTAAGATACTTATAAATTATTTCTATGATCACAAATGTTATAATATGTCAACAGGATTGCAACTAAACTACAGAATTAAAGATCAAAATTAAAAATAGAAAGCCATCAAACTACATTTTAATAAAATGTCTAAAAAAATATGTTACTTAACGAAGGAATATATTTTGAATGCAGATGAGAATAAAAACATTTACTGAATGAATTTGGATTATGAAAGTATTTTTATTTATTTCATGAAATATATTAAAAGAAAACGATATGCTTAAAAAAGGAAATTAATTTTTTGAAATATACGTATATTTGTGTGATTATAAAAAAATACTTATAATTACATAAGTCCTTTTTCCCTCATTTATAAAGAAACAGGAAGAGAACTAAAAATTGTAATCGGAAGTTTGTCAAGTACCGTGAATACGATCATTTAAAAAATTTTATTTCACTATGTGTAAATTAGTAACCCATGTAAATGCCTAAGTGCCATTATGAAGTAGAAACATTCTACCGTACACAAAGTATTTTTTATTTCGTTGGTATGAAACTGATATGATATTTTTTAACTTAAACTAGGAAAAATTATATTTTTTAAAGTAACCTATTTCAAAAGTTCAAATTATTTTAATGTATTGTGTCAAGCGAACCCCAGCATTCTATGAAACATAATACTGAACATTACAGTATTGCAAAATTAATTGCTAAAACTTTGAACTTACTATCCTAAATAAAATTAACCCGTTGAAATAGTCGATAATATAAAATCGAATCCAGATTGTAATGTAACGTTTGCTACATTATTCATTCATTGCTTGACGCAAGTGAGCTTTTGCATATCCAATTTCCAGACAATTTCAAAAACCACAACATTCCAACAAAACTTCACAATCTGACAAAAAATTTTAAAAGATTTTGCAAGTATATCTTTCTGTGTTTGAGCAGAAATATTTACATACTTCAACAGAGATTTCTTTCAATGTTTCAATCGCGTACCTATTCGTGTAGTGGCTAACGAATCATTCTATCACGCCTTTATTCGGGTTCGATTCCTGGCTCCTTTAACTTCCCCCTCCCTTAATACGGGGTAACATTGGCTGACTACTAGGTGCCCCCGTAATAAAATGCTACCCCCAAAAAATAATAATCCATAAATCGCCCGTGGATTACAAAATCTAGCTTTTCAGGTACGTCCAAATGACTTTTCTCCATGTTTTAAAATGCTAGTGGCCTAAAGGACCAGGTTTATCTTTAAAATCCACTTATGATAGAGATATTGAAAGGGAATATATCTGCTGCATGTTAAAACAATCGAACTTAAATGTTTGAAGAGGAAAGTTTTGCTCTTAGATTGCGGCATGTTGTTCGAAACAGTGGCTTATTTGAAAATATTTTATTAAATTTTGAAACAGTTATTGAGTGATTTCTGAAAACAGTTTAAAATTGTGGAAATAATTCTTACAAATGAATGCATAGGAGTTATCTTAACTCTTGTAAAAAAAAAAATAAGAAGTGATAGATGGGAACCAATATGGTTCAGATTCCCATAACAATGTTGGGTCGGAAACATTGTCTTCATGTACTTGTTAATAATCATTTTAAAAGAAGTGTTGAAGTCTTCTTCCAATTTTTTAATAAAATTTCATAAATAATGGACTTTTCTCCGACAGCTTCACCAAAGATATGAAATAGAATTTGTAAACTACCAAAATTATTCAAGTGCTTTCTATGGTGAATAAATGTTCTCATTTTTGAGGGAAGCCTTGAATAACTGAAAAATCATTTACTTGATTGCTTATATACTAAGCAGACTACCACTGTTAAATTTTCTTCCATTAAAAGTAAGAAGTATTCTTTCAAGAAAGAAATTTAAAATATGATACTGTATGAGAATAGTCCTGTTTTTATTTGATTTTAAAAAATTAACCAGCGACCCCAAAATGCAAAATTTGGCTTCGTCAATCTCAACTGGCAAGTGCTTTCTGTGAAAGAATTATTAATTTCTGACAAACCATGGTGGGAAAGTTTGCTACTACTTCAATACGCATTCTAAAGTGATTATTAATAGTTACAGAAAGACAATGTTTCCGACCTACATTATTGCATGAATCGTCCTGGTTCCATCTACTACGTCTTTCATTTTCAGCCAGGAGTTGTGAATCACGTTGTATGCTGGAAGGCGTGCAGTTAAATACAATTTTTTTAATTATAAAGTATTCTCTGTTAATCGTAAAATATATTCTCTTATAAATAATAATACTCTTCATTACAGAATGAACTTATAATCTTATAATACGAGAAAAGTCTGAAATACTATAATTGAGAACAGTCTTTGAAATCTATAATTGAGAAAAGTTTTTGAAATACTTTATCAAGAGAAAGGAATTTTTAAACACCTAGACTGCAAATAAGGCAAGAAATGAGAAATAAAATTTAAAAATATAGGGTGCATCATCAATTTAGAGGAACACAAGTTGAAAGCTTAAAGGGAAAAAATAGTTCACAGGACGCAATTCATACAAAAGCAGTTTTTTAAATATAGCTGGTTGAATTTTTTTGCTAAAATAAATATTACACTATTACCACAGAAAACTCCTTTCAAATAAAACAATCTACAAAATCCTATTCATAGCATGATTGATTTATAAATCTCCCTTTATAAATATGCTATTAGCAAAGCCACAAAACACAGAAATAAGTATCATATATGACTCTTCATAGCGCAATTTATTTTGTTTTGCATTTTTCGTGACCTTAACTACAATTCTTGGTCACGGCATACCACAACTGGAGCAAAGCCAAATTTGAAAATAAAAGCTTTGGTGCTAAAGAAGTAAAAATCTGAGATAAAGCGTAGGAACATAAGAAGAGCTTTATTAGACTGTATGTAAATTCGAGGGAAATGTATTTTTTCTCCTCATTACAAGATTTTAAAATGTCACCTACTTGAATTCAAATTCGAGTGTTTTTATAGAATTTTATTCTGAATGCATATAACTGAATATACACAGTCTAAAAAATAATTTATGCTTTCAGTTTTAAACTCATTCTCAGTGTGTGCTAAATTGTAAATTTGTATATCAGGAGTAAATGATAACTCGCGTTTAAATGTAAAAATAAACTATTTTACTTTAAAAAAGTCTACTATCATTGGATATTGTGTATATACGAGGTTACTCTGAAATTTTTGGGATAGTGGCAGACGATAGGCAAAAGAAAAAAAAATGTTAAAAATGTAAATTTGAACCATTTTATGGTTGCAGACGATAATTTGTGGCAACAATTGCAATTTATCTTTCGTAGTATAAATTTTAATAGAAAGAAAAAACAAACACGAGAGCATTATCGTGCTATGGTTTACTATGATTTTAAAGTGGAGTGTTTAAATTTTAAACAAAGCTCGATCTCGTGCTACTGTATTCGGATGGTTCACAGAATTTCGTAGAGGTCAAAGTTCTCTCCTGGATGAAGAACAAAGAGGAATAATCTTGCCAGCTGTAATCCCAAAATATGTATCGGCCATAGAAAAATGTTAATTTATGATGTTCGCTGCACTTATCAAATGATGCAAAAGGAACTTAACATTGGATCCGCGGATACATAATATTATTCATGAAGAATTGCTTCTGAAAAAACTGGATCCACTATAATTTAACAGAACACCATAAAGCGAAGTGTGTCAGAATCTGCAAAGAAACTTTAATTGTACTTAAGGATGGTGGACACCACTTTATTTCTAAAATCGTTACTGCTGATGAAACGTGCAAACCTTTTTTCACATTCCGACATGTCAAGAAAGTAACGTGTGGGTCTTTGAAGATGACCCCGAACTAGCAATGAAAATAGTAATGCATGCATTTAGCAGCATCTCAAAACTTTCAGAGTGACTCTCGTATCTAAATATAAAGCAAAATAGCCAAACATTCGAAGTATGGTATCCATTCATTGCCCAAGACCCACATTTTTAATCAGTAACAAGTATAGAGGGAAGGCGAGGTAAGATGACCAACTTAACTATGACTTTTACTGAACACTGCGAATGTGTTCTCTCAGCCCAAGAGCTGAGATTTTTGTGAGAATTTTTTTCATATCTTGCCTTACACGACGAATTTTTTTCAACTCCCTGTTTCAACTTTTAAGAGGCAACACAACGGCTCTCCCATATAAGGTAATTTTCGTCATCTTTCCCCAGTAATGGGATAAGATGACTAATGGGCTCGGGCAGGAATGGAGAAATGACGGTCCGCGGGCCAAATCCGTCCCGCGACGTGATTGTATCCGGCCCGCTAAATTGACCACTGAAAAAGTTAATTTTTATGTTAGCCAACTAAATCACTCGAAAACGTGTTCAACAGAAGATGTGAAGATTTTGAAAAGGAAGGTGACTTACAAATATTTTCTTCGGCATTCACTGTAAACTGCGAGGAGATTCAAGCCGAACTTGAAATAATTTAACTACAATGCAACGATTCTCTAAAGTAGCTGTTTAAAAATTCATCAAAGCTTGATTTCTAAAAAAGTTTACCGAAGTCTCGATTCCCCAATTTGATAAAACACGCGGAGAAAATTATCTCAATGTTTGGGTCTTCACACATTTGCGAACAGGTGTTTTCAACAATGAATATCCGTAAAAGCGAATTGAGGAATAAGGTGACCGACGAATATCTTGAGAACGTTTTACGAATTACTTCTAGTAACTTGGAGCCAAATTTCAACGACGAGATGATTAAAGAACAGTCAACATTCCATTTCATTTCTCACACAGGCCCAGTACGCCCAAACAATACATTAATAAAAAATAAATCTATTTGGCCTGCCTAAATATTTTAATTATTTATATGGCCCTTTCCTAAATCTGTTTCCCAAACCCTGGGCTAGGGTAAGATGACGAACTAACCACGGAATATGAATTAACATTTAAGAACACTTTATTAGCAAATAATTTTAATAAGAAACAGTAAAGAATGCATTTAAATGCATAGGTCACATTTGTAAGGTCTCTACGATCCCATCCGGAACAGTCAGCGTGAGCCCACTTTAAGTAATGATACTAAAAATCAACCTTTCCTTCTACCGCGCATTTGATGCAAAATTTATCAGTTTTAAAATCCTACAAGTCCATATCATCTGGAGTGTTGATGTACTGTATAGAATGAGATGAGTCGTCGTCAGAAGATGAAGAGAATTTCAAATGACTCGTGGTTTCTTCTTCGCTCTCCGTTCTTTATTGTTTGCCCTTTTAGTCAATCTTTATCGTCTTTAACTCTTTCTCTTCTTGTTCCTTTTTTCTTCTCTTCCAAAGTTTGTTTTACGGGAGTACGCATTAAGTTTTTCATTAAGAATATTTTAGTGACAATATAAAAAGACTTAGCATAGAATCTTGATTCCTTACATTGAGACGGTCAAATATTGGATGAACACCCCTGGAGAATGAACTTGTGTTTATAACTTCCTCTTAACGCCAAGTACATGTGGTTTTCCTAGTGCTAGTCTTAGTTCAGCACTAGAGGTTTATTATGCTCGCTGAGACGTGTTGTTATCTGTGATTACCTAAGAGAAATACTGAATACGTCATCTTACCCGATATGTCATCTTATCCCGCCTTCCCAAACCAATAAATAGATAGAAATAAAAACAAACGAACAAAATATTCACCTGATAAACTCAGCATGCGAAATCCACCTGCCCTATCGCAGTAAACAAGCAATTGAACAATGGGAAATGGGAAAAAATGTGCATTTTTATACACTACTTATATCATCTGGAGATTGCAGTATATGTATACAAATGAAAAGAAAAAATCGTAAGATTTTGAGAAGAAGGCTTGAATAAAAGCTAATATTTCTTACCTGGGACACGCCTTGGTAAAGAAAAAAAACAACAAAAAAATGACTTCAGAAGAAATAACTCAAAATGAAGCTGCTACAAGATTTCAATATGTTGAAATCACTGGAATGAAAAAAAAAAAGAAATCTTAAATCAGCACAGAAATTAAGGAGTTAATGTAATTGAAAGAATAAATCAAGTTATTATACAGAAAAATGGCAGTAGAAAAATGCTATTTCCAGTAAATAATTATCACGGGCTTGCCGTATATGAATGCAAATGTAAAAAAATCGTAAGATTTTGGAAGAAGGCTTAGAATAAAAGCTAATATCTCTTACCTGGGGCACTCCTTGTATAGATGAAGTAAGAACTTTTCAATTGCAAAAATTTATACAGTAGGTAAGGAGGAGGAAAACAGTGATATGGGGGAAATTGGGATGCATTAAATATAACTTTTACACCATTAAAATCGAGTTGTTTGATTTTTTTCGATGGGGAGATATTTTAACAGCATAAGTATTTCTGCTGAAGTTTTAGAATATTTCAATAATATTAATGTGTGCAAAACTTCTCTAGTTTTTGCTCTAAACACTCTGCCTGTCAACAAGTGAAATTGAAAAACTTTCTTCTCGATTCTTTATAATTAGATAAAGCATTTATATTTTGATACATATTAGTAGAGAGACTTCTCTGAAAAGAACTGGATTATATTTAAAAAAATTGTAATTAAACTATAATTTCTATTTTTAATAATTTTTCTGGGGTGGGGTAAAATGGAGGTATTTAGACTTAGCAAACTTCTATACAATACTCATATTTCTGTTTCTGCTTTATGAAATATTCTTGAAGCAATAGTTATAATCAATGAAATTAACATTTTAATTTACTGTTTATTCTAGAAATTAATTTTGTGGAATTAGCAGCGTGGCCACAACTAGAATGCAATACAGCTCATAAAAATTGATAAAACATATTTTTATATAGGGGGGGGGGAATTGAATCCTTTATTTTGCTTACAAGTGCTCGAATATAAAAATGAATTAAAGAAAAGAAAGAAAAGAGAAATTCATAAATCGAATTTGAAATATTTGCAGAAAAACATACATTGGAGGAAATATTAAATTTGGTTTATGTCTGGAGCTAAACCTGAAAATTTATGAAGGGGAACCTTCAAATTTATCCAGGTACATGCAATTTTTTTCTTATCTTATGTTTACTCATTTCTGGAGGTGGCTGCAGCTCTATCAGCCATCTCCTGCTTACACTCCCGTGTGGATCCAAGTAACATTTGCCACACACTAGAGTGAACCTGAATTTGATCATCGTGGGCATTATTTCTTTTGCTAAATATTTTAGAAAATAATCCTTTCCTGTGCATTTTTTCTTTTTATTTGATTATATCAAGAATAGACTGAATCGAATGCCTTCTCTTTCATTCATAGCATTAACATGATTTTTCATGAAGGTATACAATACATGTACCTTTGTACTACCCCCATTTTACCTGATGGTGGAAGAAAATAGGGGTATCAATATTTCCCTAAATATAAGTGACGCCATAGAAAAGCATATTGATAATATTAAAAAGCAATGCTATATTTTCAATCGATATAATTCAAACATATGCAATCAATATACTATATGTTTGAATTAAGGCCATCAGTAAAATTTTGCAATATTTTTAGTTAAATTGATGTAATACTCCCAAAAGAATTTTATGCTTCTGAGTACAACCGAAAGTATATTTGAGGAAGGTAATTATTGTTTGCTTTTTGTGTTTATAATAATTATAACAATCCCAAGAGAGAGAGCGAAAAGATTAACAGAATATGAAAAATGGCATGCTGTTATTCTTTCGTCGTTAGGATTGAGTAACCGGGCTACCTACTCATCCTATATCGTGCGCAAAACTCCAATATGAACTCTGTTCGTATTACTTTTATCCATAAAATATTATTAACCTGTACGAATAAATTGCCATTTTAGAATTTTTCTAAAGGTTCTGACTGCCTTTTAACTTTTCCAGTTAAAGAGTACTTTTTTCTAAATTACTAGGGGCCAAGGCCCAAAGACTCGCCACGCTCGCTTTTCGTATGAGGCATTCGGCCCCTAATAAGGCTTATTCGTAAAAAAGACATAATTTCAACAGACAAAACCCGAAGATATGGATCAGATAGAATGTTCTGAGCTACACATTGCTTGGTTCTTGCAGGTTCATTGGTACATAAAAATTTAAACTTCACACTACAGTAGATCCCCTCCCCCTCATAACACTGAAGATATTTTGTTATGGGAATCCGTGTTGTACGGGTCCTGAGCTATACTCCACCTGGAGTGAGGATTCCGCTTATAATCGCTGGAAAAATTATTTGCACAACTCAGAAACACAATGATATTAAATGTTGCCATTCAAAAGTTATATTAATTAGGAGCTAAAGCATAATAAAATCAGAACACCTGTTTCAGCTGTAATTTTTAATAATGTAAAACCTATTGCGCACCTTGCGAATTTGCCACCCATGGCGATTTTTCATTATTTGGCGACCTGCATACATGTAAAGTTAATCGAGTTATACCATCTCGTCGCGCTAGCAAATATCGAAAGTGTACTATAACTGCTATAATGGCATAGTTAACGCTGCCAAATATTTCTACTGGCAGCAAATAATTCAGCTGGACGAGAACCGGCTTTAAAATAATCTGCATTTTAATTATTTCTCATTTTCAAGATATTAGTTATTCTGTTTTGGAAAAACGGATAATCGCTAATTCTAAACTCCTGTTGTCTAAGCGAACTTACTATTGAAAATTGTCAACTTTGTGTAACACATTTTGAGTTACTTATTTCATATAGTTTTTATTTTGGCGTAAAATGGGTGTATTTCTTCTTCATGTTTGACAATTTCACGTGATACTACATACTTGGAAACGCTTTGTTGCAAAGGAATGAATGATTTTATGCCAAATCTGGCAACCATTCTGTTTACTTTTTCAGTTTTTTATTAATATCTTCTAAAATAATTCGATTTTCGAAATTTAAGTCAGCTCATCAGGTTCCTCGGAATTTTTCGAATCTGTGGGCACCTTAGTCGAAACTTAAATCCCCACGGTTTAGGAGGAGATAGGCCAACAAGCTTTAACAGCAACAGCGGCCTTTACTTTTTTTTAGTATAGTTAGATAGCTTAATGTAAAAATACAGAAATAAGTGTGTGCATATGTTTCAGGCAGTACAGAGGATTCACCCTTCTACAGCACCAAAATCATCAACCCACAGATAGGCAGGAAAGTGAGAACTAAGATAAATGCATGAAATATGAAACAAAAAGTTGGCAACGTCTTGTTCTTCCGCACTCTAACAAGTTTTACTGATCATCCAGCAGAAAAATCAGAATATAATTTCAAATACTTTAATTTGATAAAATTACACATTGCAACTTCATAGTGCGGCCCATCTGATAAAAATCTGACAGCGGCCTTTACTTTTTTTTAGAATAGAGAGATACCCAAATTAAATTTCATGGTGTTCTGGAAACTCGCGGAATCTTTTCGCAATCGAAAAATTTCGTTTTGTGTACACAGCTATTCTCATGTCCATGCAAACGATTTATTTGTGAAAAAAAAATGATAATAAACTGTGTAATCTGGAAAAGCTTTTTTAAACGAATTTGAATCCCAATTGTATGACGTCATATTCACTTGAAAAGGGTAATTTTGTCACGCAAATGATTTACTTTTTTGACTCTCGGATATAAAATGGTGCTGAAAATAGCGAAAAATCGCTTAAAAAGGATGGAACGGGTGGATTTTCAGATTTTTAAAGAAGCGCAGCTTGTTTTCTATATTTTTATACATGATCATGAAAATTTTCAAGCGGATCGTGCAAACGGTGAAGAAGTTCTTAGGCTTTTTGTGTTAACTTTGTAAATTTCACGCGATTCTAGATACTTGGAAACGCTTTGTCGCATAGGAATGAATGATTTTATGCCAAATCTGGCAACCATTCTGTTTATTTTTTCAGTTTTTTATTATTATCTTCTAAAATAATTTGATTTTCGAAATTTAAGTGAGCTTAGCAGGTTCCTCGGTATTTTTCGAATCTGTGGGCACCTTAGTCGAAACTCAAATCCCCACAGTTTAGGAGGAGATAGGTCCACAAGCTATTGACAGCGCCAGCGGCGACAGCGGCCTTTACTTTTTTTTAGAACAGAGAGAAACCCTGGTACAGTCTCAGATTTTTTTCAAAACTTTCATCAGAAAATGATATTTTGTGAAAATCTATTCTAAATGTGTAAACTTTCCTCCCTGCATCACGTAAAAACCGCTGAAGCGAATGGAATAAAATTTAGTATTATATAATAGGTGGTCAGTTAACTTAAGTTCATATATTATAGTGATGGTGATCAGCTACTTAAATTTATACATTATTATTATAGGTGGTCAGTAAATTTTACATATTTTTTCATAGATTTTGAGAAATTGCGAAAATTGTGTAAATATTCACCGATACCACTTAAACGTCTCTAGGGAACAGAATTAATTTGGTGTCATCTTAAGTAGTAACTCTTATTAAACAATAAGTGTCGAATTTTTTCAAGCCTTTGAAAAAGTTTGGCAAGGCTTGCATTTTTTTTTTAGGAGGAGGCGGAAGTATGGCTTAAAGGCGTAAGGGAAGAATGAAATAACATTTGGTAAGATGATAGCTCGCTGTTCAACTTAGACATTAACCATCAATTTTTTTTCTTTAAATTTTTATTGGATTTATTAGATTTTTGGAAAATTGCGTAAAATTTTCCCTAGCCATGTTGTAAAATATTTGCAGTTAAAGAAATAAAATGTATTATCATCAGAGGAGATTCTGAATTTGAATAATAATAATTGAAAATTTTCGAAACTATGAAAAGAAAAAAAATTGCGAAAAATTTGAAAAGTTTTGTCTATACATTACGGGAGAACATCTAAAGTATATAAAGTGAAATTTTGTTGCATTGTAGGAATTGCAAAAATTTAAAATATAGGTGATTGAATTTTCTAAGAAACTGAATGTTTATTGAGGTATATCGTAAACTGTGAAAATACTTTTATTTTTCGCAAACCACGCGTTCTACGTGTAATTAAATCAAACGCTACATTGTTAAATACTCACTGCTTGCTATTAAAAAGAATTTATCAGATATTATCTTTCCAGTTGATATTCATTAGTAGCATCTACCTCTGCTGCTTTAAACGACCTTTTTTATATTGAAAGGTCATTCCCTAAAGGAAAACGCTAATTTTGTAAACAACGTTTTTTTTTTTTTGATAATTGACTCAGCAATTTATTTTATTACGCTTTAAACAGTAATCTTTTTAACGATACGGATAAGTGATTACTTAGCTTCCCTGCTAATTACACTCATTGTACACGTATAACACAAATGAAAAATTAAAATTATTGAAAATCTCCAATCAAGGCATATTAACCGGTCAACAACAGATACTTCAACTAGTTTATACACATAAATATATAGTATTATATATATACATATATATATATATATATATATATATATATATATATATATACCAGTGGCGTAGCCAGAAATATTTCATGAGGAGTTACGACTACTGCAACTGACATATATGTATACGTGTGTGTGATAAGGGAGTGAAGAAGATACATTTGTATTGCAAAAATTTCCTCATGGGGGGGGTTGTGACCCCCCCTATCCCCACGCTTGGCTACGCCACTGATTTATACATATAATACTGTGAACTTCAATGAATGTTCTTTTACATTTTCTTTTTAATTTCAAATGAATAAATAAAAGAATTCCTCAAAAGAAAA
The DNA here is from genome assembly GCA_038373885.1 of Cheiracanthium punctorium. Lineage (NCBI taxonomy): Eukaryota > Metazoa > Arthropoda > Arachnida > Araneae > Cheiracanthiidae > Cheiracanthium > Cheiracanthium punctorium. The sequence goes on from JAWZYV010016390.1 coordinate 627,270, forward strand.
AAAAAAAACACGGAATATATTTTTGCCAAAACTTTTAATAAGACATTGTATGCAAAATATTATTTATTCAAAGAAAGAGAATTGCAGACTGAAGTCAGACGCTCTGCTGAAGTCAGATAAAAGAACTACAAAACTTGCAACAGACGATTGATAAATGTATTCAGTAATACAATGACTGTACATTGAGACTTGAACGAGAAAATGCCGAGTATTAAACGCAGTTCTTCCACACTCATCCAACAAGTAGAAGATATTTACAACTACAATGTTGGAAAAGACGAACGAATGGTTTCTGTGGTACTCGAAAAAAGGATGCATACAATCCTGCATAATGCATCCTTATAGACACAGAATGACAACGAAGTTCACAAATTTTAAAGAAGAAAACATGAGCGTATTAAAATGTTATGTTTTTTTCATTAAGGTACACTGTATGCATATAAAAAGAAAACAGTTGCACATTGAAATCAATTAAAAAAATGTGCTACCTCAAAGCACTGCACCAGTTCCTCGTATGGTACTCCAAACCAGGCTGTAAAATCTTCCAACGTAATTTCCAAGAAAATTTTATCAAAAAGTAGATCTTCATTTTGTATTTCCATTTCAGTACGGCACTGTACCAAATCGGCGTGCAACATGCGAAACAAATGCTCGAAATCTTCCATTGTAGTTTCAAGGAATATTATATCGTAAAGTAATTCCTCTATTTCAGCTTCTAATTCCGTTTCAGTATGGCATGCATCTTGCATGTTTCTAAGTTAGACAAAAGAAAAAAAAAACACTGTCGTGTGAACAGTATATCATCAGGAATATAACTGACTGATTGAAAGCACAAAAGTAAAGAGAAAGTAAGTGAAAAATAAAGAAAACTGTACAAAAGTTACTCTGTAAAAGTCCTCCAAGGGATAAAGTATAATATTATAAAAATTTATTTTGGTATTTTTGCTTCGACAGGTCAATTAATTTTGTTGCTGTTTTTGCTTAACAGATCTTTAATGTTAAATACATGAAACCAATTTGAAGTCAGATTAAATGTAACGTGACATTTGAGAACATCTGAATAATGATAATTCAAAATAACGTTGCCAAAATGAAAAGACAGAGCAAGTATACAAAAACAAACGCACAGGAACATGTGGATACAAACACTATCTGGAGTCGCTAGAGCTGCTTTTATCAATTATACGTAATACAAGGACAAGAAACAAAATAAAATTTCACCAGTTTATTTATTCTGCATTCCATCCTACATATTTATGACCAATAGTTTTACAGAAAATAAGTTTTTGAAAGTCTTGCATGAAGACATGCATTACACCGATATTGTACGAAATGACGCACTCAAAAATAACAGATGCATGTCGAGAAAATTCAGCTGTAGTGTCAATTTCTCATACTAAGTATATATGCGATAAAAGCAGGTGTTTCATAAATTAGACTTTAAAAAAAAAAAACCACGATATCTCTAGGAGACAAAATCGGGGGATCACGGTGTTTTCGTTGAAATTACATCTAGCTGACCTGGGTGGCATTTGAAAACTCTCCTGTTCTTGACTCTAAAACTTTAGTCTTTTTTTTTCTAAATTTACAGGACGTTTCATAAAACAAGGTCAAATTTTTAAGAGGTGACAGTGCGTATACAAACAAACAACTTTCCTTCAAAAACACCTAGTTCGAACCATAGCGTAAAACCAGCTGAGTGAACCGAAGGCGACTTATCTATATACTCAACAACGTCAAGACGTTTGGACAGTTGCAAATTCACATGCCATTTATCCACTTTCCTATCAGCAATACTTTTGCATCACTGTTTCGGCAGAGATAATCAGCGACCATCCACTCGAACCTTGTCTCCTGCAGGACATCTGAACGGGAAAAATTATGTCATGCTTCTGCAACAGCTGTTGCCAGGTATATTGGACGACGTTCCATTGCACAGTCAGTGGGTAATGCTGTTCCAGCAGAATGGAGAGCCAGCCTTTTAAGTACGGGAAGTGCGAAACTCTCTGAACTCACGTCATCTATCAGAACCAATGGAATGTGCGATGTAGTTCCGTAACTTGGACACGCGCAAGATCTTTCTGGAGATTCTCTATGGGAAGAGATACGGCAGCCTAACAGATTGATGATCCTGTGTATGCTTAGCTCGCCTTTCTTTACATAAGTTTAGGGTTGGTTACTCTAGCTCACTGGTGCCAGCTACGCGGCGCAGTCTGAACAGGTTGAATAAGAAAAATACCCTTATCTCTCTATTCTAAAAAAAAGTAAAGGCCGCTGGCGCTGTCAAAGCTTGTGGACCTATCTCCTCCTAAACCGTAGGGATTAGAGTTTCGACTAAGGTGCCCACAGATTCAAAAAATTCCGAGGAACCTACAAAGCTGACTTAAATTTCGAAAATCAAATTATTTTAGAAGATATTAATAAAAAACTGAAAAAAAAACATAATGGTTGCCAGATTTGACATAAAATCATTCATTCCTTTGCAACAAAGCGTTTCCAAGTATCTAGAATCGCGTGAAATTTTCAAACATCAGTAAGAATTACGCCCATTTTACGCCAAAATAAAAACTATATGAAATAAGTAACTCAAAATGTGTTACACAAAGTTGACATTTTTCAAATAGTAAGTTTGCTTAGACAACAGGAGTTTAGAATTAGCGATTATTCGTTTTTCCAAAACAGAATAACTAATATCTTGAAAATGAAAAATAATTAAAATCCAGATTATTTTAAAGCCGGTTCTCGTCCAGCTGGATTATTTGCTACCAGTAGCAATATTTGGCGGCGTTAACTATGCCATTATAGCAGTTATAGTACACTTTGGATATTTGCTAGCGCGACGAGATGGTATAATTCGTGGTGTTAAGTACGCCAATCTGCAAATGATTATGTAAATGAAAATATGGATAACGGTTTTCCGGTAACCTTAAATGAACAGTAGCTATAGGTTGTGAGAATGTGTAAATCGCCAAATAATGAAAAGTCGCTATTGTTGTCAGGCTATTCTATCTGTTCCGTAGCTTTTATTCTCTTTACACGTACGCAAGTCGCCAAAAAATGAAAATTCGCCATGGGAGGCAAATTCGCAAGGTGTCCAATAGGTTTTACATTGTTAAAAGTACAGCTGAAACATATGTTCTGACTTTATTACGCTTTAACTCCTAATTAATATAACTTTTGAATGGCAACATTAAATATCATTGTGTTTCTGAGGAGTGCAAAAAATTTTTCCAGCGATTGTAAGCGGAGTCCGCACTCCAGGGGGAGTATAGCGCAGGACCCGTACAACACGGATTCCCATAACAAAATATCTTCCGTGTTATGAGGGGTAGGGGGTCTACTGTAGTGTGAAGTTTAAATTTTTACGTACCAATGAAGATGCAAGAACCAAGCAATGTGTAGCTTAGCTCAGTAACTTTCTATCTGATCCAATCTTCGGGTTTTTTCTGTTGAAATTATGTCTTATTTACGAATAAGCCTTATTAGGGGCCGAATGCCTCATACGAAAAGCGAGCGTAGCGAGTCTGCGGTCCTTGGCCCCTAGTCTATATAAATAAAGCAATGTGTAAACTATCCGTTTGTTTGTCTGTCTGTCTGTCTGCGTCTCGCGTAGCTCCGAAACGGGTGATCGTAGACCTACCTAATTTTGTACGGAAATTCTCCAAGACGGGTCTCGACACACCTCGAATCGATTTTTTCGAAATTGGAATTACAAAATGTTTATTTCATGTTTTGTCGAATTTTTAACGATTTTTCTTGCGTAATACATAATAACGCCGGTAATTGCACTCGCAAGAAAACGACAGTTACATCATCGACTAGAGGAGAAAATTTTCTTTTAAAAACTGTTTGTTCGGACTGTGCAACATAATTTGCAGATTTTTGGGAATTTTTCAAATAAAATTAAATTTGAAGCTGACTTTCGTAAAATATTTTTAAAACTGCTGCATCTTGAATTCTATCTGTCATAACTTTTTCGGCAAAAGACGGATCACACAATTCGCCCACATTTAAAAGAAGAACGGAGGAAAAATATAAATTAGCAGAATTTTTACGAATTTTTAAGTAAGGAAGGATTTTCATTTCAGCAGCACCTGCTTATAATTTTCGGTTTGATATCTTGTGGTTCGGTTGTCATGGATACAGGAACAAAGATTAAAATTGCCAGTTGAAAAAAATAAATAAAAACGGGTTCAGCGCCATATCTCGAAGCGATTTTTTTGCGAAATTCGAATTAAAACATCTGTTGTTTATTGCCTTAATGCGCCAAATACTACTGTTATTGTACAACTAAAAGTCAAAGCCCGTTGTGAAGCAATTACAACGAGCTCTCTTCTGAAAACGTGAAAAAAGTTTCTCATTCCTAAGATTTTGTTTTGTGTACATAGTTATTCTTATGTCCAAGCAGACGATTTCTTTGCTTGGCTCGATTTCCTTTTATAAATACTGGATTTATTTGTGAGAAGAAAAATTAAACTGCATAATCTAGAAAAACAATTTTAAAGCTTTTATAAATAGCGCAGTTATCTCTTATATCTTTTCTTTTTGTAAAGGGTTGCAAGAGAAGGTGACGTATTTTTAAAATAAAAAAATGTCCATTTCATGTAGTGTCTGAGGTATTTAACGCTAAAACGTGAACCTAAAAGACAGCAAGTCTGCGGAAATAAGACATTTTGAAAGTGAGAAGTTCACTGCAAACGGTCCATTTTCACTTTTTTGATACCGAATGACGCTGACATAGTTTTTTTTTTTGTGTGTGTGTGTCATTATATTGCAATGATCTCAGGTTATTACATATATGACGCAAATTTTAAGAAGAGTGAAATAATTTTGCTTTTTCTAGATTCCACATCACTGGAATTAATTCGAATTACACATGTGAGGAAATTTTTCGTTTCCTACCGTGCGAAGAACGAGCACGCAGCTAGTTATAAATAAAAAACTATCGTTATGTGCGTTGTAACACATACAGGTCCCATCGTTTCAGCATCAGGCATGTGCCTTTGTTGAAGAAAGATCGTGGTTGATTCTTTAAGAAATCCTGCAGAGCTTCCATCCCTTCATCGTTCGAATGGAAAAGTTTCCCCCGTAATATTCTCTTAATTTAACCAAAGATTTGGAAGTCCTAAGGCACCAACTCCGAACTGCACGGCGGGTGTGAAAACACTTCCCAATGGAATTTGTTTAAGGTCGTGTGGGTGAGTTTGATATCCACTCAGCCATGCTGGGGCCGTTGTTTGTTTAGATGTGTACTACCACTACTTAAAATTGGGCCCATCTTTTATGAGAAACCCTGCAAAGTACATTCATGCATGGACATGTCAACAAAATTTAAAGCTTCACATGCCACATCTTTAAGAGCTATGTTTATGGTTTAATTTATTTCGAAACTTGTTTCTATGATTACTTTTTTATGTCTCCAACGCTGACATTAGTCTATCAAAGTTTGCTTTAGTATTATTGTTTATCATAGAACCCATGACAATATTCGTCATAGTTGTCTTTCTCATCTTTCTATGGTTGTTTTATTTAGTTCATGCCAGTAGCATGCAAGTCAATCTCAAATCAGCTTCATGATTAAATATATATGCTGATGTGCCCAAACCTTCGAGTGGTTAGCCATTGTTAGACGGTTAGTTTCCCATTTTTCGTCAATAAACACTAAATGTCAATGAACTGTCCTGTCAAAAACAGGCCAATGAACTCTCAAAGTCATCGACACGTCCTGATTATTAAACTTCATTGTCAATATACTCTCAATCTTAAGAGTTTAGTCATAATTTTGCGCCACTCCGTGTTTCTGGAATCTGTATGTCATTTTCACGTGATTAGTGAGGCATAAAGTTATTCTCAGCTTCACGTTGGTTGACTGTTTCAAGTGTTTATTGTTGCGTGATATTTTTCTGAATCTTCGTCGAAAAGAATAGTGCAGACTATAATCGACAATTGCTATAAAGTAAAATCTGGGTTGACTTCTGAAATAGTAACGAATATTTTTTAAAATTTGCTTTGTTTTCAAATAATTCTTGTTTTGAGCACCATTCCTTTACCACGGCAATAAAATTGTACTTAGAAACGGTTAATCGTTTTTTCGCAATAGGAAATGACTTTTCTTCAGACGAGCCAATATTTCTGCTGACAGCGAGGTAAAAATAAAACAATGCTGTTTTGGAAAGCGGATTCATATCTGACTCGGAGTTTGTTGGTTTAGCAATAATTTATACCAACCAAATCGACTTTTTTTGTTTGGTACTAGACACCAGTCTTGTTTGCTGATATTAGGATAGCACTAAGAACGCAGTTATGCTTTAGAACTGCACACTTCTTTAGGGATACAGATATTTTCGCGAGACTCCATCATCACAATCTAAGCGATATACCTCGGTTGCTAGGCGTTTTAATTTCAGTGGCGATTGCATCCATAAGTACCACTTGTTTTTTATGGTGTTGATATCATCAGAATTCAACACCATTAGACCTTCTTAAAGAAACATCTCCCACTTCTCTGCCACAAATATTTCTCATATAAACTATTAAAACTTAATACTTAACAGCATTAAATTAATGAATCATCATTATTATTATTATTTATTTTGCTTTGGTTTGGTGTTCAATAGCTGTCCAATGACAGATAAGGCTTAGCAAAGTCCTTTTGTGGCTGACTGGTATTTTTCCAACTTCAAAACTCTGTATCACATTACCAATTAGAATAACATAATGAAACTTACAGGTTATAAAGATTATATACATAGACGTCCTTTCATGTCAAATTTCATGATAATACCAGATACCACTTTGAGTTATAATCTTTCAAAAATGCTGATTTGAAAAAATTTTCAAGATTTGAATTGTTATAATTCAGCAAGTGAAGGAAATAACGGAGGAGTAACATGTCGGCGGTGGCACTCCCATGAGACACTCCCCCATTTATAACGGTTTTTGTATAGATAATTATTCAGGAAGTTTTAGTTGTAAATGATTGACAATCTTCAGTTATAAAGAAAATATTCATACTTACTTGATATAATTTTATACACACGTATCTATAGATGATATTGTTTTACACATAAGATATATTTGTCAAATTTAGTATTTGTGCCTAGTGTCTGGATTGTCTTTATTCAAAAACCGTTAAAATTTAGCTATAACACTGTATCTGTAAGCGTTGTAAGAACTATTATGGCTTTCATAAAATAATATGAGATCAGCACAAAATATATGAACTTATTTAAAAAATGTAAAAATTTAGAAATAAATCTATATGTTTTTTTTTTGTTGTTTAAAACTGATCCAATATGTTATACACATAAGTTTGTACTAGTCAGATTCCTTATAGATGTTTAAAACAGGCAAACAAAAATGATTAATAAGTATAGATAAAGACCGAAATAATCGCTCATAAATCGAAATAAAAATTAATCTTTACTTCAGATACATATTCTGATATTTTTTTTTAATTATCACTTACAAATATATATATTTATTCTCAATATACACGTATCTATGTTTAGGAATTTTCAAACTGTGTTTAAAATGTTATTGAAATTTATTAGGTATATTTAATACGTAAAACAAATAAACCTGATAACTCTTGAAAAATCACGTAAAGTTTTCTCCTATGTTTCAAAGTCCATTTAATGTAACCGAAATCTATTTCTCTTCTTCCCTAAAAAAACATCGCTTAGGGATTCTACAGAAAGTACTTTGTTATGTAGCGGCTAAGAAATTCCCAAGGGACATTCCACAAACTGGCTTCCAACCAATAATGCAATTTTTTCCCCTCTATACGACCAAGAGTGAGCATCTCTGATTCTGTAGCATGGTGAAGACCATTTTATCGTGTGGTGAATTTTAAAGACTGTTTTCCCACTTGAGTATTTTTATCCTTGTTTTGGGAAAAATGAGAGATTTCTGTAACAGCTGCGTATGCGACACACGAAGCGGCCTGATGTCAAACACAGCTACATTAAGACGATGGCTTTTGACGCTTATCATGGCAGTGTGATACGCGTCATAATAAGTAGCTTTATTAAAGTACTACACATTGAATTTATTTAAATTTGAGAACTTTTTTTGGTAACACATGCATACATTAACAGGGTGCCTCAAATACACTGTCATAGGCTCTTATTCCTTAAATATTGATCATAAACATATGCAACAAATGATATCGATTAAAATATCCTGTAAATAAATTAAAAACAAAATATTTTTATCCGACCCACTTACAAAAAATTTTCCCGTTAGTAAAATATGTCTCATGCATTAATTAAGAGATGTATAAAATTTCAAATTTTCACAATAAAAAGGCTCAGAGACATGCTTGAACAAATTTTGAAGGGGTTATAAAATACCAATAATAGCAAAATTATTATGTACTGTTTATGCAATCATTGTTTTCTTTCTTAATTTATGTAAAGTGCACCTTTTCTCTTCGAGAGCCACAGAAAAGTGATTTAAGTCAACATATATTTATTATCATATCTCTGAGCCTTTTTATGATGAAAGGCTAAAATTTCGTATATGACCTAATTACTGACTGGGGCACATTCACATTTTACTGTTTGAGGATTTCTTGTACTCCGGATGTATAAAAATTTAAAATATGTATTTTTTTATCTTTAATCTCTGTAAAATTTTAATTGATGTCATAAAATTCTGTACCTTTTTTGAGTCATAGTGTACAAGTCAAAATGTTCAATGTTTAAGGAATAAAAACCCAGGTCAGTGTTTCTGATACACCTTGTATATATACATATATTCGACCTACAAATTCAGAGATGTGATAGAAGGCATCAAGAGGGGGGAGACAGCATAGAATATTGGGTCGCACGTTGAAAGAGTAAAAATCACGGAAAACGCATGCAAATTTCTACGTCACGCTGAAATGGCAAAAGTACTAATTAAAAAATACTTATTTGATTAATTAGCACAAGCGTAATTCGAATTGGGTCCCGCTGACGTCATAGTACACTGTACAGTCTATGATGATGTAAGTATAATCCTCAGAAGCTCTCGAGGATGCCAGAAATGCCGTTGGTATCTGCTTAGCGACGATAGTCTGTGCTCTGAGATATTCTCGTGTATTCACAGGCGTCGCATTGGCTGTGCAGTGTTGTCAGTGCTCAGTGATGGCTGTGCAGTGATGTCACTTGCAATAGCTCTTGTAATAATTACTGAAATAAATCCTTTTGTAGTTAGTAGTGTACTTTTGCCGTTCCAGCGTTACGTCGAAGTTGCACGCGTTTGTCCTGATTTTTACACTCTAAGCGTAGATTGAGTCCCCATGTTCTTTGATAAATTTTTGTACTCGGAAAACTTAAAAGAGGCAATGTGAAAAATCCTTTTTTAATAGCAAAAAGTCTATATTTAGCCTCACCGTTTGATGTGATTATTTTTAAAAGATTTTACTTGATGTGCAAAAAAAAACATATTTCGATGTTCGAAGTTCATCTTTAAAAAAAATTCAATAATCCACATTCGTAGAAAATTCATACCCTGTACTTTAAATTCAGTAATCACTTATTATGCAACATAATTTCCCTTCATTGGCTCAGTCCTTTTCTTGCAGCTGTCCGATAATAATTGCTCAGTCTTTTTTTTTTTATTCGTAAAAATTCAAACATTGTTATTCAAATTTTCCTCACCTGTAACGAACTTTTCTTTGATTAATTTTAGATATCTTAACATGTTGCCGAAAGAAAATTTTGATAAAAATTTTCACAAAATTAAAAAATGGCAATAAAACAAAAAAAGACTTATGCCTCTTGTTCTCATGAGATGGTTCTCATGTTACGGGGAACTGATATATATTATAAATGTTCACTCGTATACAAAGAACCTGTTAAAATTGCCCTACTATTTAACACGTTTGGAACAAACCCTAAAAATTAATTTGTCATCTTATTTTAGAAGGAATCTCCCTTGAAGTAAAACACTTAGACATTTAAAATCATTGTGGAAATATTTTGCATAAATGAAATTATTTTTTATTGTGAAAATAGAAAAACTCTCAGCATAAAGTCTGCATAGTTCTATATGCATCGAAGGGAAATGAGTATTCATCACTAACCCGCTGTGCGTTCTCTTATGGTTACAAATAAATTAAATCGCTTTTCTATGGAAAAATGTAATTAAAAATAGAGAAATATTTGTATGAGTTCTTTTAATCAAGATTTCAAATAGAAAAATTGCATGCCTTTTGTGCATATATGAATTGAATGTTCTAGCATTCGGCAGCAGCAAACATTTTAAAAACACTGCTCATTATTTCATGATAAATGTCAGGTATTGTATGAAAATTAATTTTGATTAATGAATTCTGTGTAATTGCGAAAAATCTTGTTGATACGATGGTTGCAATAAAAACTGATCTATATTTTGAAATCAATGAATTAATTTTTTGATAGCAAAGTATTTCCTTGTTAATTGATTGGCTAACTCAAAAACACGTATTCTTATTTTCTATAAGACTATAACCTGTTACTCATAAATGAAATTTTTTCTATCATATGAATAATGATATTTGGTACTTCAGATGAAATATCACATCTAAAAGATTTTCATGATTACTTAAATGTTAAATAATGTGTTAAGTCATTTAAGAATTTGTTCTTGTATACGAAATTATAATTGCACGTAATATTAAGATAAAATAATAAATTATGAACAACATTGCATTTTTATAGTACTGTTTTCATTTAAAAATGTGTGAATCGCAAATTATCGTAACATTTTGACATGTAAATCTAGTGGTAAAATAATAGTAAAAAAATGTTTGAGCTTTATATTTAAAAGAACTGGGAAATGAACTCGAAATCTTGTCCGGTTTCCAAATTTTTTAAAATTTTAAACATTTTTTTTAAAGTATGAAGATAACATCTGTTGATACAATTAAAAATAAAACATGGAAAACACAAGCCGTGACAATAAAATAACACATTTTTGAAACAAACATACAAAAGAACCACAAGAAATATTAATAAATATGAAATATTCTTTATAAAAATGCAGCTACAACTGAGCAAATTTTATAGCATTATAAATTTGACTGACATGCAAAGATAAAACCCCCTTCCCCACAAGCACATCTCATTGCTTTGTAAAAAAATGAATGCAAAATATTCACTTTCGAAAATTACTGTTCTCAAATATTCAAATGTATTTTTTAATTCCTTATTATAAAACATACTAAAAATCATAGAGAGGTCAGTTTTTATTCAGCAATTTTTTTATAAGAATAGGAAGTGCCTCTTGAGATATAGAGAAGGACTGCAAGAAGCAGTAAGTAGAAGTGTTAGAGAGACTCGTTCCACTTCTTGAGCACGATCGAAATGAAAACTGAATGGGATATCAAATCGAAGAGGAACAACAATGAAGCCAATTTCGATCTTAAAAAGAAATCTAAGGTTAAAGATTGGGGTCTGAAAATGCTGAGTCAAGACGAATGTCAGCGGGTCTAATAAGGCATGATCACGTAACAAAAAAAAAAAAAAAAAAAAAAAAAAAAAAAAAACCCTACCAGCCAAGTTGCCTATTTATCTATTATGATTTATGATATAGCTATCAGGTTAAATAAATCCTCATGGCTATGTATCATCTCACTGAAAAAATATTTTTGCTGAGATGGGATGAATTCAAATGTTCGAAGAGTTTGTTATAACTCTTATAAACATACGAGTTCGTTAAAACGTTGTTTCGACAAACTCATATGTGTGCGTACATTTCCCCACATTCATTCGTAATTAAATTTCCAATAAAATGCATTACTAAAAATATAAATGTTTACAAAATACAAGACAGTATATGATCAAATACAACACATAATTATATGGCTAAAAATATTTGCGGTCCAATGATAGAAAATTCAATTTTTAATGTTTGTAACGATGTAATGTTTGCTTTTTTTATTTCAACTTTTTTTATTTTGCAATTTTCAAACAAGTACAAACACGTTTCTTTTTTTAAATAAATTTGTTTTGCAGTCCCTAGCAATATTTTAGTTGTTACAACAACACTCCGTTACTAACGACGGTTTAACCATTTGAGGCGCAACTCTTTCCCGATGCTGGAAAAAAGGGCAGCCGTTGCCATCGCTCGACTTAACTACCAGCAAGATGGCGGACGATCGAAACGTTCATCGCGTGCCGCAGATCTACGAGACCCTTTTTTGACGACAGCTGGCTGTGCAGCTGGCATCAAAAAAGGGTCTCTTGATCTGCGGCACGCGATGAACGTTTCGCCATCGGCTGCCCTTTTTTCAGCGTTGGGCAATCTATCCAGCTGTTCTCGCATTCTTTCATTTTTTAGCAGATGTCAGTGCTGTTAAAAACAATCGTGACAATTTTTTACGGGAAATGACGTGCTAAAAAGTAAAGGATTCTGGTAGAGCTATGGCACCCGCAACTATTTTTATAGAAATTAAATCTCTTTTTCGTGACTGGTAACAGTCAAAACGTCAGAGTTTGGTGTTCCCAGAGCAGGAACACTGCGCGTTAAAGGGTTAATGTGAATATTAATTTATTTTATAACATGCAAAGTATACAGAATTTCTGTTAAAGTTTTCTACTTGTTTATAAGATTTCATTTAAGTATTGCCGTAGGGAAATTAGGAATATTAATTGTTTTGTTTAAACAGCGATTTCTGTAAAACAGCTTAAAATATTATGCAAATGTTTCATAACAAATATTCCATAAATGCTACAAATTTTTCATAATTATGTAAAAAAAAAAATTGCGCTACTTTAAAAATCTGAAAATCCACCCCATCCCTGATTTTTATCAAGTTTTTGTCTTTTTCACCTCCACAAATATACTCTGTTGAAAAGAAAGTTAAAATATGTCGCAAGTAGTCCTAATTGAATCAGTGTCCAATTTTCTTTTCAATTTATGAAATTTTTACTCACACATTGTAATAAAATTCACACAATCATTCTTAAATTTAGCGATTTCAATTAGTTTGAAATTGCTCCTGGAAATTATCCAGAATTTTGTTAACATGAAACCTTGAATTTACTTTTATTCAACAACTTAAGAGGCAACAATGTTATTTTAATAACCAATGTAATGGATTAAGAGCAGACTATTAGAGTATGATTATTGTATGATAAATTGTTACTGATGAACACAATTATTCAACTATATGGAAATTTGTATATTTAAAGAAAGAATGTATTGCCAAAAACTTAAATTTCAAATAGCTTTCAAAACATAATTAATTTAGTATATAGCATATATAATTAATTTATATTTAACTAACCCTACCAGTTCTAACCTTTCTCTTTGTGAAGATATTTGAGGTTTTATGCAGCTGAAGAAGAGTGGTGTTTCTGTACATCCCAAAAGCTCGTATTGTGGTATCTTGTATTTATGTGTGTTTACAAATTTTTGAATTAGTTTTATTAATATTTTTTATTTTCAAGCAGAAATTTTTAGTGTGCTTATTATTTCATTTCCTGCAAAAAGGAAGCAGTTCAATCCAAAGGGAGTTTGGAGCTACATGTACTACCTTGCATTTAAAAAACTGTCTTGTTTGGTACCAAAAGAATAAAGGATGTTCCTCCAATCGTTCGTTCTTGTATAACTCAAGAGAAGAAGCAGCCTGTCTTGTCAGTTTTTGTTGAATCTCTAAACGTTTTTTACATTTTTCAGCAAACTTCAATAGCTAGCGACCTTATTTTTCAATAAACTCTGCAGGTATCTGCACTTTTATGTTAGGCAAGGATATAAAGATCAAATATATATAAGTATAATATGTTGTAAAATGTAAATAAAATATTAAAAGCGTTTTTTATAAGTATTTAGCCCATACATTTTCTTTTTCCAATTTTCAAGCACTTGCAACAGCCAGAAAAAAAGAGAGAACATGTAATTAGTTCTCAGTTAATTTCATTTAAAGTTGTTAAAATAATAAATGTAATAAAGTATTCTAAATTAAAAGTACAATATTTAACATGCAACAAAATGTATTAATAGTATTTTTGAATGAAGTACAGATTTGAAAAAAAGTCAAGAAATATCTACATTATATGATTAAAATAGATGCATTCCCAATCCTATACTGCCTTATTAAAATAGTTCTTATTGATAAATAATAATTTAATTAACACTTAAATAATATAAAATTGAGAAATTGTTTATGATTAGTATTACAAAGCCCACGTATTCAAACTTAAAAGCACCGTTTTCGGTAAATTCAAACAATGTAAATATGAAACGTCACAAAGTTGCAGATTCATCCATGCAAAATTAAATAGGTGCACATGTCTTTCTAGTTTACACTTATAAATTTTAATATATTTAAAGAGAGTGACAGCTGTGTGGTATATTCTCTGAACATGTCACCCAGAAAATTTTAGACTGAATTTTAAGTTAGGCCATTTCCCAGTTATCACAATATATGTTTGGAGCATTATTTTGTTTTTAAGGAAAATGCTCGTTTTCTCACTATTGAATTTGGCACTAAAAGTATGCAGATATTTTTAAGTAGATTGTGTACAGAATGCTTTAAATTTTATCGTAAAAACTGCTAGTTCAGCATATCTGAACTATACATATCTTAGAAAATAAATGTATTATTTTACTGTAAGGTAATGCTTACAAAAATTTTCCTGCTTTGCGAAATTCCTTTTTTTAATTAGTGAAATTGAGTGAGGTATTGCATAATTTAAATTTAAATGAAAGGTCTCTATATATATATTGTTCCATAAAGCTAAACAAATCTACAGGTTGTAACGAAAGTTTTCCGACAGATTTGCTTGAGTCAGCTCACGCGGTACCCAGCTATTGACCTTATATGTCAAGTTTATGCGATGCTTAGCGCGACTAATGGACATGGCACTAAAGTCTGACTCTTTTAGCTAGCTCTCGAGGGGATGAATATTTTATCTTCTTCCACAAATTCTGGTAGGCGGGCCTCATCAGCATCAGTAGGCCGACCAGAGTGCTCTGCTTCTTTAATATCCTAGTCCTCGTTTTTGAACTTTCGGTACCAAATCTTCACAGTGTCATATGATACAACAGTAGTACCTTAAGCTGTACACAGCTGTACAGTGTCATTCTGTAGCTGACTTTTTGCGAAAGAACTGAGAGTAAATGATGGATCAATCTGGTAGCGCGATAGTTCCATTTCAGACACCTTATACTTAATCATAACAATATTGTTTTACAGATTTCACAACACAGTGCTCTAAAAAGAGGCTTTTCTTTCAAATAACAAAAATCGTTTTACAAAATATTGGCAAAGACACCAACGCGAACTGCTTGTACAGGCAATACTTGGAGTGGCGGAAAACTTTCGTTACAACCTAATATATATATAGGCTTCCAGAAAGAAAAAGAGAAGTACATAAAGTTTTAATCTTTATAATATTTCATTTGGAATGAAGATTCCATAAAAATTACAGTAAATTAAATATGATTTAGATTTCCAATTTTTCAAAATTATTTATTTTCTTTTTCTTTTTGCGGAAATTATACGAGATTTTCATGTAATTAAAAAAATTGTTTACTGCAAAAAAGATCTGCATAAATATTTGTGAATCATGAACTTAATGACTTTTGTATACTTTAAGGGGGAAAAAAATATGAATATTGAAATTTTGATTTACAGAAAGTCCTTTTCACTATTTTGAAAAGAAAAGCAACATTTTTGAATGCACATAATCTTCAATTTAAGAAAAAAATCCATTTAAATTGAACATGAATTTTTTAATGTATTTGTGCAATGGTTGCCCAAATGAAAGTGGCCCTACTGATATTGTTTTAAATCCGACGGAAATGCCTCTGTCATTTGGGTGACCCATAGATAGTTTTGAATCATTTGTACTTTGAATTTTATTGTATATTGTTTAGTATACTGTGTATTTTGATAGTGGAATTTTTAACAAGTTTCGAAATTTCTTGTGTGTTTAGATAACATGCAAACATGCAAGATAGACTAAAAGAAACTTATTTAACATATAGAAAATAGCAGCGTGCCCCGGCGTTGCCCGTGAGCAATGGAAAAGAAATGCTCATTGACCTTAACTATAGATTGTAAAGGGAATGAATGTGAATCCACTGGCTGCAATGATAAAAAGGACATGTGACTTTCCGCTGCAGCGAAAAAAGAATGAAAACGGCACCTGATAGCGTACAGAGGTTACCGGGAATTGGACGGAGTTGGGCTGGAATGCGAATCCTCCCGCTGCAATGATAAAAACAGGACATGGGCTTTCGCGCTGCAACAACAACAACAAAAGGAATACTGCAACTGATAGCATACAGAGGTTACCAGGAATTGACATGGCTAGGCTTCGCTCATTCTATCTGTCTGTATTCTAATAGCCATTTATTGCCAATACCTACGCAACATCTAAAAACATATAGAGTCCAGTCGTCGGTATGAGATTGTAAAGGGAAGGAATATGATCCTCCCGCTGCAATCATAAAGAAAGGACATGGGACTTCCCGAATTACCTTCTCGAGGATTTGATAATTCGTATAAAATGCTATCATCAAATTCTTCGGAACTCATACTTCCTACAGGCACGTGTCTAGAAAAATATTTTGGAGGGGGTCCAAACAGTAAAAAAGGCGAAATTTTCCACAAAAAGACTATATCACTATCATTTTAGCAACGAAAATGAAATTTTCGGAGGGGGTGGGGTCCAGACTCCCCTCGACCACCCCCTTAAATGCGTCCTTGCTGCTAATGCAGCGATTTCAAATAAATCCCCCATGTTTGTTTATATCTGAGATGGACGACGTGCGCATGTGCTGTACTGTTTGTTCTCTCTTCACCCTGCCTGAGTCAGAAGAAAATATCTCCCCCTCTAGCGGGATTGGGATTCCCATTTGAAGAGTCGTTTGAAGAAACGATTTTGAGAATGAAAAACCCTAGTTTTCCCCGGCCGAGCTAATCTAGCGATAATGTAAAGTAAACTTTAAAAAATGGGTAACAATTCTGAACATATAGAAAAATGCTGGATTTCCTTCAAGTGATGGTTTAATGCGCTGTTTGTTGAATGATGGTTGATGAATGTTTAGATGCGGTGGTTGTCACGTTGACACAACGTGCATATTTTTTTATGAAAAATTATTAATACAAATCCTAATTACTATTGTCTAAATTTAAACTAATAATCTATTCTAAATTTAATTTAAAAGTTTTTAACAGTAACTGTTTTTAAAGCTTTCAATTTTCCTTTTAGCTATTTCATTTGCAGCGCAATAACGTACTTCTAAATCATTTCGCTCTTATCAGCTGCTTAAGTAAAAATAAAATAACAGTTGACGCCAGTTTTTCGCCTGCTAAAAGAATAATAATAATAACTCCTCTTCGCTCGCATATGTCTCTGCTCTAGCTGAAGCAGATGTGTTCTCTTGCGGTTTTACCCTGCTGCGCTAGGAGCGTATTGCAGCGTCTCGTAAAATACCTGCTAATGCCTCGATTGTTCGAGAAAGATCGAGGTTCTCTTTTCTATAAGAATATGTCTAACGGTCACTTTTTGGTGGTTTCAGAGTTGGTACTTGTGTGGCGAGGTGCTCACTTTTAAGTGGGGAACCTTCGCCACCGGAACGTTGGCACTAAATGCCATGCACGCCATAATAATTTTTTGAAGTGTGCTTTCCCCAGGTTATCGTGTTTTTATATGTGTTTTTTTTCATGTTTTTAATAGTCAAATGAATCTGATGTTCTGGACAAATAAATAATTACGTCTAAAAATTTGATATGTGATCTCCTCCTTTTTGTTGTGTGCTTCAGTGCTCCTTTCGTTACTAAAGGAGAGTCGACGAGCGCAAAGATGGATGTCTCTTACCACAACAGTAGTATGGGTCAAAATTTTGTTGGCCCACTCTTTCTCGTGGCTGAATCTTCATTTTGTTGTGCTTCGTGACCAGTTATGATTCATTCATTCCTATGAAATCTGATTTAGTTTTCTCATATTCGAAGTGAAATAATTACGATGTCGATTTAACAAAAATATTTTTAACTGCGCTGCATTCGCAGGTAAATCTTAATACTTTCTACGGAGCTCGATGCCTTTTTTTGATTCAATACAACGCAGTGTTGGTGCCCTTCAAGATTCTCCCTAATATGTGACAACAATTTATACCAAGCAACCGTGTTTTACGATCACCACCATACTTCTCCAGTACAGTGGTTGATGAATGTTTAAATGCGCTGATAAAGCAAAAATGGGGGGGGGAATGTGAATTTTTTGTTATTTTATTTTATAGGGGATTCAATGCAGCTCTTTTATTTAGACTGTAGATTACAGTAAGTCTCTTTTAAAGCAGACACTACCTTTGACAATTAAATTATTAAAAAAAAATAGTGAAATTAGAAAGGAAGGCATTAAGGCTAACAGAACAAACATTAATGAGGCCGGCTGACTAAAATATATTTCTTCGAGGAAATCCGTCCGTTTCATAAATAAATTGCGAAGAATTACAAAAGATTTAAATTCGAAAACAAGAAAATGGTGTGGAAGTTCTTTTGTAACAAGGACCGGAAAAAAGCAGCCAGTAATTGCTAAATGTGAAATTTGTTAAATTTCGGAGAGAAAATTAAATTCTTTTCCAAGAAAATCTGCACAAGAACGATTGTTATTTAATTTGTAATCACAAATAAAATAAAACCATCGTTTATTCCTGGAATTACTTTCATTAAAAAATAAAAATTACAATAAAAAGAAGCACCTCTTTAAAAAAAAAACTCATAATCGTGAAAAGCAGTTTTTAATTTGATGTTCTTACTTTATCTTATATTTTACTTTTTCTTTTTTAAAGCTAGTTACCCATAAATACCCGCCTAATATAACGAAATAAAGCAGCATAAAGTGCGTTTATTGAAATCGTATTACAAACAAACTGAAACTTATTTAGTTACGCCAACGAAAATAAGAATTCTCTTCCAAAACGGAATGGAAATGCATGATGGCGTGGGAATGGTTATGTTGCCATGGCAACCGCATACAATTTCTTGAAGTGCGAAGGAAAACTTTTAATAGCTGAGCCACGCACTTCGCCTGCATAACAGTTTCTTTACAAAATAAAAATTCATTAAGCATTTCATATTAATGCAGCCTCTATCAGCGGAATTCTATTACAAAGTGCAGTTTAAACTTTTCGCTTCGAGTACATGAAAACACCGTCCAAATTCATAGCAACTTTATTGATTAAACTTTTTTAAATCGACGATAAATAAAAGCAAGCAAGTTATATATATATATATATATATATAACTTGCTTGCTTTTATATATATATATATATATATATATATATATATATATATATATATATATATATATATATATATATATATATATATATAACTTGCTTGTATATATATATATATACACATATATATATATATATATATATATATAAGTAAGGAATGCAAAATGATAGTAACATAGGACACTGATATTCCTATAAAAGCAAAATTACTATTATATTAAAACAACTAATAAGTATTGGCCAGCGAGAAAATTAATTTTTCATCATTTATTATCTGTACTGTGATACTTGGATTGCTTGCACAGTAACAGAAGCATATAAGAGCTTGTCTATCTTAAACATAGTAATTTCATTAGAAGACACAATGAGATCTAGGCGAGATCTGAAATGTATGAAACGTGTAACATCCAGCAGTAATTTAACCCCTTTAAAGTTTCATTGAAAGAAATACTATGCAACATTCTACAATTTTATTAGGTCTATTTAAGGCAATAAACCGGATGTTTCAATTTGGACAAAGTTAAATCTGTATTCTTTCCGTCGGCAGTATGGAACAAAGATGATATGGTGACTATATCCCTGAAAACTTATTATGTACCTGATTATTAAGTATCTGAAAAAAATATTGTCACTTTAAATTTCAACTGGACATATTTCTTCTTCTACTTAAGAAATACTGCATCAGCATAAACCAGATTCCCCATTTTGATATAATTCTTATACCTTTATTTAAGTATTAACCAACTGATAATCAAAAATGGTTAGCGGTTTGACTAAGGGTTTTTTATTTGAAAGAAAGCCTATTTAAATTTCCATCGGCAGTATGGAACTAAGATGATGGTTTACAAATAAAATAAAACCCATTTGGTGCTAGTGTAGCATAATATTCTTCAGTTTCGGAGAAATATTTACCGATGTGAAACCGCCATGACAAATAGTTTCTAATCTGATTCCCATTAGAAACGTGAGCAAGATTTTGTCAGTAAAATGAAAAAGAAAAAAACTGAAATTACGATGTTTTATAAAAGCTTTCGATATGTCTTTACAGATTCCATACATGTAATGCACTGCTTTTTAAGGATGTTTCTGAAAAAATGAAAAAATGCAGTAACACCTAAAATGTTTTTATATTTAAAACTATGCGCGTCCTACAGGTAAAAAAAAAAAAAAAAAAAGTGAAACGAGAAATTAATATGCTTAAAATGCTTGTGATTTATTTTTATGTTCTACTGTATAAAAGAAACAATGGATAATTTTTTAAATAAGGCTAATGAATCAGAGTCTGATATAATTAAAATGCTTAAACAATTTGAGTTTCTCTTCAACTCACATAAAAAAATAATTCACAAGTAAAAAGAAAGCTATCGATCTTAATCATGTTCTATATTTTAAATGGCTGCAAAGCTTCATTTTTTATATAGTTAATTTTGAATTTTGATAACCTATCATCATTCCAATATAAATATTACTCCTAATAATATATTCTTTAAATTAGTACAGTTTTCTTCTGTGTAAACCAAAACCTTTTTCACACTACCTTAAAAATGCAATGAATCATTAAATTGAACAGTGAAACATATTTATGAGGAAAGTTAAAAAATAATGCATGAAAAATTATTTTACAGCGTCTTGGATAATGATTCCAATAATTTCGATTCCTCTCTCTTTAATGGCTCCGGAGTGTCCTGTCTGGAGAAAGTAATCACTTCTTTTTTAAGCTCCACTATTACACACAGACTCCCACTAAAATGCGTAATCAACCCAGATTTAAAAAAAATGTATATAAAAAAATTCGAAGGCGAATTACGATTTTTGCGATCGTTTTATCAACGCTGTCGATAACCGATGGCTGGGCCATAAACAAGGATGTTATCACCGTCGAGCGAGATTTGTGATTTTTGAAAGAATATCATAAATGACTTTCCATTATCAGAGTAGGGGGGGAAATGCCATTTGCCATTAATTTGTCGTTAGCATTTTCTCAATGCTACAGTTGTACTTTTTTATATATTTTTTAAGAACTACCACATTCTTTCATATATTTTGAAGGATGAACATTGCGCGTAATTAGTCCTGGGACTTGACAAAACTGTCCATGACTTTAATCAGTTTACTAATAACCTTCTTTACTTCCATTAACTGGTGACAGATACTGCAGAAAGATATAGAGAAAAAAAGGGGGGGGGATGACGGGCTGATTAATTGCGTCCTTTACACGTCCATTGCGAGATAAGTCATCGAGAAATATCAAAAAAAGAAATAAAAACAGCAGAAAAAATTTGCCGCTTTCTTTATCATTCATCATGAAATAGAAAATGCAGAGGAGTGTTTAGCCGCGGATATTAAGAACAAACAAGTTTTGCAGAAACATTTCTCTTTCTTGTGATCAAACATTTTCTGGCGATTAAAATCTTCTTGATAAGATTTAGGATATTTTCTAATATTCACTAAAGATAATTCTAAGTTCATTTCAAATAAAGAGCTGCTGAGCATTTCAAATAAAGAAATGGTGTGAGTTTAACACAGCAATAAATCTAAAATGTTTTATCCTCGAAAGGATTACATAGTAATATCGGAGGCTTCAGCTTGTTTTAAGTTAATTCTTCAAAAGTATATGATTACGATCATGTAATTTTTTAATGAGATTTATCTACGTATTTCATTGAAATAGTACAATAACGAACAGCTTTGTAAAGGACATATACGGAATTAAAAAATTTATATGGATACATGTTTATGTAGCTATACGCACCCTGTATTATCAAATACATTCCAGCAAAACAAACAGATTAACAAAAAACTCTGTAAAATGTGCAAAATTTAAAAAAACTGCATGCAAATAATAATTCGCAAAAATAATTCCAGAGTATAATTGAAATAGTAAACCACAAAAATAAATCCAGGGTACAATTAAAAACAAAATTCATATATAGCGATTATAAAAGTAGACTGCCGTAAATTCTCTAGAATTCCTTGCGTAATGAAATGAATTTTTAAGATCACCATGATACTTTTCTATATTCAGAGATTTTACTGCGGAATTTTCATATACAAAACTAAATAATTTATATTTATACCGACTGTCTGAACTATGCGCAAAGAATGCTCTTAAATTCAAAGGTAAAACTTCTGATAGTGAATAAATGAGTGTCACAGCAATCAACTATTGTCATTAAAGGGACCAAAATACGACATGATTCTTAATCTAATATAAATTATTATGCAGATCTAACCTAAATTAAAATTCCTTTTCCACTTTGGAGAATCTAAGCCAGATATGTGATAAATCCAAACATTAATTACAGAAAAGTTTTGTTCGTAATCCAAATTGTACCTGTTCAATTAAATTAAAATGATTATTAATCAACGTTAATTTATTTAAAGTGTTTACTTAATTCCGAAGTATTAAATTTCTTTCATCAAAAAATGAATCTTCATATCTTCCAAAATTTTTTATTGCCGAAATATAACTATGTAATACAATAACTTTTACAGAACATATTAAAAAAAATGATTTTCATTGCTTTTTTACAATGTTTTGGGAATTTGCAAATAAAAAAAGTTATAAGCAGCAAGCACTACAATGCAATGAAAAATCGTCATTGTAGTGCTTGCTTCACAGGCTTCATTAAGAGTTCCTAACACTGATTTGAATATCCCTGTTAAGCAATAAAGGGGGTATTAGCAAAGTTTTTATGGCGATAAAATGAAAAAGAAGTTTAGTAAAGTTTTAATTATATATTTTGAATAAACGCTTCAGTTACATAAATTTCACTTTTGATTTTGAAAGTTAATAAAATTAAAACAAATTGTACAATACAATATTTTCAGTTTTGCTTGAGTTAATTCAAGAGCACTTCAAAACCCTAAGCTTAAGCTATAAGCATTCTGCAAGACTTTTTATTTGTTCCATTAACTTTTACTGAGTTATTTCTTAGACAAACTAATGTAAAAAAGAATAAACATTTGAAAACCATTTTAGAAGTTTAGAATATTACGATGATATTGTAACTTATTTATAACCTTAGTTATCGAAATATGTGCTATTTGTTTTAAGAAATTACACTTTTTTGTGTTTCCAAAAGTGTTAGTTTTTTTATTGAGGCCTCAATAAACATTCATCTGTTTTCCGATTTTTTTAGTAATTTAAAAATATGTTGAAATTTACTGAAATGATGCTTTTATAGTCATAACCATGTTCCATCAAATTACATATTTTTGAAAAAGGAAAGTAATAGAGGTCTACGTGAGTTTAAATTTTAAATAATAGCCTATCACGTCTACTCAATGTGATTTTTATTAGCGTGATGTATTTTTTAATAAATGTATATTTATGTCATATTACTATTCAAAATTTATATTTTGCAATACGTTTTTAAATGTTCAGTAAAAAAATAACCAAGAAGGGTGCAATTTTGATTTTCGAAATATATTTTAATCATATTGATTTCAATTTATCATCAAAATATTCGACATTACCCGTTCGATATAACCGTCGGTAATAAGTTTTTGAGGCTTTGTAATTATCAGTTCTTATTATTATAGTTGCTTTGTGCTTGGATATTAAACTTTTGTTAATTTCAATCATAAGTAAAGGGTAAATAAAACCAATATTCATTTAAAAATGAATGTATAAATGTATAATTTTTCTCACAGATCGCACATATAAAAAATACATTTTTTAAACCAACAACGATGAGAATTCAAAATTCTCTCTCATCATTTTCCTATTATTCCATTTTCATCAATCTCCCATTAGTTAAATTATATATTCGATGCATTACATACACTCAAATATTTCAGCATGTTTAATATTTTAATACAGAGAAAAAAGTAAAAACATAAAAATATCACAATGAACGAGATAAATTAATACAAACATTACCGTTTTAAAAGAAGAGCTATTATTAAGCCCTTACTGTCGAACAACACAGTAGCTAGAGATGTTTAGTATGATTGCATTGACTTCCAAATGCACAGAGTGGAAAGTCGCTGCGCAAGTTTTACCTCTCTTTTTTGCAGTTTATTTTTCTTCTCCTACCTGTAAAAAATGGTTTGTAACCACGGTGTTTCTATACCTTCTGCTAACGAAAACAACAATCAAGTAAAACGACAACAGTGGATGTTATCACTTCTCGTGAAGCCAAAATGTTCTGCTTTGGGGGGAAGATTAAAATAAGAAAAAACAGTGTAACTACATTGTGTCTTAAAAGTTTCCACTCTGCCGTTTTGTCCGCATGTAATAGAAAAAAAAATTGAAAATTCAGCTTACATTGCAATAGTTCAGAATTTAAAATTTATAATAAATTTTCAAATAGTCCGCCATTTTTTGGAGGCATAGTCTCCGGTAGCAGAGGATAAGGGGTCAATTGCCCTACCGTGGAATTTTGTATGTCGTTTTTTCCCTGTTATTTTATTCTTTCCAACATCGTAAACATTTGTAGAAGTAGTCTTTGCCTCTCCCCCCCAAGGAAAATATTCTGCTGACTCCCATGTTTGGAGGCAAAGAATAAGTTCATTGCACAAATATAAAAAAAGGCGTTTTGAAAAAGTGGCAAGTATCCTTGACTAATAGCAATTTCCAAATTGTCTACACAGCCTTTATTATTTAAATATTCCCAGAGGAAAAGAAAACTGGAAATAAAACACAAATTGAATAACCCGAAACATTTTTTTTTTTTTTAAATTTGAGCAACGGATTTCCGCTTTGTCTTCATGAAAAGGGTAGACATTTTGAACACTTATTGTAACTGTGGATAATTTTTTTTACAGTGTACTGAAATATCTATTTACTGTTGGCGTACACATAATTGGTTTAAAGTTTGTTGTTTTTTATAACAGATTCAAGAATCGTTAACACGGGAACTTTTAGTAAACATTGTATTACAGTACCGGATGCGCCTCTCGGTTTCATCGCACTGAATTTGGATTATGCATGTAAGTTCCATACATGCGATCAGCACATGGTCAAGTGCACTGATGAATAATCGTTGCTCGCTAACATAATCACATTTTTATTTTCCGTCTTATTGCTACGCAAGTCTCAGTTAAAGTTAAGATGTTTCTCGAGGCATTTTGAATTAAATTAAGCAGATTCTATAAGCAGGCTTTGGGCTACAACCCGCAACAAAACTGCGATGGCTCAGCAACATAACCGCTGAGTGTGTATCAAGAAGGTTCTTCGTAAACATTGTTCTAATCTAAATGGATTCGGCTGATGATTTCTCTAAAGAATGAACCGGATAAGTTAGCGATTTGGGACACTCTTTTGAACGATCTGTCGCTAATGGATCACCAATTATCTGAAGGGTGAGCGTGTGGCGGGAGCTGGACTTGATCTTGCAAAATCCATGTGATAGAGTGAGGCGTTTTCTATCCACGCAAAAGGTATCCACTTTCCCGTCCTTCAATTGCCGAGGTGTGCGTGCGCGGAGGCGATCTTGTACCGCCATATATCTTATTATTCAATACATTGACCCTACTGGGATGTTATATAGTCTGAAATCTTCAAGTGGTTTTCAATTCGGATTGGTTGTTTCTGATGTTTGCGCGTTCAAATATACCAACAAACTATTCAGCTTTATATATAAGTATGAATTAGATATCACTGGAAGAAGACAGACCTGACTAAAATATTTTTAAATTATAAAGGTTTCTAAAAAGGTTACAAGATCCTTATTTACATTTTTAGCCCGTAAGTACAAACGCTGGCGTAGATCTCTCCCCAGCCTCATTTTCTCTTCGGTGGTGAGAAGTCGGTAGGAAATTTTATAGAAAGTTCTAGTTTGTCCAATATCTTGCAAGTTAAAGTTCAAGAAAGATTGTGTAAGGAAGTATCTTTTTTTTTCTTATCTATAGGAAGCAAGAAATGTGCTCCAGGGGAGTTAATACATCCGGGCATACTCGGACATTTTATTTTAATATGCATATAATTTAACAATTTATTATTTTTTAAAAGAAATTGCTGCATAAGCACTACTAGTATTTATTGATAAAAATAATAAGATATTAGGTGTAATTAATATCATATTTGTGAAATAATCCATGTTTTGAAATGTAATATAAGTCATACACCATATTTTCTGAAAGAAATACCATCTTTAAAGTGAGTTTCAAAATCTCCAAATGTATATAAATAGCGTGATTTCCCCCCTAAAATGTAGTAGAACTCATGCATTTTACAATGTACGTCAACAGATTTTTTTTTTTAGTGCATTTTGTCAAAAATATTATAGGACACAAATATTGGGGTGAAATTTATCACACGCGTGTGCTCAAGTTACAAAAATAGGTGTGTGTGCACATAGTTTAAGCGTGATAAATTAATACATGAATCTCTTGTAAAAGTATCAGTCTCAAGAGGAACTATGTGCACAAGCCCTCTACTTTGAATAAATGTTACACCCTGTATAGATCTATCCAACTTTCTACTGTCGCAGATCAATTCAAATTATACCGCTTGCGTTCTTTTTCTATTTCCTTTTTTGGGGTTTTGTGGATTAACAGTTACACGCCAGCAACTTTAAGCATTAAGTTTAAACTCTTATTCTAAAGGGATCTCAAATTCGAACTTTTGTTGGATAAATCGTTTCTGTAAATGCTGTATGATTTAAGAAAATTCAGTTCTATTCCTCATTTAAATATTCAGTTACTAATGTGACTGAAAAATACCATTAACCCACATACCACCCAATTCAACATTATTAAAACTCAACTAGGAACAACAAGGGGAAAAAATACGATCAAAATTAATGTTTCTCACAATGGCATTTCTGGCATCAACTCTAGAATATATCTTCTCCACCCCCACCCCCTCTTCCTAGATCTTTTCAATACAGAAACGAGCATTAAAGCTCACCACCTCTTATGTCATATGTCAAATGCATTTTAGGAATGTTTCTTTCGCGGTCGTTTATTTATTTATTGAACTCTCACTTTAGGAGGAGAAAAAAAGAAGAAATATATACCAGAAAATATTTTCCTTAAAAAAAGTACTTAATTTCAGATTCAGAAGTCCATTTATTAAAATAGGATTTATAATGCGGTGGAGTTATTCTACTGAATTTTATTTAATAATAGTGTTTTTCTTTACCGGTTTCAGTATCAAACGAAATGGTGAACTGTGAAACTGTAGACTATTTTAATTTATTGATGCAGATGAAGACTTTTCTGCTAAATTTACTCAGTCAGATATGTTAATGCAGAATATTATAACTGGGTGGTTCCCCACTTTTAGCACACTGAGGAACATAAAACTGGATATGCAGCCAACTAGTGAACAAGTTTAGTTGCTGTGTTGGTGAAATGTTCAGCAATGCGTCTTCCCAAAATGTGTTCCCTCTAACAACTCTAAAAATGCATGCGTGCTTTCTATCTACAATTAAGATGTTCGAGAGGCTTATTTATGTTACAAATGTCTCTTGCACTGTGAATTCAAAAGAGAGCTGCTAAGTAGGAACTAAAATCCTCAATCTGGATCTACGTTCCATGGATTGTGTAGGAAAAACTTGATATGTTTATTTTTCATTTATTATATTTTCATATATTTTATTTTCATATTCTCGTGAAAAACGTCAATTTTAAATCTTGGTAATCTTATTGAGCTATTGAAAGCTAAATAAATAGTAAACAAAGCTAAATAAATAGTAAAAAATGAAATTATTTTGTTCGTGACGTAATTTTTGTACCAGAGATTACTAACTTTGCGACAACTCAATTCAACTGGATCTACGAAGCTTAACTGGATGGACTGGATCTGGAACCTTTTGTGAAAATATTTGCTCCTTTATAACTCGGTAAATTTTGGTCGTAGAAGGACGAATATTTTTTTTATTGTGCATGAAATTGCGTAAAGAATTTTTTTCTAAATATAACTGCTCAGACGGGGTACAGTATGAAAATTTAAATTTTGTAATTTTTATAGTTATTGATTTATTGACTTTGATTGTTTCTGACATAATATATTTTATATTTTTTAAAGCATTTTTGCAACAGCAACTATGTGTCTCTGACTAACGGTTTAGGAAATAGCCATTGGGCACCATTAGCACTGGACACCCTGCATATATAGATATATATACATACATATCGGATAATTCAAAATAAGTACAGCGATTATGAACGGCTATAGGCACTTAATTGAGAATAATTTATAAATAAAAATTACATAGAATAAGAATGAGAAAGGAAGGTGACTTTAAAAATATATTTTACAAATATTCTATGTGACTCCCCTTGAAAGCATGGACAAGGAGTAGGCCGTTTCACGCCATGTACATTCAAGCACGTTTGGGGTCACCAACGCAAGACAATATGTTCTGCTCTTGGCAACCTGTATCTCCAAACTTATTTAATTGAACGACAGCTTGAAAGACTGTCTGTTTGAAAGACTTTGAGTATGGGTCACCTTTGGCGAAAACACATCCAAAACTCAAAACACACATTTCTAATGCGTTTGCGTTGGTGCTTCAAGATATGCTTCAGAATGCAAAGATTGAAACGGACTTCCACTTAGATTTTGTCCGTTTTACCTAAGGGAGTCACACTTATAAAATATGTAAATAAAACTTTGAACTTCATTTTACATTCTGTGTAATTCTTATCAATACATTCTTTTCAATTAATTAGTCATAGCATTTTTAATCGTTATCTTTTCCCGGGGTATACTGTTTCTCACACGTCTTTGTCTAAAAGTTTGTGACATATTACAATTATTTTCATATAGTTTTCTTTATCCTCTTTGTATAAATTTAAGGGCCAGCGATAGACTACATGTTTTTTCATGGGTTCTGCAAAGGTATAAACTTAAAATAAATACACTGTAACTGCTCAAAAGGGAAATTGTAACACGAAAAAATAATGCACATAGCGTCATGCAAATTTCAGTAGCAATAGTGGTGAGATGAATATAAAAATGATAGGAAAAACGGACAAATGAAATAATTATAAACGATTTTATTCTGTATCTCATGTGCCCACTTCGGATAGCTATTCAAGCCTGAAACTGGCGAGGCATACTATCAAAGAGTTCATTGATAGTTACCTGAGGTAACTTTTGCCAAGCCACATCCACTTCTGTTCGCACATCATCCGTGGTTTGCGCCAGTGGTCCTCACATCATGTCACGTCCAATAAGATCCCACAAGTTTTCGATGGGATTCAGATCTGTAGAGGCTGCCAGCCGGAAAAAGATGTCAAATCCGGTTAGGCGGTTAAATGTTCACCGTGCGACATGCGGCCTAGAATTTGTTTGTTTTAATACAGTCTTGGGTACTCCCTGCAACAGGCTCCGCAAAATATGTAACGTAGCAGTCCGCTGCCAAACTGGTGACAATGTGTACCTAGGGCGTCCTGTGATCAAACATTATATGCTACTCCAAACCATGATGTCCAGTGTAGAACCAGTGAGACGCTCGGCGAAATGGGCTGGTTGGTAGCGTTATCCGGGTCGCCGTCATACCCGTAGACTGCCGCCATTCTTCCATAGATAAAAATGACATTCATTCTTTAACAATACCGATACCATTCGATCAGGGCCGGCCCTAGCAATTGCGAGGCCCTGGTGAAATCTTGGGCGCGGGGTTCTTATGTTACGTGGGGTACACAGTCTGCCTGACACCAGCTCGGAAGTTGCTCTCGAGTCGTGCCTATCCACTAAGTGTCAGTAAAATAGCAACAAAGAAAAAAATATATAAAGCTTTTTAAAGTTAAATATTGCCGCGTTAAAAGTTCTAATATGTATTTGTTGTTAAGTTAAAACAAAGATAATACATTTTTTTCCTTACATTTAAAAAAATATTTTTACTGTGGTATCACGATCTGAGCCAAGAAAAGGCAGCTTACATTCATTGTTGAATAGGAGACCAAAAGACCACATTTTTAAGTTAAAAAAAACAATGTTTAATATATTGCCAAATAGTTAATAGTTATATTTCTCTGAAAACTGTAATTGCGGGAGCAGGGCCCCCAAAAGCATGAGGCCCGGGGCGGTTGCCCCGCTTTCCCCTGGTTAAGGCCAGGCCTGCATTAGATGGCCCAGGTATGATGACGATGACACTACGTCAGGCGTCTATCCCTGTGTTGAGCGGTCAGCAGTACCCTTGTTGCTGGTTCCCTTGCGCATGACTGTACTTCATGCAATATGCTGCGTATGAATCTGGTGGACACAGATCCACCAGCTCCTGGAGTCCACCGGCTTCGGATGTCACGTGCCGAAGAGAAAAGTTCTCGAATAGTCGACTGGCGAATACGCCGGTCTGTGAGCTCTGACGTGCACCTGTGCTTACCATTTCCTCTTCGGCGTGCACGTAGGCCTTCCTGAATCCGTCGTATGACACAACGTTGGATGATACCAAAGCTCAGCCCCACACGAGTTGCTGTTGAGAGCAGCGATAAACCAAGTTCATGGAGTTCGATAATATGGTCACTTTCCCTAGTCGTTAACTGATGTATGGAACTTGCCGACGTTTCAGGGGCATTTTCTACGCTTCTTTGAAATTCGCAAGTACGCAAAACCTCAGATACTGTTTATGAGAAGGGAAAGTTGCGCGCCCTTCATAGCCCGAATATGAGTACAATGTGATTAGATGCGTGCGGAAATATAATTATTTGCATATCCATCTCACCACCGTCGCTCCTGAAATATTGATGACGCTACATGCATTTCTTCTAGGTGTTGTAATTTCACTTTTGAGGAGTTTATATTTTTTCATGAACAGGGATGGGGAATTATGCCATCTCGTTTACTAGGATAGTGGATTTTCCGGCTTGGTGATTTCCTAGATTTTTAGAGCTGTTAAGTTTGCATATTATAAAATGATGGTAAGAAGTATCCCTAGCTGCCAGGTTATTTTAAAAATTTCTCACCCCTTCGAAAATCTAGGTAAGCTTTGAAATCATCAGCTTTTGTGTTCTTACTCCTGTACCACGTGGCATCGCAAATTGTTACGATAAGTTTATTAATTTGATTGACAAAATAATTCATAACGTACCAATTTTATCGATTTCTGCTATGTTCTCATCAGTCAGTTTTTTCAAAGGAATTCTAAAATGAGAGCTTAAGTAAGCTGCATTTAAATGGCAGGCAAAGCACATGATTTTGGGGTATTTTGTAAATATAATTTTACTAAATTTAGTGTCTGCGTTATTTAAATCAATTTGTTTAGCACTAGGAAAGCAATATCTTTGAATTTTCAGCAAATGTAAGAAATAGTTGATGAATTTTCATGATAAATTTTCTATTCTACAAAGTGACATATATCCCAGTTGCAAAGCCAGTATCTTATTAGATTCGGATCAGCTCAATCCACCAAGAAAAAAAATTTTGAGCATGGTAACATATGCATGAATATCGCAATCCAGAAACATAAATTATAATGCTAATTATGAGCAGAAATTGGCGTTCTGTTCGTTTTCCTGATAAATTTGAAGTGTATGTATTCGAAAACAAAACATATTAAATAGAAATACCGAGAAAATGCGTTTTATAAAAGTTAAAAAAACTCCGGCATTGGAAAGAATCAAAGGTGATTATTTTAAAGAAAATTTAATTTTAAATCATTAACAATGGAGAACTTATTTTCTAATCATGAAAAAGGAAAAAAAATTGTAACTAAAATCGACTTTTTAGTAATACGCAAACAATTTTACTCTTCTACTTATACTTATTTAAAGGTATTCGTAACTTTGTTTTACAAAAATGGCTTTGAATTAAGTTTGAAATAGAATTTATTTGATTAAAATATTATCTAAAAAATCAGCACACAAACTCTATGACAAAAAGTAAATTTTCTTTCATGTTTAATAAAATTTAACTTTTGATAAAACTTTCTAATGACAAATGATAGTAAAATTAATAGAAACAAAACAAATATCAGTAAACAAAAAAGCAGAAAAGACAACAGTTATATATATTTTATTGAATTTATCAACCATATTTTCTTTAG
Organism: Cheiracanthium punctorium; assembly: GCA_038373885.1. Lineage (NCBI taxonomy): Eukaryota > Metazoa > Arthropoda > Arachnida > Araneae > Cheiracanthiidae > Cheiracanthium > Cheiracanthium punctorium. The sequence continues at coordinate 659,439 of JAWZYV010016390.1, forward strand.
ATGCAAATATACTATTAATAAAGAGTGCATGCATAACCAAGTAAGAAGAGAACGTATACTTTTTTAAACTGTGAAGGATTCTTCTTATTTTATTCACTAATGATCATTTTAAAAGAATTTTTTGACTTAAAGAATATGTTCCACATGAGCAAAAAGTATAAACAAACATCATTTCAAAGGAATTTCCTAAGGAAAAATCAAAATTTAAGAAAAACTCTTATAAGAACACGTATTTTGAATGTAGATGCTAAAACCATGTTTTAGAGTGCAAGTTTAGTTCAAAGAAAGAATTTCAAAGCGAAAGAAGAGAAAAGCACAATAAAAGTGTAACAACAAAATTAATTTGTTTAATTTTAAATTTTTTAAAGTAAATTTGTTTATTCTTTAAGGATAAGTATCGTTACTTGATGATCCACAATTTGTTCTGAGCAAGTTTAAAGAAAGTAAAATGTATAGTTTTATGTATATATTGTACTAAATTAATATAGCACATGATATATATATATATATATATATCTTTGCTCTTCTTCTCTAAAAAAAATTGAAAAACTTTTAATGTATTTTAATACGAATTATCGAAAATATTCAGAATTGCAAAGTTTATTGTCAAATGTAAAGAGGATAAACATTTTGATATTCGAAGGAATGTGTATGAAAACTTGATAATTAACAGAATCAATGAAAAATTACCCATAAATATCTCCATCTGGACAGTAACTGAAGGAAATAAATGAATTTTTCAATTTTTTTCAATTTTCATTCAGCTACGACATATTTTATAGAACTTTAAAACTTATTTTGCTATTTTAAGTCACAAATTTTCTGTATTTAAAATAGGCAGTACAAATTGCACGGCTATAGTTTTAAGGAGTAGATTTTAATCCTGTGTGCAGCACACTTTTGATATAGAAGCAAACCACGAGTAAATTACTATAGTGCTGTTTTTTTTTAGAAACACAAAGTCAGAAGAACAAGAACTATGCTACAAAAGCTGTCCCATGCTTTCTCGAACGACTTTGCCACTTTAATATCACTGAAACGTGTGGTAAGTTACATAGCAAACTGGACCATCGCAACCTTTCAATTTTACTATGTCTTTTAACTCCAAGAATTTCCCAGACTACGACATTTCTGGTTAATTAAAAATATGAGAAGAATTGGAAAAATCACTAATTGTATATTTTTTAAATTTTACAAATGTTATAAGAATTATACTTTTCCCCAAAAGAATACGCGCTTGAATATTTCATACTGCAAACATATAGATTGCTAAAAGTAATTTTTTTTTTCTTCGTGATGTGAAGTACTTCAGAATATTTTTTTCTGTTGTATTACTCGGCGTTTTTTTAAAAAAAACCTGTTTAATTATATGGCAAATTACTTTTGAGATCAGATAATTTTTAAGTACCTTTAAATTTAACCGTTTTTTGCATTTACTTAAGATATGTTGGCACCTTAATCCTGCCATCTAAAATTTCACCACATATATTTAGTCTTAAATTTTTAGAAAATGTAATTGCTCTTTCTCACATGGTTTTCTAAAACAATTCAATTCTTTTGTAAAACGTAAGATATTTACAGAAAAAATAATCTAGAACACCATTAAAATCGAAAGTTAACAAAAATTAAAACGTTACCTTCTCCGACATTCTCGTGAATAATTGCAGAGCAATCTGAGTTTTGACAGCTGGTTCTCAATATTATTTTCTAATAATTGTCAGTTGCATATGATATTTACTTGAACTTAAAGTTATAGAAGTGTAATTTCAAGACACATTCCAAGTTCTTTGATAAAAATCAAATGTTTGTTGATGATTTAGCTGTCACTTTATCAAAGACGTTTGATGTCAAGTGAATGAGTTTTTCGCAAACCAAAGAGATTTAACTAATTATTTCTCTGAAACATGAAAGGAAAAATATTTAAACTGTAACAAAAATTAAAGGAAATTTGATTTGCTCGTGGAACAATTTTATCTTGTGTTAGCATTTCTCAGAAAATTTCCCTTTTACAAAGACATTAAAATTGATGTATAAATAATTGAGTAACATGAAGTGTTATAAATTTTAGAGCTTCAATCTAAGATTTGTAAAAATAGATCTAAGCCAAAACATGAAGAATATTTTTTTTAATTCAAGTTTCGTAATTTATTGCAGCCATTATTTTCTTAATCTGAAATTTTGAGAAATTGTTATAGAAATAATGAGCCTAAAATACCCGAATTCTGTGTATTCTGTGTCTTACTATCTTTCAGTGTGTGTGCTCTCTAGCTAGTTCATATCATAGATGGGTATTTGGATATGGAAAATATGGATACACTGGTCTCATATGACAGACTCAGAATTAAAAATCTGGAGTGACTCCACTCGACATTCCGAACACTTACGATTAAGATCATTACCAAACATTTAAATAAATTTTAATTGATGAATAGTTCAAATATATATACCAAATTGAAGCTCAATTGAATGTACCGTTTAAACGCTGGCGCACTTTCAAGAATTTCTCCCCATAGGCCATAATGTAAAAGAAATCTTTGTCGTATCTCTTGTAGAAAAACTATAAGTCCTATACACATCAAAATCAATGCCGGTCTTACGATGGTGTTTTATAACATGTATACCCAATTTGAGCTCAATCGAATGTATCGTTTAAAGGCTAGCGCACTTTCAAGAATTTCCCCCCGTAGGCCATAATGTAAAAGAAATCTTTGTCGTAGCCCTGTAGAAAGAATTAAGTACAGTCACATACATACAGTCCTATACACACCAAAATCAATACGGGTCTTGCGACGGTGGTTTATAACATATATACCCAATTTGAGCTCAATCGCATGCCCCGTTCAGGAGCTATCGTGTTCACTCACATACACACAAACACACACACACATACACACACACATTCACACATACATACATACATCTCGTAAAAAATAGCATAAATGAATTCAAAAGACCTCAAAACGTGTAAATACACCAAAATCTCGAATTCGAATTTTTTCATGATTACAATACTTTCCTTACATGGTACATGTTCGGAAAGTAAAAATACACAAGAAACAAAATGTAAAACACGAATGAAATTGGAAACAAATTCATATATATATATATATAATTTTCTTCAAAAACATATTATACATACTTAACAGGGTAACATGGCTCGTGAAATATCTTTAGATTCCGTGTTCCTCAGAAATATCAGCTAAATCTAACAATACTCGTATAGTACGAAAAGATGTTCCAAACGTTTAACACAAATTATTCTGTGTTTTAGAAAGAGATGAGACGGAGACTGTTTGAAATATGCCTTTCTTACTTTCTCTTTAAGTTGGAATATTTACATTAGTCGGCTGAAACTAAGTCACACCCTCTCATACACTCATAATAGAAAATTCTCAGGTAGGGATGACATATTATCCTCATTTCTGAATTTATATTTACAATATAACAGACACATGCAGCGTAAAATATAACAGATGAAGGACATTTGGAGGTACCACTACTTAATTTTACTCTGTGTTGTTCTACATTTCATATATATATACATATATATATATTGATAATATATTAAATTCAGCGGATATAATAAACAGTACTTTTAAATCAGTCCGTCACCTGCCCCATGCATGTACAATTTAGATACAGATTTGAGCTTAAATGAACTACATGGTCTTCTAATATAATTAAGATAATTCTCAAATTCCGATAGAAAATATGGTGCAGATAACGTACTTTTAACCAAATAAACTTTTTCTGCTGTTTGCAAAAATGAGCTACATTTCAAATTCTTTTTTTATTATCCTCTCCGGTTTAAATTTTTTGCTGTAACTTTTTTGGTATAATTTTTTTTTACTGTTAAAATAACTGTTCAAAGTGATTCGGCTCTGTTGCTTAAGAATCACTCTTTTTAATACACTTAGAAACTCCTAGCATAAGAATGAAATAATATTTATAATAACTACTATTATATTTCAGACTGTGAATCTCTATAAAACTTTATCTATTGCTGTTTCGATACTTAAAAAATAGGCACTTTTTCCCCTTTTCCAATTGGTCAGCTGTAAATGGGCTTCAAAGCTTTGTCAAGGTTTATAGTATCCGTTGATTTCATTATCTATAAATCTTGATCATATACAAATCTTTTATTGCTCTATTTGTTGATTGCTTGCTTGTGAAGTATACTTGCTTGTTATTTTGCTTGCCAGTGGTTTCTAAAAAATTTCACTACGAGTCTGTCCACTGTAATCGCATCACCTTTTACTATCATAGATCTCTGCACATTTGCGAATTTGGGGACGTGTCCCCATCTTCAATATTATCTGAATCTATGGAAAGAAATTAAAGAAATAATTTTGTATCATACTGCTTAACGATCCTCTTCTCCACAAAAATTTCATAATAACAACGCTGTGGCATAGCGAGGCGTCAAAAAATTTAATCCGGGAAGAAATGATGGGCTCAGAAAAGGTGTATGCGCTAGAGATGAGACGGGCTCAGCCCGAGCCCGAAAGCCCGAGCCCGAGCCCGGGCCCGAACCGGGCTCGGGCTCGTGAAAAATTTCTCCTTTATTGTACATACTGCTTGAAACAGTTTTTAAAAGGCGATTCATGAGGAAAATAAAACTACTTATAAAAAAAAAAAAATAAAAATAGAGGCACGGGCGCCTAGAAGATGCGTGAAGTTCTTTGGGTATTTTAGAACGGCGGTTTATATTCCTTAGTTAGTCATGAGATCCGACATTTTTTGATAAAGAATGGATACAAAGAATTAGAAAGTGCATTGGGAGTTTGCAACTGTATTTGTCTTTAATTTCCACAAACGGCAAAATTTATTGTATTCTATCAATGAAGTAAGAGTTTTTTTTTTTTTTCATCTTTAGTTAGGGCTCGGGCGGGCTCGGATTAAAAGTCCTCGGGCTCGGGCTTCAAAAAATGAGCCCGAACTCATCTCTAGTATGCGCATATCGTGGCTGGCGCGATATACAGATTATGGCCTTGACACTTAAGCCCCTCCCCCTTTGCATCCAAAGAGTTATGCGACCTTGAGGGTTTGATCATCTTAGTTTGCCAATCTAAGATGGTAACATCCCCTTCTATGGGGGCAAAAGAGTTTCATCAAAATGTCAGTTATGTATATCTCGTCAGCCACGTGTGCATTCAATATATGCCCAAATAAGATTTTTTTTTTTTTTTGGAAATTGTTTTGTGAACGATGTTTTATCTGTCTTGCTTTACTTTTATAACTATTAACTCTTAAAAATGGGAAAATGGAACGTATTTTATTCTCTGTTCACCTCCTACTCCATATTAGAAAATTGCGACGCCTATTACCAGCCAAGTCATATGCCATGTTGATGTTTGAAATACCAATGGGTATTTCAAGAATCCCCTGAGGTAAAACTTTTATGACAGTTCTCAGAATAAAAATATGCTTAAAAACATATCCCATCTTTGGAGTCTCATTATTAAGGTGAAACACGGACTTTATTCAAAATATTTTTTCAATTCATTTACAGTACATTCACTCACACGTTTTCCGATAATAATAAGAGCTTCTTTCTTCCACAGGGTATGCTTTTGAGTATCTAGAAATTAAGAGGGGGTGATAGAAGACAATGAAGGGAACATTCAATGTAGGTAAATAAATCGCGAAAACGTTATATCTATGCAACGTTCAATATTAGCTTTAAAAGCATGTTTTAGTGTACGTTTTTGCCTATAGTTTGTAAAGGAAATAATCAATTTTCGATAGAAATCTTAGAGCCAATGTAAAATAGTGAATATAATTCTGTTGTGAGTGATTAGTTTCTGTAAAAAAGCCTACTGTTTATGAAATCCGGTTTGGGAATTTTATTAACTCTTCAACACCTTTTAAGAGATTTTTCAATACCGCATGCACGTAACATTTGTGACCACGTTATGTACATTGATAAGTAGCTTTTTCAAGCTCTATCAATATTTCTTGGTACATTTCTGGAATAAAATTATCCTTTCGAGATTATATTCACTGTTAAATTGGTTATAAGTGTAATAGGCTACACTTTTACTTCGCGCTGAAAAATGATAGACACTGGTGTTACATCAGCATTCTTGGAAGAATTTCTATGCTTCTAGTTGGAAGCTTCTGAGCGCAATTCATGATTACATGTAATATGAAAAATTTTCTATGTTTTATAAATATCTTTTATATGTTAATACCATATGATAACATTTAGCTTTAATAGGTATTCAGTATGAAACATTAATTTATTATTAGTCAAATTAGTAGATAAATATTAAACAATAATCATTGATCTCAAAAAAATTATTAGTGAATTAAGTATGTTATCACTAGGGTCGCTCAAAAAGGAAGTGATTACAAATCCTGCAGGGAAACGGGTATATTTTATTTCATAAAATCTGCATAGCCATAAGTTAGGTTATTATTTGGTCACAGTCCCCATATCGATTAGGTATTTCTCGCTTCACACTACAGAACTCTTGCTAAAAGCAGGAGATAATATTCAAACTCATCCTATGAAGGAATACAAAATGTCAATGTGGAATACTATGTCAAAAAATAACCTTATATATGTACTGCCAGCTGGTTGTATTGGTTGTATGAAATAAAATATACACGTTTCCGTACAGGCTTTCTAATCTTACTTTTTATAAACCCCCATGTATTAGGACGATAATTATGCCTATATCCTATTACTAAATATGTAATTTATACTGGAAATGTCTTCAATGAAATATTAGCTGAATACATGTCTTAGTTCTAGTAAGATGTCACTATAACAAGGGCGCAACCCTTTGAATTTGACGTATTAATACAAGCTTGACAGTTCAATTCATTTTAAGCTTGCAGCATGCTTGGAGAAGTCATTTGAACTGTCAAGCTTGAATACAACTTGATTACTGCTTGATTTGGAAAGCCCTATTCACATAACAAATAATTTATTATCAGTCATAAATGTACTTGACCATAGAATTAAAAAAAAGATTCTATATTTCCATATTTATATTCTTCCATTTTTATATTCTTCAAAATAAAATACAATTATACTACGAAATTGATTTCAAAGTCAGTCGTTTGTCTCGATTTTGGCCAGTATTGGCCAACGTGAGTGTCGCGATGTTGAAAGTTTTCAAACGTGTCCTGCTTTTAAGTTTATATTATGCTTATTTCCCTATTAGTAGAGTCTATAAATCACACATAACATTATTTTAGTTTTTTCATCCCATGGAAAAATAAAAGAAGGAAATCGGCATCGGGCACTGATCGATCTCGCCAGAAAACGGCGTGACAACCATGACAGTCACTTCAAACTTTAGTCGTGCCAGCGCGAGGAAGATTGGCGGAACGGTTAGGACGCTGGCCTCCCAACCCTTAGGTCCCGAGTTCTATCGCGGACGCTTGATGGAAACAGATTAAATTAACTTGGAATTTCAGCATAGAGGGGAAAATGCGTGGAAAAATCAAATATGTGGGGCGAGTTCGCCGACGGGCGCTCCGTGTATGTAAGAAAATTTTTTTAAGCTGGAAATTAAGCTTGATATGTCAAGCTTGATTCAAGCTTTCTATGTCAAGCTTAATGCAAGCTGGGCAAGTGTAAACTTGAACACTTGATTCAAGCTTGCATTAAGCTTACACGCTTGAAATTTTCAAGCTTAATTCAAGTTTATTGACTTGATACATCAAGCTTGCTGCAAGTTTGATGCAAGTTTGCTGTGATGTCTGGGAAAAAGCATGAGTAACATTACTACCTACAGTTTCTATAATGAAGTTGGAACAAGAAAATTCTTCAATAACTGAAATCGAGATTTATAAAATAACGTGCTGAAAAATTGATTGTTCTAGTTAACATTAAGCGGTAAAACATGAATGATGCATTCGTCTAAATAAAACAGCAGATTCCTTAAGCAGTACGTCTACATTCTTTTTTAGAAAGAGTATCAGTCTATGATCGCACTATGAAAGTAAGCGTGCTGAATTCAGCTATTTAATAATGAGAGATAAAAGAGAAAATCAAACAAGAACCAATATTTTTTACAGATAAACTTTGTTTAGCTTGCCATGTAAAAAATCAAGATTTGGATAAAAGCGTTCTTGTATGAATTTCGAAGGTTTCATTTTAAATACATACTTTAAGAAAAACATTACAAAACTAAAAAATGAATAAAAAAATAGCAGATTTTTCGTTGCTTTTTTCTAATATTAATTAAATATTTTAGATTTAAAAAATAAAATCAACTACTTCGGGTACTTTTTAATCTTTTTTAGGAATTATTGATCGATTTTCTCTTAAGACTGTCAATTAAAATTATCGTTTTTGGAGTTTTTTTGAAGGGGGGAAGAGGGGGAATGAGAGAGGTTACAAAGGAAACAGATCAGGCATACTGTGCATACGTCACATTTTTTAAATTATAACAAGCGTAAATATATATATATATATATATATATATATATATATATATAAGTAGAATACATTCGGCGACATCTAAAAAACTTGATTTGCGTTGAAAGACCAAATAATAATTCCTGATTAAATAAACAATAATTCATGTAGTATACATATATATTCGCAATTAAGTATTCGTTTCAAAATGACATTATTTCAAAACCAGCTTTTTAAGTCTGCAATATTTCCAAAGCCTCGAAATATAAATTTAAATATTGTGCTTAGTCAGTCAACTAATTTTCTCATTTTCGTAACTCTAAATAATAAACATTTTGAAACAAATTAGCTGTCACTGTGTCAAGTTCTTTTGAAATAAACTTAGCATAAAACTAAATAGATTAATAGTGTTATACTGAGCAGACTTAACTAATTACTTTTCCAAGTCTACAAATGCAAAAGAAAATAAGATAAGTCTTACTAATTGAAAGCAATTAGAAGGTATATTTGATTTTACGGCAATAGTGTAAGGGGTGAGGTATTACTACAAGCCAGTTTATGCAAAAGAGATTAATTGATATGATATTATTCTACTTAAGTCGTGCATCGGTAGACAAGAAAGAGATAAAGAGTAATTCCTCTCTAAGCTATATTTGTAAGCCTTTGATATTTTTAAATTTAGGATTCTCATCCATTTTCACCTCGATGCATAATTTCAAATTCGCTAATTAACTCCTAAATTTTATTTTTTATTTTAATTTACATAAATCTTAAGCTGGTTCATTATCCTCACTAAAACGTTCAAGGGTTTCAAATACATGAAATTGGGAATATTCTCTAAAGTTTAAAAGAAAGGGAGAGACAACGATTATGTGAGAATACCGTTGCTAAATGCAATGTTTAAATATAATATAATAAAACTTAATGTATTGTATTGCATTATGAAATTGTATTAAAATAAAGTAAATATTGACCAAACACAATCCAAAATTTAAGTAAACAAAAAATAAGTTAACTAACAGGCATAAAATACTACTACGATAAAGATGTAGCCGGAATGCTTCGTCTGAAATAAAATACCTCTATGGTAGATCTCATCTTGAATTTTTAACAATTTTACGAATTCTACAAGTATCTGGGAACAATAAGGAATTTACTTTTTCGTCAGAAAATAAATTTCATTTTAATATGATAAGGAATTTCGCTCTGTTGATTTTCCTTTGTCATTTTTCCTCCTGAGAAAGGAATATGAATAAATTTAGTTTTTAAAATGAAATTTCTGTTACAAACACATTTGAAGTGTTACAACAGGCTTTTAAAGAAAACTGTTTATCAAAAACACCAGTATTTATATACAGTAAGTACCAAAGCCTATGTAACTCAAGCCTCACAACAATCAAAAGAGATGTTGAGTATCTCTTTTGATTGTTGTGATTTTGTGCAATAAAAATTCCTACCAAACGGCAAGTTTGTCAATAAATATTGATATTATAGTGCATTGCGCTTTGGCGTGAAGCTATTCCCAAAAACGGCCTAAATGTGGCTCATGGATTTTGCACCATGACAATGTGTTTTTTCACAGTGCAAATAATATTCATGAGTATTTAATCAAAGGTTCAACAAATACACAAGCTCCGTATTCACCTGATACGGTACCGTAAAATTTTTCCTCTTTTGTACTGTTGAGATCGTCCCTACTAGCAATTTTGCTCGGGCCATCATCGGCTGGCTACGTGGCCAGTGGCAGCCCAGCAAAATTGCTAGTAGGGGTATCTTCGTGGTCACTGTTTTTGTTTCTGTAAAGAGGCTTTACGAAACGACTTTGAGGAATACTTTGATGGAAGTAGAATACGTTGGCAGAAATGCATAACATTAGGAGGGGATTACTTTAAATGAGATGCAAAAAACTTTGCCAAAAAATGAGTACATTTATTTTATACCACCATTCCGGGTACCTTTTGATCACAGTAGCCTAAACGCAGCCCTTGTATTTTCACCGGTCTTCAGGGAAAACTTTATTTTTAACGGGCGGGCACTTGCCGATTAGGCAATGTCCACTATAACTGCCCGTAGATATTTTGGCTATTTTATTATGAGGTCAGTCAGCGGGCTACCAGTGTTAGCCTCTATGAAGGGACGGACAAGTTAGCATCCATGCGCAATCCGGGATTCGAACCTAGACGCAAGGCGTGATAGAATATTTCTTAAGCCACTACACCACATGGGTGGATTCTACCCCACATAGGTGGCATAAAGAATTTGCATAATTTAAATTATGATATATTCAGGCAGATTCTGAAAATGACGTACATCGTACCATTTTCCATAAAAATAAATGGGTTCATAAGATTCTTACTGATAGATGTTTTTCACGAATTTTATGTTATTCGTGATATTATAAGTCACTTTTTCGTGTCCTTATTACTACTGCTTGAAGAGAGTTTAATTTTTAAAAATTTGTTTATTTCATGTGAATATTATATACATCTTCATTTAAATTTTATATACAGATTATTTGTTCAGTTTAAAGTATTCACATTACTTGAAATACGCCTGAAGACGTACATGATTTTAAAGAAATGATGCGCGAAGAATGATGTATTATACTACTTGGAATTCAAATATCAACGCAAAAGAACAAAATATTTTATACTACTGAGAAACGCACTCGCTAACAGTAAAATAATAGAAAGTATACATTTTCGTCGACAATTACATAGTACACAATTTTTTTTTATTACTCGAGAGCAATACAAGCATAAAAAATTAAATAAACAGGGTGCCTCAAAAAGGTGGTAACGGGTTTTAATTCTTCGTCTATTAGAGATAAGCGGACAATGTAATTGACAAGGTAGTGGTCAATGTAATGTTGAAAATGAGGTCAGAAAAAAGGCTTCGTTAAGAAAATTTTCCTCTCGTTAATTTAAAAATACGTACAAATCTTGAATTTTTATACGACCTCCTTACAAAAAATTTCCAATTGGTAAAATGTGCCCCATATACTAAAAATATGAAGCACAAAATTTCAATCCTTCATCAAAAACGGGTCAGGGGTCTATTTCAACAAAAAGGATTTGCGGGGGCTATGCATGAATTTGAATGTAAACGTTTATTGCTAGAAAGGGAAAAAAAAAATTCTTTCGTGTTTTCTGTGCGATCCCTGAAATGCGATCTTAGAATGTTCCATTCGTCCTATTTTTTTTCCTTAGAGAGCCACTGAAAAGTTGTTTAAATAAGCATATTTTATCTTCATCATTCTGACAGTTTTTTTAGGATATAATTGTCAATTTTTGTAGAACACATCATAAGTGTATGGGGCACATTTTACTAATTAGGAATTTTTTTTGTACGAGGATCGTAAACAAATTTAAAAAGTGTCACTTTTTGAAAATTAACTGGAGGAAATTTTTCTTATATGAGTATTATTTCCCACCTTATTTCGAAATTTTTTTAATGTACATTGCTCGTTTCTCTGTAATAGATAAACAATTAAAGTCAGTCACCACATTTTTGGGACACCCCGTACATACATACATAGTAAATCAATTGATAGAAACACAAAATATGCGATTTTCCCCTATATTTTATGCCGATGCAATTTTAATTACACAGGAAACAACACCCAGACAAACTCAATCACAGTAAACTCGGGAACACTCTTGGAATCGCCATTTTCCCACACACACGCATTCAGCAACAAAATGTTTCATATCACGTTTCTACTGCACCTGATCCAGAATGTGCAGAGAAAAAGAACCGCTACCGATAATTCTGCTGGAGGCAGAAATGAAAAAGTATGGAGAAATGTCCAGGATGGGCTGGAAGGAAGGGAATGTTTCTTCCGCAAAAAAAAAGAGTAGGAACGTTTTCCTAGTTGCCCAGACTCGAATCTGAAAATTTGAAAATTTTCTTTATGAAGCATATTTTTGTGTGTGTGGGTTTCACAGAGAGACTATCATTAATATATTAAACGTTGCATTTTTTTCCTTCCCCCTTCGAATTTCTTATATTACTTCCCGCGGAGCTCGTTCAGATCGTAAAACATTTCCTTTGTCGTTAAACCTGTACCAATTCCTTATTTAAAACTGGGATTGGGGAAGCTCTATACAAAAGCACTATTTTCGCGTATATGGGGAAGTGTGGATAGGTATTTTTTAAACACATTAGTGATCCAATACATTATGTGAAGAGGTAAACTAAAGTTTGTGAAAAGCTTTTAAGATTTTTTACGGGGACTATATCAATGTCTGATATTTTTAAAAGTACTTGCCAGGTGGAATCAAATGTATTTTCCGGTGTTTTTAAATGTACCGATCAAAGACATCAAACATATACAGGGTTCCCACTGCTCAGGGAAAACCTGGAATACTAAATCACACCAGTCCTGCTATAAATTTCCAAATACAGTGAAGAAAAATAAAAATTGACATTAATTTGGCAATAATAATGTTGACCATTAAATTGAGCCTTTTGATGGTTTCGTGCAAATGTGTATGTTGAAATTCATCATGTGATTAATTGAGCATTCTCGGAAGTTTCTTCTTCCATAAGGGGTTGCTACAGGTCAAGAAAAGCCTAAAATATAGAGGAACTTTTATTTTGACTGAAAAAAAGAAAAGTTTAAAAAAAAGGCTTATTTAACTTAAACAGAATTTACAGAAAAGCAAAATATTACCCAAAACGACTTTTTTTTCAATTAGGCTCGCCAAAAGTATTTATGTATCCGATAGTGCTATGTACCTATCTCAAGTCATATTTGGAGCATTGGAACAATAGCAAATAAAAAAATATTTTTAAATGCAAAGTTCAGATAATTTGGCTGATCACAAGACTTTCCAGGTATTTAACAGAGTTGGACATCATTAACTAAATATTCAACTAAAAACTAAGTTAGTTTTAACTGAACACAGGTAAATGTTCAACAAAAGTAGTGGTTAGTTGAAGGTCCAAATTACTCGGCTCAACTACATAAGTTTTAGTTTTCTGTTCAATTAAAACTAATTTAGTTATCCGAGCTAGCTGAAACTTACTACTACAACTAATAGTTTTAGTGGAAGGTTCAAGTAACTTGTCTCAACTCACTTGTCTCAACAAAAACTTATTTTCTTGAGCAGAGTTAGTTGAAACTTACAACTACAACTAATAGTTTTAGTTGTAAGTATCGAATAAAAACTAATAAATAATAAGGCCGACAAAGAAAACTTATCCGCTTTTTGCTTGTGAGAGCAAAAAGCTGTGTGTTTGTGTTCCTTGACCAGTGGCTGTTATTACTTTTTTGCATTCTAGTTAACACATACACTGTGTTAGGACACTTTTTTACAAGGATTTAGAAGTTATTTAGTTCAAAAAGAAAGTATGATTTTATAAACACTTTCCAGCAAGGATTTCGTTAGTCTTTCTCTCCGTTTATCCGTATACTAACTGACGTAAATATACTTTGATTACTACAAATTTATATGCATATACCGCACCTAGGAATCTATTGAAAATTGCATATAGCATAAATAGATATTTTACTGGAGCACTCAAACACATTACGTTCTACAGGCAGTCGTTCTTTAATATAGAGTTTCCCAATCGGTGCCCCCCCCCCTTAGGGAAGCGGGGAACGTTTGCAGGGGGAGCACGAGGAAAACAGTAAAGAGCAAGTGATAATGCGTGTTTTAAAAAATCATCTCACATACTCTTATTTTTAATCCAAAACATATCAATTTTCGCTTAAAATATTTACTCAAACTTTTAAACGAAACTTGAAAATTGATAACATTATTTTGTAGAAAAAGCGAGTACATGTTCATTGCTGAAGAATGGAAAACAGAATGTATGCTTAAAAATCTGAACGAGAGAGGGGGGGGAGTCGCCACCGTAAATTTGTCTTTGTTGAGGGGGGAGGGCGAGGTTAAAAGTTTGGGAACCGCTTCTTTAAAGCATATTTTAAAAGTATTCCGCTATTTCAACCAAAGAATTCATTTACACCTTCTGGAAAAAGTATCAATTGATTGAGTGATTATGGCAATACTACGCAAGGGCGATCTGCTGAGGATGTGAGGTGCCTTGGGAGACTTTCTAAGGGGTTCTAACGCGTATTCATGTTACATCTGGAAAAAACCTACAAAAACTCCAGACCGTTAGATCGACAGCCGCGTGATGGCACCCGAACCCGGACACTTCGGCCACTGTGCTGTGGTGAGGTCAAAAATTGTATTATATCAAACGTCAAACTTACTACGTTTTTTTCATATATTAAAAATTATTTATCATGATATATTTATTAAGTTATGCATAATTATGATTTTTCACATTTCTGTAGAGTTTTATTCTTTTCAGTCTCTAAATAAAGTGGAAACTGTCGAAGGTGACAACCCTCACCCTCAAGAACAACACAATTGGCCACCTTATAATGATGGTCACCTTACAAAGGTGGTAAAATATGGTTGTCGTAAAGAGGTGTTTTCACCAGCCCGTACACGAAGGAGTTTAAAATTTTCACATGTGCTAATCTTTAGTACTTCGTTAGTATCAGTTAGTGCAGGAGATTTTCGTTAGTACTGGATCCGTTACAGATTTACGGACACTGCGGGCTGGTGAAATGGTCAGCACGCACACCATGGTGTTGGAAAATTTCCCATTAGCTATTCGTTAGTCCGAGATGCGAGTTGCGTTAGTACCGAGAGATTTTCGTTAGTACAGCATCCGGTACGGATTTACGGGCATCTCAAATTTCCTGTCACACCATTTCATTAGCAGGAATACGAAGAATTTTGGGTGTTTCGCTTGTGTTATTCGTTTAAATTTCGTTAGTACAGATTAGTGCCAAGAGAGCCTCATTAGTACCGCAAAACTTATTATTTATTTACAAACAGTTAAAATTTTTGAAAACATCAGACAGTTAGGCCGCACTCCAAGGACTTAAAGAATTTAGTAAGTAACATTCGTTAGCACCGATTAGTACTGAAAAATTTTGCTAGTAGTGAATCCGTTACGGATTTACGGGCTTTTCACATTTCCGGGCACACTATTTCACCAGCCCTCACACCAAGCAGTTTGGAAATTCCGCTTATGTCACTCTTAGAAACGGTTAGTACAATTACATTTTCGTTAGCACCGTATCCGTTACTGATTTACAGACAGTTGAAATCTCCGGGCACACTATTTCACCAACTCGCATACCATGGGGTTCGGTAATTTCACATATAAAATCGTTATTACTATAGCTAAGCCGCATCCACTGCCTTGGTCATCTCGATAAGCGTGTTTTACTGCCACATCGCAAAGCTTCGTTATCTGGTCATTCCGGAGGCATTTTAACATTCTGCCATTGATTTCGATGCGCAGGAGCGCGTATTTCGCGTTAATTTCAGGCCAAGGAGGAGGGGGGGTGTGGATATTAGAATTCTCATAATTCATTCGATAAAATTGTAAGATTTCGTCCCTCGTTTTCCATTGGGCGTTATACAAGACTTGCACACTCTGAGTAAACGCCACTGGTTAGTATCCATTAGGACCGAGAGATTTTCGTTAGTACCGCAACCCTTATGGATTTACGGACAGTTGAAATTTCCGGAGACATCATTTTACTAGCCCACACACCATGGAGTTTGGACATCTAGGTACTCAGTAGGCCACCGTAATTTAGAAACGTTTGCTTTAAAAAATAACTTAAATTGTACCAGCTGATTCAGGAATAATTGGTATTTCATTTCTTGAGAATCCACATTTTTTTTATAGATGTTGGTATATGGGTTTCTTTTAATTTATGATAATTATTTGTCAGGTTTTCCCGCTTCTCCCATAAAACTCCCTACCTTTATAAATGGAAAGATTACAATCTTTAAGAAATTATTAGCAACTTAGATTTCACGAAGCTCTTTTATGTCACTTATAAAAGTAATACTATATTATTCCTAATGAAAGACTGCTAAAAATTAAACTGAACACTTGTTATTCATACTCTACCATATTCTATCTCAATTTATTTTAATTTTCCTTTCTTTTTAAGCAACTAATAGATATTTTAATTATCTATAATGTCGCGAGCCCGAAAGCATGAATTTTTCGTAAAATCCGTAAAGGATTCGACAATAACAAAAATCTCTCCGTACTAATCGGTATTAACGAAGTATTAACGATTGGCATATGCGAAATTCGCAATCTCCATCGTGTATGGGCTAGCTAACTGATGTTCCCGGAAATTTGAACTGTTCGTATATGCGTAATGGATGCGTTACTAACGAAATTCTCTCGATACTACAGATTGGCATATGAGAAGTTTCAAAACTTCATAGTGTGCGGGCTGGTGAAGTGCACCTGTTGTAAAGTGAAATTGCACAAAAATATTCATTATAGGCAGTTGGTATGTTGCTTGTGTAGCATAAACTTCGGATTTGTGGGCTTGGCCTGAAGCCCCCTAATAAATCCACATCAGGACAACACAAAGAGGGGGGGGGGCTCAGTGAGGGTTTCTAAGGGGTCCTAACTCGTACTTACGCTCGGCCTACGTGACCTCGTTTGGAACTAGGCACCTTCCGTCTACCATTTCGAGTGACTTAACTACTCTGCCATAGTGAAGCCGAGTAACAAAGTGATGATTTAAATATACGATAGAGGTGTTTTTTTTTATTAAGAATTATTTTGGATGAATGAGCTTTATAATTCCAGAGGCCATTCCTAACCTGTAACTCAATTTTTCTGATTTACCGTAGATATTTTAATATTATGCTTCTTCAAGGAAATTTCGCGCAATTTTCACAAAATCTAAACAAGCAAATAAACATTTCAAGAAAAATTTTAAAATTTATTGAAATTTTAAAAAATCTGACATTTATTGTTTTATTCATTCCATTTATTCATTTATCATGTTACAAAATTTCATTCTATTCTCTAGCCAGTTTGAGGGATACGATAACAAACGCTTACTTCATTTTCACAAAATCTAAAAATCTAAGAAATATTTAAAGCGATTTGGGCACATCTATAGTTTGAATTAACTTGCCATGTCATATTATTCATAAATTCATTCTATTCCATTGTCAGTTCTCAGGAATGGTACAAGTTTCAGAATCTATAAAAAATTTTGAAGAACGTCGACATCAGTTGCGTACCCACGGGAAAGGGGATACGGGCTCACATCTCTCCCCCCATGAGGAATTTTTTTTTGTCATACAAAATGTATTTTCTTCATTCTTTAATCACACGCACGTAAGCACATAATATGAGTTGCAGTGGTCGTATCCCCTCCCCCGTGAAAAAAAATTTCACTACGCCACTGGTCGAGGCCTATTGTTTGACTGACAACCTGGGACGATACCATTTTTTTTTTTCATGCGCTACAGTGGTTTATACGTAATGAACAAATATTTATGCATTTTGAAATGATTTTCCAAAAATCTCAAAAACTAATTTTTTTTCATAATTCGAAGCCTATATTTTAAGTTGAGTGACCACCTATCATGTCACTAAATTTAATTTCATTCGCTTCAGACAAATGACTTGTTGTTCCGACATTACCGTCATTTTCACTTGATACGCGAACAAAAAGAGCGTCATGGACAGAACAACAGAATGACAGACAAACTTTTATTGATCATAGTAACGGATTCAGAGGTTCTTGAAATGGATAGAAATCGACAATTTTTTGGATTCCAAGTAGGTACAGACAAAAGTCTAATTGTTTTTTTTAATAAATATTATCAAAATTTTCTAAACATGTTATGAATTTGGGAGTTCTTCCGTTTTTGAATGAGATGAGAGCTGATAGGTGTACAGAAAGCCTGAAAAACTATTCCAGATGTCAGGACAAAATATTATTTTTTGTAAACGCAAAAATTTTTTGCTTCTACGTCATCGTTGAAAAATCCACACAGTACAATTCACAAACAGTAATTTTTAAATAACAGTCCATACCACAGTTTTAAAAAATCTCAGAATGACAACTAATATTTTACATAATGATGTCCAACTCTGCCCCTAAGTACAGATATATTACAGTTAGTTTTTAGTTGTTATTCAAAAACTACAACTAAAACTAATAGTTGTTAGTTGAAGGTCCAACTAACTAGGCTCAACTAAATCAGTTTTAGTATTTTGAACTAAAACTTATTTATTTGAGCATAGTTAGTTGAATCTTACAACTTACAAATATTAGTTTAGTTGTCATTTACACGTCAACTAACTAAATTAGTTATAGTTGTTAGTTGTTAGATGAATGTTAGTTTTTGCCAAACTCTGGTATTTAACCACAATTTGCACTTTTCCCTTTTTCAGTTAACTAAAATTTTCTGTTAACTAAAAAAAAACTATAATTCAGTTTTAAAAAAAATGGAGTATATTTAGGTTTTCCTTGACCGGGGTTAACTCTGAATGCGTCAATAAATCTCCGAGCATCTTCAATTAATCAGATGATCATTATTTCTACACCGTGCAACTTATTTTATCTGTCGACATTATTATTGTCAAATTAAAAGTCAACTTACTATCGTTTCCCTGGCATTGTACTACCATAAACCTGAGCGTAACACTTACATTTTATTTTGCTGTACAGAAAACAGTCTCAGAGATATTTTTGATCATCGCTTAATCATCAGACACTATTTACCTCTTACCTATTACCAGACAAAAACGAAAAAAATTTTTTTTGAAGAATACTGATTAATGCATTACTTTTCCACAACTCTAAGCACTGCTATAAAGAGCATTTCAATGTTTTTCATGCACCCTTTATATGTAAAAGCTATTGTTATAGCCTCAGAATAAGGCAGGTAAATCAGCATTTTTCTGTCATCACAGGCTCATTATATACAGTTCAGACATGAGGCACACATATTATGGCCTCTATAATTTGCCTCATAAAATATAATCTGTCTACTTTTATGAGATTTCGACTTTAATTTTAGAAAAAAGGATGCTTTTTCTTTAAGATCAAATTAAAATCAACAAGCAAAAAGATCAATTTGGTTTTATTTATGAAATCACTTGTTTTTTTTGCAACACTTTCAAACTTGGAGAAAATTAGTGTGGGCACCGAAGAGAAATGTGTATGTCAATACTTCCAAGGCCAAGCTACTAAAGTTAATACTACGACATTTTTTCATGCATGTGCGTTTTTTAACTAAGGTGCCACTTTAGACAGGATTTTTCAACATCCATAACTAATGGAGCTAGGAGGGCAAAATCCTCTTTTCTTATATCTATTTCAAAGAAAAAAAGAAATATATATATATATATATATATATATAATTCCTTATGTAAAATAAAACACTCACAAATATCTAAAAATTAATTTTTGGATATTTTGAAATTCATCCTGAAAGGAATCAAAAATGAAAAGAACTGGGAGCTTGGTCATACGTCTTAAAAGAAAAAAATAGTTTATAATATTTGAAAAATTTTTGATTTAAAATTTATGAAAAATTAATCATATTTTGAAACACAGCTTGGTTGTAATTAAAAAATTGTTGAACATTTATTTGTGAAAATTTAATATAAAAAAGGCACAACTTTTCAGTCCCCCTAATACCAACCACCTAATATATGAGTTTAAAGAATATGCTTTTTTCTGTGATCTGCGATGTCTGCTATCTATGATCTAGTAAGTAAAATTAAGGAAAGTGTGTTTCAACTGCTATTATATCTTCAGGTTTGAAGAAGTTAAGAATCACCTTTTAAACCCTTATTCATTAGTGTTCTTTTAAGTCAAATAACGATAATATAATAAATAATTGTGGAAAAAGTAAATTTTTATATGTTTTTTCGATAGTATCACTATGATCTTAAAAAACTTCTAAAAATTGTAAATTAAGTTTTTAAAAAAATTTATCTAGTGACAAATCATACTTTTTCATACATATAAATCGCAATTGTTATTTTTTCTTCATTTAAAATAATATTAAAACTGTATACAAACATAGTAGAGCATGATGCAATGAAAACAAATGATTATAAACATATAGCTTCTAAAATTTTAAATATTTTTCATCCATTAATGCTGGCATCTTTGAACCCAACTGCTATTATTGCTAACTAAAGGTACAGTTAATAGTTTTATGACTTCAATATTGCATTTCAAAATATTTTTCCTGTAAGAAATAGCGTTCAAAGGATGATAGAATATTTGCTAACTTGGACATAACAGGGTTAAAGCGAATACCCCACTATTTCAAACTCACTCTTTGTTTGTTTCTCCTTATCTCTTTGCGCTATTCGGTCCATATATCGCACATTTCTCTTGATATATAAATTCATTGAGATTTTTTCCAAAGTTACTCGAGAAATGAAATTTATGTAAGTGTCTCGAAATTTCTTATTTTTTCTAGTGCATAATGAGCGAAATTAAACAACCAATGATTAAAAATTCAGTTTAGGCTTTCAGGTAAACTAAGTTGTACTGAAAAATCTTTAAGTATTGTGTGGTATTTAACAACACATTTAGTTTTACTCAAAAATTAAATGTTATAAATAACACTAATGAAACATTTTGAAAATTAATTTTCTTCTGGCTTACGTCTGTGTTTAAATGAATGTAGATTTTGTTTATTTTATGCAGAATACTAAGCAAAATGAAATGCGAGGACATTTAGTAAATCAGTCTTTGTTTCAAACAAAGGAAAGATATACTGTAAAATATTTACATATCATGCTCATGTTTTTACGTACATTAGATTCATATGTTTGTGTAATTTTTTGTATGAGGTATTTCAAAGGATTTAGTTTGATATGAATGATAATTATTTACTGGTTACTCCAAAATTATCAACGTCATTTTTCACTCATATAGGGGAAAGAAGAGCAAGATGACGAACTCTGTATCCCTCTTACACAACCATAAAAAGAAGCGCCTGCCAAGGGGATTCACAAGACTACTAGTGGGTTGTAAAGCCCGATACAAGAAATGTAATTTCAGATTGTTTTCTAAGTATCGGCTACTCAGATGTACTTGTTTAACTTTTGTTTCTAAGTTTTGGATATATCAGGGCAAGAAATTACCTGATTAAGGTAAGTAATTTCTTATCCTTCATAAAATATTTCCAAAATACTGATGTACTGAAGAATTCCTGCTGGAGAGGTTTTATTTTCTGAACTATGGCCGGAAGTTAGGCGGCCAATGTTACCCTCTAAAAAGATACGGAAAATTTCTCAAACAAGTCTTAAATCGAATCCATGCCCATGATCAAAGAATGATGCTCTTACCGCCATACAAATCAGGACGTCTCTTGATACTTAAACTCTAAACTAATGCTAAAATTTGTCGCGGGTGGTTATATAAACTTTTAAAATGTGCAATGTTTTTTAAAAATTAATGCGAGTAATATTTAGTTAGCTTTGTACCATTTCCTACCTTAATTTAAACATAATCTTAAAAATAAGATTCATTAGCTTTCTTCAAAGGGTAAACAATTAAAGCACGTTCAAAGAATTTTGAGAGACCATTCAAATGGGGACTTTGCAAGAGGCTCAGGTGGATGATGAATCATCAACTAATGTGAATCGGTTTTTTCTTGTCATCACTGACTCTTTATATTAGGATTTTGGGGTTGGGTTCATGCTTTTAATACTTCATTCTTCATAATTTGTTTTTTTTCTTTTTTTCTATCATTATAGCTATCTACCTTTAGTATATAAAATCATAATCCGCATAGGCTGTATAGTGGCTAAAGAATCATACTACCATACCATGGGTTGATTTGGAATTTGATCTCACGTTTCTTCACGTGTCATACCTTGCGTCACATCTTAGAAGGCACCAATGTTCCACTTAATAAGAAAATACAGGATATAGTGACCAAAAATTCCTATTATACACTGCTCAAAATAATTAAAGGATATTGTAAGTTTTATATAAAATAAAGATATAAGCGAAGTTTTTTTGGGGAAAATGGAAGAAGAGAATCACAAATGCAAATTTTTTTGATTTTCAAACTGTGGAGTATGCTAATTTTGAGTTCGACGTCAAAAACGTCGCTTCAGTGGAAGCGAATTAAATTGGACTTTCAACTGAATAAAAGACAAGGATGATCGGCATTCAGCGACTGCTTTGTTTCGATGAGTACGGTGTCTCAGCGAAGTCATTTAACCGATTCAGAAGCTTGGAGAGTTGTCGGTAGGTTAGAAGGGGGCCAAACTCAAGCCGAAGTAGCGAAAGCCACAGCGAAAGCGGAGTGTCACATAGTGTGATTTCCAGGATCTGGAACCCGTTTTTGGTGACTGGAAGTGCAGGCCGAAGACGAGGGCAATGTCGTAGACGGGCAACAATGCCCAATGAAGATCGTTATTTAGTGTTAACGACTCGGAGACACCGGAATATGAACGCTACTCTTCTCCAACAACACCATCGCTCGGCTAGAGGCACCACGGTTTCAACTCAGACTGTCCGAAACCGGCTCCATGGTGTAGGTCTGTATGCTCGCCGAACGATGGTATGTGTTAGACTAACATCAAGGCATCGTCGCGACCGCAGGGAATGGGCAACAGAGCATGTGAACTGGAGGAAAAATGAATGGAGCAATGCTCTTTTTTCTGACGAGTCCCGTTTTTCAGTTCATCCTGATAATAGGCGTATTTTCATCTGGAGGGACCGTGGCAGTAGGAATAATCCTGCGTTCGTGCACGAAAGTGTCAGCTTTGGCGGTGGGGGAGTGTTGGTGTATGGTGGCATCTCCATTGACGGGCTCTATGAACAGTGCTCGGTAGCTTAAACGGGCGAAAGGATTGTAACCAAAATTGGTGTCATGTTTTGAATTCAATTAATTCCAAAAAATAGAACTTAGTTTAAAAAAAAGGTCCACTAGTTTGCGTTTTTGATAAAAAACGGTAAATGTAATGTTGGAAATTGCTAATTCGAAATATACAAACATTTTTAACATTTATTCAATTGTTTCTAGGCATTTATTCACTAATCTGGGCAATATTTGAGTTTATTTCACCATGCACTTAGTGGACATTTTTTTAACTAAACGTTCTGAAAATTTTCATTCAGTGCATCTCGTGTACAGTCTATATACCGAATTTGGTAGCAATCTGCTCACCGGCTACAGCTGCAGAATGCTGTTTGTAGGGGAAGTTTAACTATAACCACAATGTACGTATTATTGCTTGAGTTTACTGTACTGACATTATTTGAAATGCGCCTGAAGACGTACATGATTTTCCAGAAATTATGCTCGACGAACGATATTCTACACTACTTGGAATTCGAATATTAAATCAAAAGAACAAAATATTTTATAATACTAAGCAAAGCACCCGCTAACGGTAAAATAACAGAAAGTATGTATTTTAGACATTTACATAGTGCAGGACTATTTTTTTATTACTCGGTAGCAATACGAGTAATAAACATAATTTAATATACAGGGTGCCCCATGAAAGTTGATAACGGGCTTCAAGTTTTCATCTAGTAGAAAAAAGTGGGCAATGTTATTGAAAAATATTGAAACTGAAGTCAGAAAAAAAGACTACGTCAAAAAATTCCTTTCGTTATTTTTTTTAATTACAAATTTTGAATTTGTATACGACACCAGTACAAGAAAATTTCTAATTAGTAAAATTCGCCTCGTACGCTAAAAATGCGAAACACAAAATTTCAATCTTTCATCATAAAACGTCTCAGAGATACCTTTGAACAAAGATGATCGGGGGTATGCATTAATTTAAATGTAAATCTTAATAGCTAGAGTGGAAAAAAAAATTCTTTCATAATTTCTGTGCGACCTCTGAAATGCGATCATCCTATTCCTTCTATTTTTCTTCTAGAGAAGCATTGAAAAGTGGCTCAAGTAAGCATATTTTTTATCTTCATACCTCTCACAGTTTTTTTTTCTTTGAAGGATATAATAATTCTCAATTTTTTAGGTTACCTCTTTAGTGCATGGGGACCATTTTACTAAGTGGGAATTTTTTGTTCGACTGTCGTATACAAATTTAAAAAGTGTAATTTTTTAAAATTAACCCGACGAATTTTTTCTTAACTGAGTCTTATTTGACCTTATTTTGAACATTTCGTCAATGTGCATTTCCTTATATCTAATAGATAAAATATTAAATCCTCTTACCGCCTTTTAGGGACACCCTGCTTAGAAATTAATAGAAATATAAAATCTGTGATCTTTGCCTATATTTTAAGCCAATGCAATTTTAATTACACAGGAAACAACACCCAGACAAACTCAATCACAGTAAACTCGGGAACTCTCTTGGAATCGCCATCTTTCCACACACATACATTCAACAACAAAATGTTTCATATCACGTTTCTACTTCACCTGATCCAGAATGTGCAGAGAAAAAGAACCGCTACCGATAATTCTCCTGGAGACAGATTTGAAATAGTATGGAGAAATGTTAAGGGTGGGGTGCAAGGAGGTAAATGTTTCTTTCGCAAAAATGAGATTAGGAACTTTTTTTGCAGTTGCCCAGACTCGAAAACAACATTTCTCAAAATCTGAAAATTTAAAAATTTTCTTTTTGAAGTGCATTTGTATGTGTGTGTGTGGTTTTCACAGAGAGAATATCATTAATATATTAAATGTTGCATTTTTCCCTTCCCCCTTTGAATTTCTTATATTACTTCACGCGGAGCTCGTTTAGATCGTAAAACATTTCCTTTGTCGTTAAACCTGTA
This sequence comes from Cheiracanthium punctorium, assembly GCA_038373885.1. Lineage (NCBI taxonomy): Eukaryota > Metazoa > Arthropoda > Arachnida > Araneae > Cheiracanthiidae > Cheiracanthium > Cheiracanthium punctorium. The sequence goes on from JAWZYV010016390.1 coordinate 684,431, forward strand.
CCAATTCCTTATTTAAAAGGGAGTTTGGAGAAGTTTTATATAAAATCACTATTTTCGTGTGCATGGTGAAGTGCGGATGTGCATTTTTAAAACACATTAGTGATCGAATGCATCATGTGATGAGGTAAAATAATGTTCGTGAAAAACGTTTCAGATATTTTACGGGGGACTATATGAATATCTGATATTTTTAAAACTATTGTTCAGGAGGACTCAAAGGTATTTTCAGGTGTTTTTAAATGTACTAGTTAAAGACATCAAACATATTCTGGGTTGCAACCGGTTAAAAAAACTGGAAAACTAAATCACAACATTCCTTATATAAATATAAAAAAATTGATATAAAATCACAATTGACATTAATTAGGCAATAATAATGTTGATTATTAAATTGCGACCTTTGGAGATTTCATGGAAGAGTCATTTTCAAAACTGGGTGCGATTTGAAAATTTAAGAAGCAAGAAGTTTTTCCCATAAAATAAAACATATCTTATTTCTGAACATTATTTAAGAATTTTTCATGCATTTTTTCTTTTATTTAAGTTTTTTTTACATTTTTCCTTTAGCAGACTTGATGAAATTTGCCATCTCAGTTAGAAGACATTTTCTTTGAAATTTGTACACTTATGATTAGCGCAAAATAATGCAAAGTGATATATTGTTAAGTATGGAGTACTTTTATCCATGTATTATAGTCTCTCCCATTTAATTTTTTTTTCTTTTTTTGGAAGTTTTTGTTTGTTATGTCTGCTACCAAATTTGTCATGTCTGTTACTTATTATAGTAACAGACATGACATTTAAAAAATAAAAACTCATGAGTCTGAATAATTCCACAAGAGTATGAAAAGAGACATTAATTTAGACTAAAAAGCTAATGATCTAAGGTAATCAATTGAATTAACAAATAAATCAATATATTTTATACAACTAATTAAGGTAAATGACTTGAGATGCAATAAAACTGCATATTACTAATAGGCTTTTGCTTTTTCAGTCAATGCCAAAAACTCAAGATGTCTGCGTATGTTTCTTTCTCGTCCACATTCTATTGTTAAACAGTTGTTACTGCTCTCAAATTTCAATTTTATTGTTTAAAAAGCTGAAAATGATGTATGCTAATAGACATGACATTAATCTCCGGACAGCTATATTTAACTATGAAAAGCCTTACATTTTTCTTAAAACCTTCAACAACCTTTCCATAATGCAATTTAAACGGTATTTCACAATGATAAAGCATGTCAGGGTAGAAATTTTAATTTTTACGGTAGTCATTCTGCATAACACGTTTTATGTTCTGTGATTACAAAGCTATATTTCAGTATCTTCTCTACTTATTTATTTTTTTAATTATTAGATGTTTTTAATCCATTGTTTTCATTTTGGAAATTGTCTCATAAAAACCATCATAAAAAGAAATATCTTTTAAATTCTCTTTTAACTTGTAAATATATATATATAAAATCGATAAAATTTTGGCTTTTTAGTACGTTTTATTGAAAAAAAACAATACTATGAGTTTACATTTTTCTTGTTTACTGTTAAAAAAATGTACAAATGAACTAATGATAACAGGTATCATCTATATATAAATGCTCTTCTAATTAATATAATCTCTGAAATATCTCCAGGCATATAATGCGAATTGTGAGCTATTTAAGTAGTTAGATGTATTCCTTTAAAATGTCATAACCCTAATATATATCATGCCAATATTTCTTTTTTTAATAATAATTTTTTTTTAATTTACTCTACATTATTTCTTTATTTATTATTATTATTATTACTAATATTATTATACTAACACTTACATTTTACTTATTGTTCAACTTTTCTCCAATTCTTTCTAACAACGTATATTTTTTCTTCTTCAATTGGCAACAGCTCCATGGTTGAGCCATGTTTTCAGGCTTAATGCTTTTGGTCTCTTCATCTCCATTTTTTCTTCATAATTACTTTCTTTCTGGGTATGTCATTATGATTACTTTTTACTTCTTAACAGGATAACCCCCTGTAGTTACATAATTAGCTTTCTTTGTGCTAAGTAACTGTATTGAAATCCTGTTATTTTGTTTTTTATCTTGGTAGTAAGTATTCGGTTTGTGGGGCCTGATGAGTTTAGCCGATGCTTGCTACCCATTGTTTTACTCCGTCCAATTCCGTTTTCTTTTTCTGATTTACCATTGTTTGGATTTCTATCTGCTAGATGTGTCTGCTCATTCCTCTTCTTACATAAGATTTTAAGTTCATTGTTTTGCTCATCTATCTTTCCATGGACATTTAGAATTTTTGATTTGCCAAGTGGATGCTACGTTGATACGTAAGTTATGCCTTTTCCTGTATATATATATATATACATATTATACGCGGACAGCAAATGACAGCGAATTTCGAAAATGACCCGGAAATGTGTATTTTGAAATTCATCATGTGATTAATTCAGGATGCTCAGAGGTTTTTTAGTGCATACGGGGTTGCGCAGGTCAAGGGAAGCCTAAAATTATCAGAAACCTTTATTTTGACAAAAACACAAAGAAAAGTTTGAAATGAACGCTTGTTAACCTTAATCAAAATGTCCAGTAAAGCAAAATGTTACCCTAAACGACATTTTTTTTTCAATTACGCTCTGAAAAAAAATAGTCTATTCGATACTGTTGTGTACCTATCTCAAATCATATTTGGAGCATTCATACAATGGCAAATAAAAAGTTAATATTAAATGCAAAGTTCAGATAATTTTGCTGATCACATTGAAGATTTTCTAATTTATCAAAAAAGAATTGCAGTTTGCGATGTTCTTTCAGTTAAAATTTTCTGAGTACTTTTAGGTGTTCCTTTACCGGAGGCAACTCTCAATGCGTCAAAAAGCCTCCAAAAATCTTGAATCAATGGGACGATAAATATATCTACTTATATTTCCATGAAAATATGTAATTGGATATCTTGCCACTTACTTTTGTTTTCCTGCCATTGTACTGCCATAAACCTGAGCGTAAAGCTTACATTATATTTTGCTGTACAGAAAACAGTCTTACAGATATTTTTGATCATGGTTTAGTCATAAAACCCTATTCACCTCATCACAGAGTACCACCCTGATTAAACATCAGTAAATCAGCATTTTTCTGTCCTAACAGGCTCGTTATAAACACTTCAGCCCTGAGTCAAACATATTATGGCCTCTATTATTTGCCCATAACATCTAAGCTGCCTAATTTTATGATATTTCATTGTATTTTGCTGTACAAGAAACAGTCTTACAGATATTTTTTATCATCCTTTAGTCATAAAACCCTATTCACCTCATCCCAGACTAAAACGAGGCGAATATTTTTTGAAGAATACTGATTCATTCAATACTTTCCCACAACTCTAAAGCACTTCTATAAAGAACATTCCAATGTTGTTGATGCACCCTTTATATGTAAAAGCTAATGTTATAGCCTCAGATTACCTCCCTGATTAAACATCGCCACCCTGATTAAATATCAGTAAATCAGCATTTTTCTCTCATCACAGGCTCATTATATACACTTCAGCCCTGAGGGACACATATTATTTACCTCATAACATCTAAACTTTCTAATTTTATGATATTTCATTGTATGTTGCTGTTCAAGGAACAGAGAACTATTTTATCATCGTTTAGTCATAAAACCTATTCACCTCATCACAGACTAAAACCAAAAAGAATATTTTTAGAAGAATACTGATTCGTTCAATACTTTTCCACAACTCTAAGCACTTCTTTAAAGAGCATTTCAATGTTTTTATGCACCCTTTATATGTAAAATCTAATGTTATAGCCTCAGACTACCACTCTGATTAAACATCAGTAAATCAGCATTTTTCTGTCATCACAGGCTCGTTATAATCACTTCAGCCCTGAGTCACACATATTATGGCCTCTATTATTCGCCTCATAAAATCTAAACTGTCTAATTTTATGAAATTTCATTGTATTTTTCTGTTCAAGAAACAGTCTTAGAGATATTATTTATCATCCTTCAGTCATAAAACCCTATTGACCTCATCCCAGACTAAAACGAGACGAATAATTTTTGAAGAATACTGATTCATTCAATATTTTTCCTAAGCACTTCTATAAAGAGCATTTCAATGTTTTTGATGCGCCATTTATATGTAAAAGCAAATGTTATAGCCTCAGATTACCAACCTGTTTAAACATCAGTAAATCAGCATTTTTCTGTCATCACAGGCTCATTATATACACTTCAGCCCTGAGGCACACATATAATGGCCTCTATTATTTGCCTCATAACATCTAAACAGTCTAATTTTATGATATTTCATTGTATGTTGCTGTTCAAGAAACAGGGATATATTTTATCATCGTTTAGTCATAAAACCCTATTCACCTCATCACAGACTAAAACCAAAAATAATATTTTTTGAAGAATACTGATTCATTTAATACTTTTCCACAACTCTCAGCACTTCTTTAAAGAGCATTTCAATGATTTTTATGCACCGTTTATATGCAAAAGTTAATGTTATAGCCTCAGACTACCACCCTTATTAAACATCACCACCCTGATTAAATATCTAGTAAATCAGCATTTTTCTGTCATCACAGGTTCATTATATACACTTCAGCCCTGAGGGACACATATTATTTTCCTCATAACATCTAAACTGTCTAATTTTATGATATTTCATTGTATGTTGCTGTTCAAGAAACAGAGATATTTTTTATCATCGTTTAGTCATAAAACCCTATTCACCTCATCACAGACTAAAACGAAAAAGAATATTTTTTGAAGAATACTGATTCATTCAATACTTTTCCACAACTCTAAGCATTTCTATAAAGAGCATTCCAATGTTGTTGATTCACCCTTTATAGGTAAAAGCTAATTTTATAGCCTCAGACTACCACCCTTATTAATCATCACCAACCTGATTAAACATCAGTAAATCAGCATTTTTCTGTCATCACAGGCTCATTATCTACACTTCAGCCTGAGCGGACACATTATGCTTATTTTGCCTCATAACATCTAAACTGTCTAATTTTATGATATTTCATTGTATGTTGCTGTTCAAGAAACAGGGATATTTTTTATCATCGTTTAGTCATAAAACCCTATTCACCTCATCACAGACTAAAACGAAAATGAATATTTTTTGAAGAATACTGATTCATTCAATACTTTTCCACAACTCTAAGCACTTCTATAAAGAGCGTTTCAATGATTTTTGATGCACGGTTTATATGCAAGAGTTAATGTTATAGCCTCAGATTACCTCCCTTATTAAACATCACGACCCTGATTAAATATTAGTAAATCAGCATTTTTCTGTCATCACAGGCTCATTATATACACTTCAGCCCTGAGGGACACAGATTATTTGCATCATAACATCTAAACTGTCTAATTTTATGATATTTCATTGTATGTTGCTGTTCAAGATACAGAGATATTTTTTATCATCGTTTAGTCATAAAACCCTGTTCACCTCATCACAGACTAAAACATAAAAGAATATTTTTTGAAGAATACTGATTCATTCAATACTTTTCCACACCTCAAAGCACTTCGATAAAGAGCGTTTCAATGTTTTTGATGCACCCTTTATATGTAAAAGCTAATGTTATTGCCTCAGACTACCACCCTGATTAAATATCAGTAAATCAGCATTTTTCTGTCATCACAGGCTCGTTATAAACACTCCAGCCCTGAGTCACACATATAATTTGCCCCATAAAATCTAAACTGTCTAATTTTATGATATTTCATTGTATTTTGCAGTTCAAGAAAGAGTCTTGATATATTTTTTCAAGCACTTCTTTAAGGAGCATTTCAATGATTTTTATGCAACCGTTATATGGAAAAGCTAATGTTATAGCCTCAGACTACCACCCTTATTAAACATCAGTAAATCAGCATTTTTCTGTCATCACTGGTTCGTTAAATATACTTCAGCCCTGAGTCACACATATTATGGCCTCTATTATTCGCCTCATAAAATCTAAACTGTCTAATTTTATGAAATTTCATTGTATTTTGTTGTCCAAGAAACAGTCTTAGAGATATTTTTTATCATCCTTACTCATAAAACCCTATTCACCTCATCACAGACTAAAACCAAAAATAATATTTTTTGAAGAATACTGATTCATTCAATACTTTTCCACAAATCTAAGCACTTCTATAAAGAGCGTTTCAATGTTGTTGATGCACGGTTTATATGCAAAAGTTAATGTTATAGCCTCAGATTACCTCCCTTATTAAACATCACCACCCTGATTAAATATTAGTAAATCAGCATATTTCTGTCATCACAGGCTCATTATATACACTTCAGCCCTGAGGGACACAGATTATTTGCATCATAACATCTAAACTGTCTAATTTTATGATATTTCATTGTATGTTGCTGTTCAAGAAACAGAGATATTTTTTTATCATCCTTTAGTCATAAAACCCTACTCACCTCATCACAGACTAAAACCAAAAAGAATATTTTTGAAGAATACTGATTAATTCAATACTTTTCCACAACTCTCAGCACTTCTTTAAAGAGCATTTCAATGATTTTTATGCACCCTTTATATGTAAAAGCTAATGTTATATCCTCAGACTACCACCCTTATTAAACATCACCACCCTGATTAAACATCTGTAAATCAGCATTTTTCTGTCATCACAGGCTCGTTATATACACTTCAGCCCTGAGTCACACATATTATGGCCTCTACTATTTTCCTCATAACATCTAAACTGTATAATTTTATAATATTTCATTGTATTTTGCTGTTCAAGAAACAGTCTTAGAAACAGTCTCAGAGATATTTTTTATCATGGTTTAGTCATAAGACACTATTTAACTCATCACAGACTAAAATGAGACGAATATTTTTTGAAGAATACTGATTCATTCAATACTTTTCCACAACTCTAAAGCACTTCTATAAAGAACATTCCAATGTTGTTGATTCACCCTTTATAGGTAAAAGCTAATTTTATAGCCTCAGATTACCTCCCTTATTAAACATCAACACCCTGATTAAATATTAGTAAATCAGCATTCTCCTCTTATCACACGCTCATTATCTACACTTCAGCTCGGAGGGACACATATTATTTGCCTCATAACATCTAAACTTTCTAATTTTATGATATTTCATTGTATGTTGCTGTTCAAGAAACAGAGATATTTTTTATCATCGTTTAGTCATAAAACCCTATTCACCTCATCACAGACTAAAACCAAAAAGAATATTTTTAGAAGAATAATGATTCGTTCAATACTTTTCCACAACTCTAAGCACTTCTTTAAAGAGCATTTCAATGATTTTTATGCAATCATTGTATGTAAAAGCTAATGTTATATCCTCAGACTACCACCCTTATTAAACATCACCACCCTGATTAAACATCTGTAAATCAGCATTTTTCTGTCATCACAGGCTCGTTATATACACTTCAGCCCTGAGTCACACATATTATGGCCTCTACTATTTTCCTCATAACATCTAAACTGTATAATTTTATAATATTTCATTGTATTTTGCTGTTCAAGAAACAGTCTTAGAAACAGTCTCAGAGATATTTTTTATCATGGTTTAGTCATAAGACCCTATTTAACTCATCACAGACTAAAATGAGACGAATATTTTTTGAAGAATACTGATTCATTCAATACTTTTCCACAACTCTAAAGCACTTCTATAAAGAACATTCCAATGTTGTTGATTCACCCTTTATAGGTAAAAGCTAATTTTATAGCCTCAGATTACCTCCCTTATTAAACATCACCACCCTGATTAAATATTAGTAAATCAGCATTCTCCTCTTATCACACGCTCATTATCTACACTTCAGCTCGGAGGGACACATATTATTTGCCTCATAACATCTAAACTTTCTAATTTTATGATATTTCATTGTATGTTGCTGTTCAAGAAACAGGGATATATTTTATCATCGTTTAGTCATAAAACCCTATTCACCTCATCACAGACTAAAACCAAAAATAATATTTTTTGAAGAATACTGATTCATTTAATACTTTTCCACAACTCTCAGCTCTTCTTTAAAGAGCATTTCAATGATTTTTATGCACGGTTTATATGCAAGAGTTAATGTTATAGCCTCAGATTACCTCCCTTATTAAACATCACCACCCTGATTAAACATCTAGTAAATCAGCATTTTTCTGTCATCACAGGCTCGTTATATACACTTCAGCCCTGAGTCACACATATTATGGCCTCTACTATTTTCCTCATAACATCTAAACTGTATAATTTTATAATATTTCATTGTATTTTGCTGTTCAAGAAACAGTCTTAGAAACAGTCTCAGAGATATTTTTTATCATGGTTTAGTCATAAGACCCTATTCAACTCATCACAGACTAAACATGAGACGAATATTTTTTGAAGAATACTGATTCATTCAATACTTTTCCACAACTCTAAAGCACTTCTATAAAGAACATTCCAATGTTGTTGATTCACCCTTTATAGGTAAAAGCTAATGTTATAGCCTCAGACTACCACCCTGATTAAATATCAGTAAATCAGCATTTTTCTGTCATCACAGGCTCGTTATAAACACTCCAGCCCTGAGTCACACATATAATTTGCCCCATAAAATCTAAACTGTCTAATTTTATGATATTTCATTGTATTTTGCAGTTCAAGAAACAGTCTTGATATATTTTTTCAAGCACTTCTTTAAGGAGCATTTCAATGATTTTTATGCAACCGTTATATGGAAAAGCTAATGTTATAGCCTCAGACTACCACCCTTATTAAACATCAGTAAATCAGCATTTTTCTGTCATCACTGGCTCGTTAAATATACTTCAGCCCTGAGTCACACATATTATGGCCTCTATTATTCGCCTCATAAAATCTAAACTGTCTAATTTTATGAAATTTCATTGTATTTTGTTGTCCAAGAAACAGTCTTAGAGATATTTTTTATCATCCTTACTCATAAAACCCTATTCACCTCATCTCAGACTAAAACGAAAATGAATATTTTTTGAAGAATACTGATTCATTCAATACTTTTCCACAACTCTAAGCACTTCTATAAAGAGCGTTTCAATGTTGTTGATGCACGGTTTATATGCAAAAGTTAATGTTATAGCCTCAGATTACCTCCCTTATTAAACATCACCACCCTGATTAAATATTAGTAAATCAGCATTTTTCTGTCATCACAGGCTCATTATATACACTTCAGCCCTGAGGGACACAGATTATTTGCATCATAACATCTAAACTGTCTAATTTTATGATATTTCATTGTATGTTGCTGTTCAAGATACAGAGATATTTTTTATCATCGTTTAGTCATAAAACCCTATTCACCTGATCACAGACTAAAACGAAAAAGAATATTTTTTGAAGAAAACTGATTCATTCAATACTTTTCCACAATTCTAAGCATTTCTATAAATCGCATTTCAATGTTTTTGATACACCCTTCATATGTAAAAGCTAATGTTATAGCCTCAGACTACCACCCTGTTTAAACATCAGTAAATCAGCATTCTTCTGTCATCACACGCTCATTATCTACACTTGAGCTCGGAGGGATACATATTATTTGCCTCATAACATCTAAACTGTCTAATTTTATGATATTTCATTGTATGTTGCTGTTCAAGAAACAGAGATATTTTTTTTATCATCCTTAGTCATAAAACCCTATTCACCTCATCACAGACTAAAACGAAAAAGAATATTTTTTGAAGAATACTGATTCATTCAGTACTTTTCAACAACAACTCTAAGCACTTCTTTAAAGAGCACTTCAATGTTTTTATGCACCCTTTATATGTAAAAGCTAATGTTATAGCCTCAGACTACCACCCTGATTAAACATCACCACCCTGATTAAATATTAGTAAATCAGCATTTTTCTCTCATCACAGGCTCATTATATACACTTCAGCCCTGAGGGACACATATTATTTGCCTCATAACATCTAAACTGTCTAATTTTATGATATTTCATTGTATGTTGCTGTTCAAGAAACAGTCTCAGAGATATTTTTTATCATCGTTTAGTCATAAGACCCTATTCACCTCATCACAGACTAAAACGAAACGAATATTTTTTGAAGAATACTGATTCATTCAATACTTTTCCACAACTCTAAGCACTTCTATAAAGAGCATTCCAATGTTTTGATTCACCCTTTATATGTAAAAGCTAATGTTATAGCCTCAGACTACCACCCTTATTAAACATCACCCCGATTAAACATCGTAAATCAGCATTTTTCTGTCATCACAGGCTCGTTATATACACTTCAGCCCTGAGTCACACATATTATGCTCTATTTGCCTCATAAAATCTAAACTGTCTAATTTTATGATATTTCATTGTATTTTGCTGTTCAAGAAACAGTCTTAGTCTCAGAGATATTTTTTATCATCCTTACTCATAAAACCCTATTCACCTCATCTCAGACTAAAACGAAATTGAATATTTTTTGAAGAATATTGATTCATTCAATACTTTTCCACAAATCTAAGCACTTCTATAAAGAGCGTTTCAATGTTGTTGATGCACGGTTTATATGCAAAAGTTAATGTTATAGCCTCAGATTACCTCCCTTATTAAACATCACCACCCTGATTAAATATTAGTAAATCAGCATATTTCTGTCATCACAGGCTCATTATATACACTTCAGCCCTGAGGGACACAGATTATTTGCATCATAACATCTAAACTGTCTAATTTTATGATATTTCATTGTATGTTGCTGTTCAAGAAACAGAGATATTTTTTATCATCCTTTAGTCATAAAACCCTATTCACCTGATCACAGACTAAAACGAAAAAGAATATTTTTTCAAGAAAACTGATTCATTCAATACTTTTCCACAATTCTAAGCATTTCTATAAAGAGCATTTCAATGTTTTTGATACACCCTTCATATGTAAAAGCTAATGTTATAGCCTCAGACTACCACCCTTATCAAACATCACCACCCAGATTAAACATCAGTAAATCAGCATTTTTCTGTCATCACAGGCTCGTTATATACACTTCAGCCCTGAGTCACACATATTAAGGCCTGTATTATTTGCCTCATAACATCTAAACTGTCTAATTTTATGATATTGCATTGTATTTTGGTGTTCAAGAAACAGTCTTAGAGATATTTTTTATCATGGTTAGTCATAAGACCCCATACACCTCATCACAGATTAAAACGAGAAGAATTTGTTTGAAGAATACTGATTCATTTAATATTTTTCCACAACTCTAAGCTTTTCTATAAAGAGCATTTCAATGTTTTTGATGCACCCTTTATATGTAAAAGCTAATGTTATAGCCTCAGATTACCACCCTGTTTAAACATCAGTAAATCAGCATTTTTCTGTCATCACACGCTCATTATCTACACTTCAGCTCGGAGGGATACATATTATTTGCCTCATAATATCTAAACTGTCTAATTTTATGATATTTCATTGTATGTTGCTGTTCAAGAAACAGAGATATTTTTTTATCATCCTTTAGTCATAAAACCCTATTCACCTCATCACAGACTAAAACCAAAAAGAATATTTTTTGAAGAATACTGATTCATTCAATACTTTTCCACAACTCTCAGCACTTCTTTAAAGAGCATTTCAATGATTTTTATGCACCCTTTATATGTAAAAGCTAATGTTATATCCTCAGACTACCACCCTTATTAAACATCACCACCCTGATTAAACATCTGTAAATCAGCATTTTTCTGTCATCATAGGCTCGTTATACACACTTCAGCCCTGAGTCACACATAGTATGGCCTCTACTATTTTCCTCATAACATCTAAACTGTATAATTTTATAATATTTCATTGTATTTTGCTGTTCAAGATACAGTCTTAGAAACAGTCTCAGAGATATTTTTTATCAACGTTTAGTCATAAGACCCTATTTAACTCATCACAGACTAAAACGAAAAAAAAATATTTTTTGAAGGATACTGATTCATTCAATACTTTTCCACAAGTCTAAGCACTGCTATAAATGTAATATCGAAGCGGACATAGTATTGTGCTCGATTTATTACTCGATTAGTGTAAGTCATTTTTTTATCCTCCGTAAAATATTTTTAAAATACTGGTGTACTGAAGGATTTTCTGCTGGAGAGTTTTTTTTTTTTTTTTTGAGCTAAGGCAGGAAATGAGACGGGCAACGTTACCCTCAAGAAAGGTACAGAAAATTTCTCAAACAAGCCGTAAATCGAATACTGGCCCATGATCAAAGAGTGGTGCTCTTACCACCATACAATTCGGGACGGCGCTTAATAGATATTTGAAATTCATGCGAAATTTTGTCCGGGGTGGTTATATAAACTCTAGAAGAAAAACCCCGTTGTAGACACAATTAAACGGGGTAGAGACAATTACACGGGCGCTAGAAAAACATGTGGCGAAACTATGTCTACACTGAATATACCGAATCTTCGTCTACCTAAAGTAAATAGCTGCATATTCAATTTTTATTCTATAAAAAAAACTTAATTTCATGCTGTTCTGAAAATGCGCAGACACTTATCGCATTCAAACGATTTCGCTTTGTGTACTCAGCACCTCTTATATTAATGTTTCAGCAGAAGATTATTTTAATGAAAAGAAAATTACCCATGTTACCTGGAAAAACTATTTTAAACGAATTGGTATCCCAGTTGTGTGACGCCATTTTCACTTTGAAAAGGTAATTTAGCAAGCAAATGATTTTATTTATTTATTTATTTATTTTTACTCTCGGAATTAAAATGGAGCTGAAAAGAGCGAAAAATCGCCTAAAAATGAGGAACGGGTGGATTTTCAGATTTTTAAAGAAGCCCAGACTGTTTTCTGTATTTTTATATATGATTATGAAAAATTTGAAGCGGATCGTACAAAGGGTGTGAATTTTATTACAATTTTAGACCGTAACTTTTTAATCTGTTTGGATTAATGACGGTAAAAGTTTTGTTTTGAAGTGGTCGGACCGGAATTGTTAGAGAGGGAGTGAGTGAGGGATCAGCGTATTTATATAGTAGGATTTAAAGCAGCAATGTTATTAAAAAATAATGGGAGTAATATTTCATTAGCGTAGTCTCATTTCCTATCTTATTTTAACCTATTTGTGCCTGGATATTTTTGCGACTTTCTTCGATTTTTACTGATAACAGAAATAATAGATAAATTTCTGATGTCAAATTCTTGAACAAGGGATGATTTCTTTTAAAATCATTATGCATAAAAATCGAAATATCAATATCCTACTTCTTCATGTTAAAATATTTTGTAGAGTTGAGGCTCAATACTCATGAATAAAGGCTAGGAAATATAAATAACGTTTTCGACTAATAGCGAAAATGCCGTCCCAAAAAAGGGACACTAGGCATAAATAGGTTAAATTGAATGCACTCAGTTTCCTTTACGAACACCTTACATAGAAACTCGTTATTATTACTCATTATTATATACTTTATTACTCGTTAGCATATTACAAAACTAACATTCATCAGTTTTTTTTTCAAAAAGCAAACAATAATTAAAGCACAGTTCAAACATTTTGGGAAAGCTTTCATACGTAAATTGTCCTGTAAGAGTCTCATACAGGTGCTGGATCATCAACTAATGAATCAGCTTTCTTCTCATCACAGACCCTCTATATTAGGATTTTGGGGCTGGGTTGATGAAGTTTATTATACTTCATGCTTCAAAATTTAGTTTGTGTTTGTTTTTCTCTATCTTTATACCTATTCTTTGTGCTTGGTATATAAAATCATTAATCCGTATGGGCTGTGTAGCGATTAAAGAATCATTCTACCATACTATGGGTTGATTTGGAATTTGATTCCGCAATGGTTCGCATGTCATATCTTGTGTCCCTTCATAGAAGGCAACAGTAGTCCACTTAATAGGAAAATATAGGCTAAAGTGACCAATAATTCCGGCCATTGCTGTAATTAATGCGCATAAACGGCAAGTGTTCGATATTGAAAAAATTAAATCAATAAATATAACAAAATCACTTGAAATATTTTAAAAAGTTGTGAGGCAGATGCCTAAATAATATTCTCAAATACATATTGGATGAGTTTGAAATAATGATTGTTTAAAAAGTAAATCTAGGTTTTAATTTAAGTTAACCTAGTGCAAAAAGGAGTCATTTTTGTGATATTTAACAACTTTATTCTGTTAACTTTAAAACATAAATGTTATTAATTTAACAAATAAAAGGTTTCAAAAAATATTTAGAGGAATTACTGGCTTACGGCTCTATTAGTACATGAAATTAAAATATTTTTGTTCTAGGAATACATTTGAGATAAATGTAATTCGAGGAGTGAAGTAGTCGTTATTTCGGAGAAAATAATTTAATGAAACACTTTTACCTCTCTGTCTTTACTTATCTAACAAATACACATTTTTCGTGTTAGTAGTTATACGAGACATAGCAAACCATCAATTTTATACGAAAGTAAATCACCTATTTTCAAATTAGAAAATATAAAATCATAAACTTTAAAAAATTCAGCAACCTTTAACTATTAGGATTAGAATAATCATGTATTAGTTAAAAAATATCAGATTAAAGCGATTTTTTATGTACATAAAATCGAATTTTTCACTAATTTTAATTTTCCATTAATAGGAAAGTTTAAAAATACGAAAACTACTCTGAAACAAGTTTTTCCAGAACTGTGAAAAATATAACTGTTTTAAATTGAAAACCAAATGCACTAACCGATTTCACAAACTCTAAAATATTCTAAGTACTGTGAACAGATACAATTTGCTAAAGTTTTGGGTTACTTAGAATATTCTTGAATAAATATGTCCTGAAGTATTCGTCCTAGAGCATGAAAGTTTCCATTATCGAACTCGACGTACTTTAATTACGGGGGACAAGTTCTTGGTAAATTAAAACTTATAATGTTCGCATACAAATTTTTATGATAATATGATAAGTTGTTATATTTATTAAACAAAAATTTTCTTAGTTTCTCTTTATTGTGTGTTTTATTTTCATTTCAGTAATATTTTGCACAGACTGATTCAAAAGGTGACAAAAGAAGTTGTTTTTACAAATTTATATGTGTTTTCATCAGTTTTTTGATGTTATTATTTTTTTGCTTATTTTCTTTTGGCAATGTTTGACAGGATGAATTGGAGTTAAATAGGAGTAACAGATACTAACTTGGTCAGTAATTAATCTCATTAAAAAATTAAAAACTTAGTAAAGCTACACACCCTTGTTTGAGTGAAGGTAATAAATCTTTCACGAAAATCACCCATAAAATTGTATATCCAAAAATATTAGCACTTCCTTAACAGCAATTTTTTAAAGGAAAATGTAATCATTCATGAGATCTACTTTCAGTTTTTCACTAACACTCCAATTCTTCTTATAAATATACTATTAATTTTTGAATGATTAAAATCTGCTAGGATTCTCAACGCGGTGGGAGTTTAGATCTTCTTTGTGCATCTCTTAACAATGGAAAAAATAATTTTCTCACAACTTCATCCCAAACTTTCTTGGGAGTTATTCAGGACATCGAACGCAAAAATAACTAAAAATAAAGTTTTGGATATTTTGAAATTCATCCTCCAAGGAGTCAGAAGTGGGTCACCTCTCTTTAAAGGAAAAAAGAGA
The DNA here is from genome assembly GCA_038373885.1 of Cheiracanthium punctorium. Lineage (NCBI taxonomy): Eukaryota > Metazoa > Arthropoda > Arachnida > Araneae > Cheiracanthiidae > Cheiracanthium > Cheiracanthium punctorium. Next base: position 700,088 of record JAWZYV010016390.1, read on the forward strand.
TTATATTATTTGCAAAATTATGGATTTAAAAATTTATCAAAAATGAATCTTATATTTAAGCACAGCTTGCTTGTAATTAAAAACTTATTGAAAATTTCTTTGTTCTAATTTAATGTAAAAAAACGCATAACTTTAATACCAACCACCTAATGTATCAGTTTCAAGAATATGCTTTTTTATGTGATCTATGATGTCTGCGATCTATGATCTAGTATGTAAAGCCAAGGAAAGTGAGTTTCACCTGCTATTATAACTTCAGGTTTGAAGAGGTTGTGTTAAGTGGATTCTGATTGTGATGATCACATGTTAAACCCTCTTCTTCCGACAACGAAAAGTTTCCAAGCAAAAAAAATATTTTTTTTTTCATTTATTAGTTTTCATTTAAGTCAAACAACATAAATACAATAAAAAAATGTAGAAAAAAATTTTTTGTATGTTTTTTCGGTGGTAGCACTACCATTTTAGAACTCTTCTGTACATTGAAATGAAACTTTTAAAAAAATACAGTGAGAAATGATATTTTTCCTACATATAAATAGAAATTATTAATTTTTCTTCTTGTTAAATATTATTAAAACTGTAGAAAAACATGGTAGAGCATGTTGCAAGTACAGCAAAAGAATATAAACATGTAGTTTCTAAAATTTATAAAAATTTTTCATCCATTAATGCTTGCATCTGTGGAACCAAATTACTATTATTATACTACCTACTAGGGGAAATCAAGGCAAGATGACGAACTCTGTATCCCTCTTACGCAATCATAAAAAGACGCGCCTGCCAAGGCGATTCGCAAGAGTAGTACTGAGTTGTGAAGCGCGATACAAGAAATCTAATTTGCGATCGTTTTGTAAGTATTGGCTTACTAAAATGTACTTATTTCACTTGTGTGTGTAAATTTTGGATTTATCAGGGTAAGAAATTACACAATTAATGTAAGTCATTTTTTTATCTTCCAGAAAATATTTTCAAAATACTGATGTACTCAAGAATTCTCTGCCGGAGAAGTTTTTTTTTTTCTTGAACTAAGGCTGGAAGTGAGGCGGCCAACGTTTCCCTCGAGTAAGATACAGAAACTTTTTCAAACAAACCGTAAATCGAATACAGGCCCATGATCAAAGAGTGGTGCTCTTACCACGATACAATTTGGGGCGGCGCTTAATAGTAATATTTGAAATTGATGCGAAAATTTGTCCGGGGTGGTTATATAAACTAGAAGAAAAAGCCCGTGGTAGAGGCAATTACAACGGGAGCTCGAAAAACATGTGACGAAAATATGTCTACACTGAATATACTGAATATTCGTCCACCTAAAATAAATAACTTCATATTCAATTTTTATTCAATGCCCAAATCGAATTTCATGCTCTTTTCGAAATGCGCAGAAACTTTTCGCATTCAAATGATTTCGCTTTGTGTACTCAGCACCTCTTGTATTAATTTTCAACAGACGATTGTTTTAATTACGCAACACTCTTTCTTTAAATTATCTCATTTTAGAAACTTTCACTTTCATAGACCCTAAAAATATATTTAATGGCTAAAATAATCCTTTCTCCGATCGTCCAAATCAAATTCAGGGTCATAAAAAATTACTTGAGAGCGGGAAAAAAGGGACAGGGGTGGAGATATCAAGAAAATGGTGCGTGATGGAGCAAAATGAGGATCATATGGGATTGAGGAGGCCATTTTACATAAGAAGTGGTGAACGTGGCATCAGTTACAGGGAGAAAAGTTATTTTTCCACAACGGTCTAATATTAACCCTTTTCTTGTTGGTGTCTTTACTCGTAGCTACAGCATTCCCGCTATCCGTAATATAAACAAATAAGCATAAACATTTATAAAAAAAAAACCTCTACTCAATTTTTATTTCCGCAATTTTAAAATTATGTTTTATAAAATTATAAATTTGATATTCTTAATTGCTTAGGCCTAACAAATTAACCCTCGTGATTTTTTTTTTCTACTTCCTTACATTTAACTTTCAAAAATGTTTTTATTTAATCATGTACGATAGTCTCCTATCACATGCATTAAAAATAGAGTAAGATGGCAATCATAGTGCACAAACATACTACTGTAAAACGAGTTAAATTGTTTATAAAGTAAGCGATAGTAATTTTCAATCTGTTCAAACAGTAAAACTGGGAAGAATTACTACTGAAGTTTTCCAAAGAGAAATGTAGATAAAGTAAATCAGTGAGATATTTTTCAGAAACATTATATATAGTTAATTTTTTTACGAGCTGGAAAATCCTATTCGGTAGAAATAGACTTATTAAGTATTACATCTAGTGCTTCTCTTTTTAAATTAGTATAAAATGAAATTTCTTTAAAAATGCAAAATGTTCTGATGACACAGTATCTTTTAAATTAATGAAAAGACAGTCACGCATCAATATTTATATTTCGTAAAACAAATGTTTATAATTTAGCTTTTATTAAAAATTTATCGTCATTATCATCATCGGCAAAACTTAAAAAGGAAATTAAAGTTATCACCTTTTATGTATTTTACTGTATTTCAGAATATAAACCTCAAATAAAAAATGAATGTAAATTTTGTTTTCACAAATAATTAAATCTGAGTTCCGCAGAGTACTGTGCGTTTAAAAAATTCAATTAAGAAAAGGCAGTGCAGTGTATTATATTGAACATTACCCTCGAAAAATGGAAAATAAAATGCAGAATTTGTTTTGCTGTCTCAAACATTTTAGGTAGATGAACATTTAATAAAATAGAACAGCATGATTTATTTCATTCTAAATACACACAACACTCTTCTGTGTTTATAAATTTTAAACAAAACCTACTGCATTATTCAAAACATTTCCTTTCCCAGAGTTTAAACGCAAATTCGACTTCTGGAACGATTATTGTTTATTTGTGTAATTTTTAATAGATAGTGGCACTTTATAGCAGAAATTTCTTTTTTATGAGAAAAAATATCTGAAATTATGAGACAATAAAGATAAAGAAAACTTGCGTCGAAATATTATTAATAGAATTTCACTAGATTAACAGAATGTGCATGTTAAGTTGCAGCTTTAGTTTACTACATTTTTGTTTTCATAAAAGTGCTCTTCGCGTAGAGACAACACTAACAGTATCTAATCCTCATTCACTGTAAAACTGTTCTAAATGAACTTAATTCAATATATAGGCCGACATAAGTTTTTGAAGCAAATGATATACAAGAAATTGGAAAACCACTAACATCAACTCTAATCCCTTAACCCCTATCTTTTCGCTCCCATCAAAATCACGGGCGAAGCTTTATTTATCGTGTGCTTGGTATTTCTGAGGAACAGTGTTTCAAAGTTATGCGCCAGTAAGGTTAGAGCCTTTTAATTCTTTTATATCTCATTTTACACAACAGATGATAGTACCAGACTTTTTTCAACTATACTGTAGATAGTTTATTTTTAAATTGATTGTAGGGGAGACGGGCGTACAGTGGGTCAATTTTTAGATGTTTAAATACAATTCGAAAAATATTTAAAAAAACGGAATAACTAACTAATGCATTATGTTTTCTGATCTATTGGCTATCCTAATTAATTTTAGTTCAATTCTCAAACACGTTTATGTAGAACAAAAAGCCGTTTTCCTCAAGTACTTTTTGTCGACTCACTGTACCCCATAAAGTGGGGCTGGGCATCACTGGGCCAAAAAACGGGGTAGAGAGTGGGTCAATTACGAGAAACACAATTAAAAAAATTCTTTCACTCAATAGTGCGTAATTTAAGTTTTTTTATTGCCTGACAATACTTAGTATTAAGCTAGATATTAAGGTAGATCAAAGTTCAAAGGTAAATGCTAATTTCATGGTTCTAAAACATACACGCAGTAAATTTGTTAATAAAATTTGAAAAAAAAAAGATTTTAGTTAGATAATATCACTTCGAAACCTTTTAATTTACAAAGTGTTAGTTTATAGTTATTTTTAAGACATTAAATAAAAATATTTTATTTTACAATAACTATTGGGCATTATATAACTGAATATCTTAAGCAAAGTCAACTTTGTGTCACTGTTCTCTCAGTTCCTTGCAATGCATTTGTTTCTGGCAATATTTACTTTCCGAACATGTACCATGTAAGGAAAGTATTGTAATCATGAAAAAATTCGACTTCGAGATTTTGGTGTTTTTACACGTTTTGAGGGCTTATGAATCCATTTATGCTATTTTTACGAGATGTATGTATGTATGTGTGTATGTGTGTGTGTGTGTGTGTGTGTTTGTGTGTATGTGAGTGAACACGATAGCTCCTGAACGGAACATTCGATTGAGCTCAAATTGGATACATATGTCATAAACCACCGTCGCAAGACCGGTATTGATTTTGGTGTGTATAGGACTTATAGTTTTTCTACAGGGCTACGACAAAGATTACAAAGATTTCTTTCACATTATGGCTTATGGGTGGAATTTCTTGAAAGTGCGCTAGCATTTAAAGGGTAGATTCGATTGAGCTCAAATTGGGTATATATGTTATAAACCACTGTCGCAAGACCGGTATTGATTTTGGTGTGTATAGGACTTATAGTTTTTCTACAGGGTTACGACATTCATTCTCTTATATTATGGCCTATCGGGGGAAATTCTTGAAAGTGCGCTAGCCTTTAAACGATACATTCGATTGAGCTCAAATTGGGTATATATGTTATAAACCACCATCCTAAGACCGGTATTGATTTTGGTGTGTATAGGACTTATATTTATCCTACAGGGCTACGACAAAGATTTCTTTTACATTCTGGCCTATGGGGGGGAAATTCTTGAAAGTGCACTAGCGTTTAAACGGTACCTTCGATTGAGCTGAAATTGGGTATATATGTTATAAATCACCATCTTAAGACCGGTATTGATTTTGGTGTAGATTTATAGTTTATCTACAGGGCTACGACAAAAATTTCTTTTATATTATGGCATAATGGCATAAGGGGAGAAATTCTTGAAAGTGCTCAAGCGTTTAAACGGTGCATTCGATTGAGTTTCAATTTGGTATATATATTTGAATTATTCATCGATTAAAATTTACTTAAATGCTTGGTAATGATCTTAATCGTAAGTGTTCGGAAAGTCGAGTGGAGTCACTCCAGATTTTTTTTACTGTATTTTTACTGTCTGCTGTATAAGTAAGTGTGTGCCTCATGAAAGGTTAAGTGCATACATAACCTGACAGAATCCCTTTTATGTTATGCACTTCAAATCCATTTTCATTTTTGCCTACACTTCAGTAGCATACTGTTTAAATCTTTTGTTGTTGTTGTTGTTGTTGTTGCTGTTGCCGTAGAACTTGAATAATTACGAAATCTCCAACGTCAACGTTAAAATCTTCTACTTCTTCAAATTCCAAATACTCGAAGTCAGATTCACTAGAGATTCTCATCATTTTCCCTCTTCATTAGTTGAACTATTCCTGTAACTGCTTGCAATTCTTTCTCTCTCTAAGAGAGAGAAAATATTCATAACATTAATTATTTCACTTTTTTTCAGTCATCATTGGATTGTGATTTTCACTGGTGTAACTGTAAGAATTTCTTATTTTTCAATCTTGCCTCACAGTTATTTTTCTCTTTTTTTCATCAGAGTTAGAAAAAGGCTTTTACCGTCTCTGGTGTCATTTTTATTTTACATAATTTTCCTCAGAAACTAAAGAGTCTGTGGCTGTTGTGGAAGACTCATTTAGATATATTTAGATCATTTAAATATCATACAGAAAGAAAATATAAAAAGACAATAAATATATAAATGGTGACAAAATAGGTCACTGACTCACTGTACCCCATTTCGGGTGACCTAGTGTGCCCCATATGAACCAATGTATTATTTTTCCTCTCAAAACTCCAAACCTTTAAAAGTATTCATTTAAATACGACATAATAGAAGAAAAGGTAATTTAGACTATATAAATATACAGCATAACTCATATTTACTTGATAAATTTCAAGTGTAATAACAAAAAGGTCTTAGTTTCTTCAATGTCATCCAGATGATCAGAAAACAAAATGGCTCTTTAAAATAAATAAAACCTATGTGAAAAAACCCACATAAAATGATACTTATAATCTTGTTATAAGTATAATTTTATGTGTGTTTTTGAACAAATTTTTTATTTTAACGTTTAACACCAGTATGTTTAGTTTTTTCCGTAAAGTGGCTCTTTCTTCCCGCTGCAATCGAGTGAGATGTTAGACTTTTTCCACAGAGTTAAGTTGTTCGATACATACTTTGAATAATTTTCTCGTTTGAAAACTATCCACTGAACCACAAATATCTTCAATGACCTACTGTACCCCCTGACACATTGTACCCTGATTTTCCCTAATACTCAAATACGCGTAATTGTGGTATGCATTTTGCAAGCTTTTGCTCACTTTGCTTTTACTTTTTGTACATTGTGCTCACTTGTTTTTGATTATGTTCAAAGAAAACTTTACAAATAATTATTTATTTATGAAGTAAGTTTAATAAAATTCTCCTATAGTGTTTGAAACATATATTTTTTAATTGTTCCCTGCTTACTAGAATACATACATTCAGTCACAATAACACTAAATGTTGGCTTTTCCTGAAATTATCTTTTTTTCTTTCGTGCTAAAAATATATCAAAACCTTAGAATGAATATATAGATTGTACATGCAGTTATTCTTATACAATTTTCTTGAATAATAATAAAAAATAGATACCCTTATGACCGTTTTATTGAATGCAATACGACCTAATGCGTTAATTGTTATATCAAAATGTAGATATATATTTTATGACACAGGGTGGGGTAAAGAAAACTGTTGAACTGATTTTTCTTTAGAACTTATATTTTAATTGCACTGATCCCATGTATATCGGATTACATTGATAAAGAAATCAATTCATTAGTGAGACCTATGAACTAACTATGGGTTTCCTGCTGCGATTTCCGTATGGTGATGATTTCGCTTTATGGAATGGTGTATCATATATTTCGTAAGATCATTGGAATTATCGTCCAGATGCACAACGCGATCACTTTCAAAATATTCCAGCTATGCGAAAGCAGTCGATTGTGTATCTTACCCGAGACCGAATGTCATTTATAAAATAAAAAAGTGCATGCGTGTAAACTTTACTCGCGGTTGAAGTAAAACTTCTTTGACGTTTAAGACACATATCACTCAAATGATTAAACTTAAAATAAATATCATATTAAAATTTAATTATATTTATTGTTCATGTGCTTTACAAAGATTATATAAATTTTATATTTATATTATTCATTGGAAATAGGTACTTGAATGTCATCATAGCTTTTTATGTATGAAATTAGAGGTTTGTGGTAACTTTCATATGAAACATAAATTTTACTCTCTAAATTTGCTAATTTTCTTGAAAATACATCATGTATCGTTGTACCGAAACGCGTTTATTTGAAGTCGAGAAGTATTCATAGTTAGATCAAATTTTTCTTTTAAAAAATCAACTAGCGGCTGAGATTCTTGAGAACGAAAATTAACATTAAAATCTCCAGTAAGAATAATCGGTAATTCATGATAATTACTTAGAATCCAGGAAATGTCCATGTTGTAGTATTATTCTTTAACTGTTTTCTTATACCATTGTTCCGTCTGGAGGGTGGGTTTGAAGGGGGGAATGTCCATAGTCTAGTATTATACTTTAAATGTGTTCTTTAACTGATGTTTTCCTCTGTTAGTTGGGTTCGAATGCAGGTAGTGTAATTTTTTTTTTGTGTTCTTCTATCACAGTATTCTTAAGCGTTGATTTCGTCTGCTGGTAGGTTTCGAATTATTATTCTGTATCCGTGTTTTTAAACTGCAGGTTCTGTCTATTGTTTGGGAAAGATTGCAGCCAGGGTCCGTTTCTATGTGGTGTTCCATCCCCGTGTTAAACCGTTGCTTGCTCAGTCTTGAGGTTGGGTTAGAATCCACGGAGTGTCCATTTTTATTCTTTTATTTAGTTCTTAAACCGTGTTTGTTTCTTTGTGGTGTTAAATACCCGTATTCTTAAACCGTTGTATATATATCATTATAAATATATATATCATTACACTATATATATCATTATAAATATTGCGTTCACACAAACTACATTCTTCTAAATTTACTAACATTTCTTAAAATACAGCTTTTGGGCAAAATAATAACAGACATGACATACATAATATTCAGGAGTTTAATGGCCTAACGTCCAGTGTAACTGGCATTTGACAAATAATAATATTACTTCGCTTCAAAACTATTGCCTATAATCATTACGAAATACTATTCTAAGACAATTATGTAATTAAAACACATCTGAAGCCAATAATTACTAAATATATCGTTCTTAAGTTTATGTATTTAATTTTTTGAAGTTCTGCTAATTCAACGATCTCCGTTTACTTCGCCTCGATGGATATATAAACAGCCTGAGATGCGCAGTTATCCAGTGTGCGTAGCGAGATCTGTTTGCAACTACGGCGTTATCCAACTTTTATAGAAAAGTGTCCCCTCCTATAAATTTACCTTCGTGGGATCGAAATATGATCCTCCAACAGTGTTCTTAAACGAAAATTTCCCTCTGCTGTTTAGGTTCGTTTGCAGCCACTGTCCCTTTAATTGTGGAGTTCCATCCTCTTGTTCCGTCTGGAAGTTGGATTAGAATCCAGGAAAAGTGTTCTTAAACTGACGTTTCCATCTACTGTTCCTAAGGACCGATCCACACACTTGGGGGCCCAGGACACAGAGACTTTTGGGGGCCCCTGCACAAAAATTTTCCGCAGACTATTCTTAATTAAATTAAGTTAAAACCAATTATCATTCCAAAGTTAACCATACGTAAACATTTACAATTCAGTAAAATGCCACGACAGATACCACTTATATGAATTTTTCGATTTTGAAATGTTTTTATGGGTATTTACAGCCGTCACACACCTTTCAAAAGATAAAAGAAGGGGCATGCTGAGGTGTCCGAACGAATTTACGAGTATCGAATTTATCGAATGTCGAATCGAATGCATAATTTTTAGCGTTACAAGTTACATTAAATTAAAAATTTTCAATATTTGTGATGAAATGAACTAATCAGAAATTTTTCTCTCGAGAGATAATTTTAGTAGCTAAAATGATTACATAAAAGGAAGTTTGGGGGGCCCCTAAAAATTGGGGTCCCAGGGATCGTGCCCCGAATGCCCCGCCGTAAATTAGTCCCTGACTGTGACGGTTCGATTGCAGGCAGGTTCTATTTCTTTGTGATTTTCCAAAACCATGTATAGTATATTATTTATCAAAAATAAGGATTATCGAGAACCTCCTGTGAGGTTGGAATTACATGTAAAATATTATGTTGAATGTACAGCTGCGGAAAAAAAAGACCCACTTGTACTTTTTTCGGCCGTCGTTCGTCGTACAGCAAAGTTACAGATACCAATCGTTTACCATTGACGTACACTTTAATTTGCTATGCATAAAAATTGCATAAGGGGCCATCTACATATTAAAATTCGCACCAACTTTTTTTTCTCAATAGCAACCCCTAGATTTCACTTCATATTTCAAAAATTTAGCTCATTTTAACCCCGGACACCAATTTTCAATAAATTTGGACAGAAAATGAGTGAGTTATGAGCACCCAAATTCCCCCTCCCCCTATGTTAAAATATTTTTTCATTCTTCAATTCATATCTCATATAATATTGGTAGTAAGAAGCTGATTTTTATTCGTACTACTAGAACTAAACGGCCCAAACATAATTTAATGTAATTATGATTTTTAATAAATTATTAATATGAATTATGAATTATTAAATTCATATTAAAAAAATTATGAATAGCGACCTAGTCAAATTTTAATGGAAATAGATGCAGAAATGAATATTACATGGCTGTGCAAAATTTCAAATTTTTACGTTCAGTAGTTTAATTTATATTAAATAAAATGTGTTATTTTCACGTGTTAAGGGACCGTATATAAATTTATTAAGTGAAAATGTTTTGAAAATTGCATACAATAAACGTAAATTAGATTTATTTTGTGCAAAAACACAGTAAAAGATACCAGTATTAAAAATATCAAATTTTGAAGCAAATAAATTAGAGGTTTTTACAGTTTGATTGGGATTCTATAAAGCGTCTATTTTTGCGTCCGCTACCATATTCCCCCAAATAAAATATTTTCCAGCTATAGAATTAGATACAGTAGATGTATGTCTTCTAGTACAATGTCCTATTTCTGAAAAACTAACATCCTCAACTTTCCAGTAGTGAATGTGACCTTTTTTAATTTCGGAAACATTAGGTCTTTGGGCCTCCTCATACTTTATCAAACATTCAAAATCACGTTTTTCTGTCTAAATTTTCATCTAACTATAAATTAAAATACCGCCAAAAGTCTTAAGAATATTGCACATTGCAGACGATAGTATTAAATGAAGAAAGTGAAATGACAAACACAGTGATAATATTGGGTCGGCAAAAAAGTAATTGCGTTTTTTACATGAAATTCAAACAAATAAATTTTCTATCAGGAAATCATTCTTCAAGTTCGACCATAGCTGAGTAAAAGTCAAGCTTGTAGTCAGAAGAGCAGAGAGCAGCCTCTAACTCCTGCCAACATTTCACCTGTCTAAGAGAACCATCAACGGAAATACTCAATAACAATTTCAAAATTACAAAGATTTTCAAAATCGTGAGCAGTCATTTTGCATTTTCCCCTTAAATCATGTGTGCGAACCATGGAAGTTATAAACTCACGGGTTATTTGGACCACAGACTAAATATTCTATTTCTACCCTTGATATTCTCAGTACAAAAAACTTTGAGAGAGATGCAAACAATATTTTCCGCGAAAATAATATTAATTTCTTTTAACTCTTGCGAGAGAAATTAATGAAAGGCGAAAAGTTCGGAACCTACAAATAGCGTTTTTCAATTTGCAGAAAGTCCCTTAAAAACGCGCAAAAATTAATTCGTAATATCTCTGGAAATTATCGTAGAAAATTGGTGAAAATTTATATTCAGGGTAATTTGAAGGTTTTCTTTCGTTTAATAAAGTCAAAATATCGGGTTGCCTTAGAGAAAAACGAAGTTGATGCAGAATTAAATATGAAGACGGCCCCTGATGCAAATTAAATTAATAGTAAATTAAAGTACGCGTTATTTGCAAACGAATGGTATATATAACTTTACTGTACGACGACCGACGGCGAAATAAAGAGCAAGTGGGCCTTTTTTTTCCGCAGCTGTACCTTGAAAACGCTTATCTATATAAATAAAGCAACCTGTAAACTGTCCGTTTGTCTGTCTGTCTATCTTTGTCTCGCGTAGCTCCGAAACGGGTGATCGTAGACCTACCAAATTTTGTACGGAAATTCTCCAAGACGGGTACTCGACATTCCTCGAAGCGATTTTTTCGAAATTCGAATTATTTTTGGTGATATCGATAAAAAACGCATCGCAAAATGATCATTTTTGTTCTCGCCATTTCGCAATTGTAACCCTGCAGTGGAAAGAGGGAGAGTTTAGCTATCTAGGTTGCCATGTTTGGCGAGTTTATTAAATTATTCAGACTCTTGAAGTAAAAATAAAAGAATAACGATTTTTTTTTTGGTTTACATTATTTGTAAGGTTATTTTTTAATTAAAACATCGTGTGCATGTAATATCAGAGCAGGAATGAAATGTTTTGCACTCAAAAGAATAATATGATTTGGAAATTTTCCGAGACTAAAACGTGCAACTTTTTAATTTGGCAACAAATAAAATGTTTGATATACGATTTTGAGGAGATGTGATTCTAGGGCCAAGCCCTATTTATCGTCTGCTTCTGCTACTTGAATTATGAATATACCTGAATGAGTTTTTAAACTTTATTTCAGTTCGAATTGTGCATTTTTCTGCACAGCTTTTCCCCATCTATTTCTAATGTATTACACCCAGAAAAAGGATAGAAATATCAATTTTAGTTGTGTTTAATCACACTCATGAATAATGATATACTTTCCAACTTAATAAGGAAAGACAATAGGGAAGACCCATGGATTAAAATACGCTTTTAATATATAGCGCTTTAGTGCGTATTTAAAATCTGAAAATGTTTCAGATTTTCTTAGTTTTTTTTTCCTTTCCATTTTTGATAAAGGCCAATACATCCAGAAGCTCTTCAGAATTAATATAAGACGAAAATGATTTGTTCCTTTTTGCAGGTTTTTATCATTTGACCATCTTATTTTTGTAATGAGGGGCGGCCCGACACAGTAAGCAACGCATCTGGACGTTGGCTGCGAAGGGGAGTCATGGCGTCTTTTTTACATTAGCAGGGACGATACTTACCGTAGGGCCGTCCCTGTTTGTAACCATCTTAATTTTAAATTCCATTCAGAATCTGAGAGATTTGAGTGCCATGGAAGCCGGTGAAGAACAGGAGTCTCTCCAAACAAGATTTATTAAGATGGTGAACCAACTGGTCGCCGGAGGCGGCTAGTGATATATAAATAAAGATTGATGAATTCGGGGAACGGCGAAAGCCGGTCGAAAAGGTAGGATTTTCAGTGGTTCTTCTTTTTCGGAGCGCACACGTCACTTCCTTTACTGAGCATTACATCCGTCAGAGAAAAAATCTTAGTTACTCCTTAGTCGCCACTAAAGATGTTTTACTTCAATAAACCAATGAAAATTATTTATTTCACACTTATTCCATGGCTCTATGCAATCAAACTGGTAGTTATGTGTTTGTGTTTACATGTTAATGATTTGCATATAAAAGTACAGGCATTTGCATAAATAATTCAAAAATAATAGGAATATTTTTAGTCTTGTTGCTCTCGCAGCTCGTAGTGGAATATATTTTGAAACTGCAATTTTATAGTGGATGTATATTTATTGTGTTTGGTAATGAATTATTTATCTAAATTATAGCGCCTGATAATGACCAAGTGGATAATACACTGGACATGGTAAAAGTCCGAAGTGTGAAAGTCTAGACTCCTTGCCTACCACGCAGCTGCCTATCTGATGATCTGGAATGTTGTGCGGGTTTTCCAGATTTGGAATGAATACGCTTTAGAACACTTTAAAACGTCTGCTGTCCAAAGCATCTCCCCCTGTAGACAGGTAGGTTACGTATAGCTTTGAACACAAAAAAGAACTCTCTCACACCGAGAAAAAAAATATGCCACTGACATCTAGAAAATAATAATAATTGGTTGAACTGTGGAACTAGAATTTTTGAGTCTGTCTACTCCCTATAAATACTAGATCATAGAACGAAACACTTCTGAACCCATTTCCCCACTTTTTAGATCTCTTCTCTATAAGTTAGCTCTTGTATCACACTGCAAAAAATGACCGTAAAATTTACGGCGAAACTGTGTTAAATACGGGTAAATCGCCGTACAACCTAAAAGCAACTATTTCGCCGTAATTTGTCGGTAAGTAACCTGAGGAATCTTCTGCGCATGCTCAGCTGCTTCATCGCGAAGCTTACTCCCTGGTCTACAATAATTTCGCCGTAACTGGATTAGCAACGCCTTTGAGTAATCTTCTGCGCATGCACATGCTCAAATTTTATGGATGCATTGACATATAAGAATTTATTAGTTAAGTGCATTTAGGCTATTTAAAAAAAATATATATTTGGATAGGTATTTTGTGCGTTCTGTATAAACATGTAATTGATTTATAGTATAATTGTATATCTGTATCTGTGCAAAGTGAACCCCTATTTACTTTACTTTCATTTGTATGCCTGGGTTTTTGCTTTTGTATTGGTTCATAAAAATTGTATGCCTGTGATTTGTGCATATTTATTTAAATATACGTATGATTACTTATAATCAGAAAAAAAGTCATCTTAAAAATTAGAAAAATAACTTCTGATTTGTTAAATTATAATTAAAAATCGCTGCAAATGATAAAGGAAAAAAAATTCTTTAAGGAAAAAAGTGAAAATATTATTAAATAAATAAATAAATAAATAAAAGAACACAGGTTATTCTCTCATTCCCCTAAAAGATAATCGTTAATTACAAATAATTAATAATTAAATAAAATTAACTAGAACTCATTAAAAGCTGTCCCATTTCATCCAAAAATTACAACTCCAGGAAAATTTCAAGGAAAAATTTCTAAGTGCTCATACTGCGACTGAAGTAGACTTCAACCTTTAGCTTCATACCTTGGAGCCCAGAGCTCACGGTAAGTAAGAAAAAAAATGATTTAATTCTAAAATTAACAGATGGCAGCACATTTACTAATTAACTAAAATATCCTCGGAACCTTTCACAAAAATCAGGAGGAAAACACCTCCGCTCGTGACGTCGCAGCTATAACACAAAAAATACGGCGATATAATCACGTCGCAGTAAATATACGGCGATATGATGTATGAAATACGGAATTAAAATTGACTTGCTGTAAAATTTACGGTGAAATAGCTTCAAAAATATGGCAGTAAAAATTGACTTGCTGTAAAATTTACGGTGAAATGGCGTCAGAAATACGGTGCTAAATAAGCTTACTCCCCGTAAATTTTACGACGAATTGTTGGCAGCGAGGGTTGCCAACGTTTCACCGTAATTTTTACGGTGATATTTTTTACCGTGCAAGATGAAAATATCTGTAAATAGCTGCGTACAGTAGCGGGTAGACTCACAAACGGTACGTCTAGTGAGCGAGTGTGTCGAATGATAATTTCTCGATACACAAATTAGTCGTTCTGCTGTGATTAGCCAGAATACTACGTACTAGTGATTCTTGACGATTTCGTCTTTACCAGCTATGTGTATCTACGCATAATTCTACGATCGATTCTTCTAGTTTTGGGACACAGAAAAGACCCATCTATTCGTTCTAGATGAGAGCAATATTTTATTTTTTCTCCGTGCATCTAGAACGAATGGACGATTGCTTTCTGTCTCCCAAAACTAAAAGAATAAATCTTATATTTATGCATGTAAGGGATACACACAACTGGTATAGACGAAATGGTACTTAATTGCTAGACCGTAGTATTCTATCTAATCCCAACAGAAAGACTAGTTTGTGCAACGAGAAATTATCGTTAGATTCTTGGTGCACTACAGTTACCGTTTGTGAGTATACCCGCTAGCGTACGCAACTATTTACAAATACTTTCATCTGGGTAGAAGCACCAGCTTATAGAGGAAACATCTAAAAATTGGATAAGTAGGTTCAGAAGTTTCCCGTTCTTTGATCTAGTCTTTATTGGGAATAGACTCATAAGTTCCACCAATTATTTTATAGATGTCAGGGCCACATTTTTCCTTCAGTGTGCGTTAATCGCAAAATTAAACGGAATCAAATCATTTAAATCAACGTTTTTCTCAACCTGTGGGGCTCAAGGGGGGGGGAGGCGAGCAAAAACCAAAGAGCAAGTAGTGATGCATGTTTTTAAAAAATCATCTTATTTATTCTCAATTTCACCCAAAAATCTATACATTTTCGCTTAAAGTGCTCATTCAAACTTTACTGAAAACATTATTTTGTAGAAAATTCGACTAAATGTTCATTCTTAAAGATTAAAAAACTGAATGTACCTGAAAAATATGAGTGGGGGGGTGTCGCCGTAAGTTAGCCTTTGTTGGGGTGGCGCGAAGTTTAAAGGTTGAGAACCGCTGATTTAAATTATCTGATTTCCGTAGCTAACAAAAATAAACTCGTTTTCGAAATTTTTAAAATGAAGAATCAATTACAACCAATTAAAATTTTTGCAAACACCTTTTTAAGATTATGCATATAAAAATCCTATTATTTCAAGTGGTATAACTATAACAATACATGAAGTATTTAAGAAATAAATGCGTTATATTTGTGAACTAAAGGAAGTCTAGCTTGCCATATTTTTACTTCTGAGCCTTTTTACCTTAACATTACATTAATCAGCAAATATATGTAATTACGTTACTGTATCTATGCATAATACATGAATGTTTTAATGACTAAGCGATACAAATATGTAATACGACTAAAGACGGTATGTTAGGTAGATGACTATAAGCTAATTGATTTCATTATATCTCAAACTTAATTGCAAATAACCAGTTAGAGTTGTTTATCTAACCATCGTTCCTCGCGCACATTTACAGATTAGTGTGAGAGAATTATACCAATGACTGTTACTAACAAATGTTAATAGTGCGTATTCAGTTTTATCAAGTGTGCTTTTAATTTAATCAATTATTACGCTAAAGTAAGCAGACAATTTAAATAAAATTAATCTTGATTGAAAATCGCCATAACTTTATACTTATTTCTAGACTTTTCACTCTTTTCTTCAGTGCATTTCTAATATCACTTTCTTGTAATAATTTAAAAATTTTGAATACTTTCAAAAATTGCAGTATGTATGTCTGTTGAAATTCATCTATTTAGATGTTGAATGTTATTTAAAGAATATGTTATTGTTGTTTTATTATAAACACAACTGAATAAAATTATATTTAGCTATTCAAATACACTGCTCAAATCAATTAAAGGATATTGTAAGTTTTATATAAAATAAAGATATAAGCGAAATTTTTTTTGCCGAAAATGGAAGAAGAGAATCACAAATGCAAATTTTTCTGATTTTCAAACTGTAGAGTATGCTAATTTTGAGTTCGACGTCAAAAACGTCGCTTCAGCGGCAGCGAATGAAATTGGACTTTCAACTGAATAAAAGACAATGAAGACAAGGATGATCGGCATTCAGTGACTGCTTTGTTTCGATGAGTAAGATGTCTCAGCGAAGTCATTTAACCGATTCAGAAGCTTGGAGAGTTGTCGGTAGGTTAGAAGGGGGCCAAACTCAAGCCGAAGTAACGCAAGCCATTGGAGTGTCACAAAATGTGATTTCCAGGATCTGGAACCGGTTTTTGGCGACTGGAAGTGCAGGCCGAAGACCAGGGGAAGGTCGTAGACGGGCAACAACGCCCAATGAAGATCTTTATTTAGTGTTAACGGCTCGGAGACACCGGAATATGAACGCTACTCTTCTCCAACAACACATTCGCTCGGCTACTGACACCACGGTTTCAACTCAGACTGTCCGAAACCGGCTCCATGGTGTAGGTCTGTATGCTCGCCGACCGATGGTATGTGTTAGACTAACATCAAGGCATCGTCGCGATCGCAGGGAGTGGGCAACAGAGCATGTGAACTGGAGGAGAAATGAATGGAGCATTGTTCTTTTTTCTGACGAGTCCCGTTTTTCAGTTCATCCTGATAATAGGCGTATTTTCATCTGGAGGGACCTTGCAGTAGCAATAATCCTGGGTTCGTGCACGAAAGTGTCAGTTTTGGCGGTGGGGGAATGTTGGTGTATGGTGGCATCTCCATTGACGGACGCACAGACCTCTACATCATTCGAGATGGACCTCTGACTGGTCGCCGATATAGGCATGAGATTTTCAGACCTATTGTAGTCCCTTACGCTGCAGCAATCGGAGATGACTTCATTTTAATGGACGATAACTGCAGGCCACATCGTGCTGACCTGGTGGAGGAGTTCCTTTTCGAGGAAGGAATCGTACGAATGGAATGGCCAGCGTGTTCTCCAGACATGAATCCAATAGAGCAGGTTTGGGACGCTCTAGGAAGACGTGTTTCTGGCCGCCAACCACCCCCACAAACTCTCCAAGAACTGGAAAGAGCTCTTCTGGAAGAGTGGGACAGAATACCCCAACTCGTGATTAATAGCCTCGTTGACTCCATGCCTCAAAGGTGTTCAACGTTGCCGGCCGTCCGTGGAATCCATACCCCCTACTGAAAATGATTTCCTTTGAAGAAAACACCTTTTCTTCTTATTTTTTTTCTCATATGCACAAATTGTGTTTTTTTCCTTTTCTACACAAATGCGCAATAAAATGCATTTTTTTCTGCCAAACATGTGTAATTTATTCTCATATAACCTACTACGTCTGTCGACCATGTATCAATCAGCTACAAAGTTTCCCAGCCACAAGATCCGCCTAAAACCGCAATATCCTTTAATTGTTTTGAGCAGTGTATTTAATATCTATGTTATCTTATACTTCTTTTGTTACATTTTCTGAAGGATTTGAGTGTGATTTAAAATTATACTCAAGCAACATTAGAAATCGTTTACATGTTGGTTAGGTAATACAACAAGTTCAATCATACATTGCTTATAACATTTAAAACATATTGTGAGACGAAGATACTTTCCACTTTTTCATGATGTATCATGATTTAAAATAGTTGTTTTCTTATTTTGTTTGTTGTTGGTTCCGAAAATATTCAACTTCGATACTCGGCTTGGATATTACATTCTTGATTAAATATTACATAAAAAATATTTAAATTATATAAATGAATAGAATATGATAATGTAATTTTACAGACTGCATTCATCTTGAATGTTTTATATCCAATCTGTGTAGGAGTTTCTAAGTATTTTAATATGTATTTTCTTGAAACAAACTGTTCAACTTGTTATACCTGAAAATGAGCTTAAGATAAAATACTTTTATATAGATCGCTCACATCATTAAATAATATTTAAAGTTTGGATTAAAAAATTGAAATATTTGGATTAAAAAATTGAATTATTTGCACAAAAGCATAAAGCTTCATAGTTGCTTTCTCAAGATTCAAAGGTATGGAAAATGTGAGAAGGATTAAATAGTTTAATACCAATGTAAATGAAAATCACAAAGAAATATACAAGTCACTGCAATTTTAAAATATGTGAGAAGTACTACAGATTTTTCTCGCGATATTAAAGAACGCAAATAAGAAAAAAAATATAACTTTGATATTAATTTTGTTCTATTAACGATTATTACCTGTATAAATCTGTACTCTTATTTGCATGCATTCTCTCTTTTGAAAACGAGAAAACATTAATTTTTCCCTGTCAAATAACTATGAAGGTGATGATCTTTTAAATCACTAATTTTATTTAATTTCACTAAATAATAATAAAAATTTCTACTAATTTCACTAAATTTACAGAATATTAGACTATTTAATGAAACAATGAAATCAAAACAGACATTATTTTTATTTAATGAAAAAAATGCTAAAACACTTTTCTCATTTTTAAAGGTATTGCCTCCCCTCACAAACCTACTAGATTTGCAATTAATTGATATTCTCATTCACCAGCGTAAGATCACCAGCGTATTCACCAGCGTAAGATCAAAAGTGGTTGAAATTAAATTGCATGTGCACACAACAAATAAATTAACCCACAAGACAAATGCTCATAATACGAAATTATTTTTCCATCCACGCTAAGTGATCTATCACTAATTATTTTCTTTCGTGTACTTAACAAATGCCTTGAATGGGAAAACAAGAATCGGAATTGCGGAGAAAGTACAGAAGGCTTCGTTTATACATTTTATGGCGAAATAAATTTTAATTCTTTCCAAAATTGTAAGAATGATATTGCGTGAAAAATGTTTTATATTTCTCATGGGAACGATTGTATCAGCTGTAGATTTTGAACTCTTCATTGGAAAAGTGCACAAAATTAATACTCTCTTTGTTGCAGCATAATAATATATTAATTATTTAGAAAATAGAAACGACACGCTGTTCCCTTCGAAATCATAAATCCTTTTATCATTTACTACGATTTCTTTCATGGGAATTCACATTTCACGGCAATTTTTTAATACTCCTTCAAAAACTTCATTGAATATGCTGTTACTGAACTGTTAATCTGCATCTGCAACGGTCATATGTTTAGTATAAGTATGGATAGAATATTTTTTATCAAATTATAAATCATCTATGACGAAATTTAATCCATGTGTTTTCTCTAATTGGATAATAGATTTATTCATGCATATACTATATTATGCATAAAGCTTCAGGTAGAAAAAAAAATCTAGAAACTGGTTTGTCTTGCATATTTTCTTAAAATATTCATTATAAGTATGGTAGAGACTAAAATATTTAAAAATATATATGAATGTTTTGTCTGTTTTCACTTTCGGAGCATAAATAAAGCATACGATTACAGCAGCATTAACTTAATTATATTCCGTTTACACAACCTAGTTTTTTATATGTATAAAAATTACTACAGCCTTTTTTGTTACAAAGATTGCAAATTTCTTTTTATGGGAGTTCTTACTGATGACATCGCTAAATAGAGCACCTAAAATTGTGGAAATTATATTCTATCAGAAGAATGATAGTGTAATTTTATAATGATATCCATTTGTTATTGTTTTTATTAAGTTGTATAAAATCAAAACGGAAAAAAAGGTGCACTCAACAAAATTGTTCGTTTTCTTGAATATCATTTCACCCGGCTAAGACCGATTATATATACCTCTTTAGTAAGGCTAACTTATTAGCATTAGATAAAATTAACATAAAATTTATGGAGGACCTTATTAGGTGGTCCTGGTTCTTATATTAAATCTGAAGAAAGCACCATTGAATACGCTCAAAAAATTCAACAAGTTATAACAACCTGAAATTTTATTTTCTTCTTCACTGTCAGTCAATAGTTTAAGAAATAGAAGAAAAGTGCTCGGCTAGTCTCACGACACTTTAACTGTTAAACTAATGTCATTACCAAAGCTGTTTGTTTTAAGCTATGTTCAGAAGGAAGATAACAGAATGTTTAATCACTCATTCCGTTTTCTATTCTCGTTAAATAAAAAAGGAAATGTGAATTGAATTAAAAGACCGTTAATATAAAATTTTCACGAGTCTGTAATATTCACTAATATTTATAAACTAAAAAGATAAAATTTCTTTCATTTTTAAATGAGTTAAATTTTTATGGCGTAAGACCGTAAAATTGTTTGTAACAATTTTACTAAGTAAAGTTCTGCGAGTTCACTGTTATTTACCATTCAGTTATATGTAATTTAATACTTAGTTTTAGAATAAAAAAGCATTTTTTTAAAACCGTTACAACTTTACTTCATAATTCTCAATTCCACCGTCTATATTAATATTAAAATACACATTTTGATTTCGCTTTAAGTATGATTGCAGTTTTTAATCTCATGTCTCTGAAGACTCTTGATGCACCGGTTTTCAGAAAACAAAACCTTGAATTCAAAAAATTAGGTTATTGTTTAATCAAATATAGTAAGTTTTTCAATCATTATCTAGGGCGCCCTTCAGAATGTTGTACAGCAAAGTAGGTTTTTTTGTGTAAATAAAAAAGAGAGCTTTTGTAAAAGTGACCTTGTAATTATTTTAAAGAAAGAAAATGTTTTATCTTTGTGTATTTTCAATGCTACATCCGGAACAAGTAATTAAATTGAAATGGAAAAATTTTGAAATGCATCACAGGAAATGTCTCATAAAAAATGTAGCTCTGTCTGATTTCATCCCTTACAAAAAAACGTTCATCATCACCATGTTTTAAAATTTCTTGATTAATTTTAAATATTTTTTAATTAAACAATGAAGGTTAGATTATTGTTAAAGTAATTAGAGCGGCAAAAGTCGCATTTTCTTAGAAAGGTCTTTTGTATGTAATTTTTCTATTTCATTGACTGACCTGCATTTGGCGAATGTTTAGTGTACTTCTTTAATTGAAATCCATTAGAAAGCTAGTCCCACGGAAAGTAATATGATTATGATTAATTTGCATTGAATTTACATTTCAAAATATTATGAATTTACCAAAAAAGTCATGCAATGTGGCCTTTTAGTAAATATATATATTATTATATATTTACAAACAACCAAATGCTAGTATTATAAGGAAAAGTGCCCTAAGTGTTAAATACTAAACAGACAGTCTTTACAGTCTTGTAAAAGAACTTACAGCTGTATGATACGATAAAACATGCCTTTTTTATGTAGGAATGTAAACTGTCAAAAGTGATACGATGTAGCACAAAGCAAAACAAATGAAAAGAATAATAGCGTTTCTGTGCAACAAAACTAAAAAGTAATTTTTTTAGAAAAGTATTCTATTAAATGCTTAAAACAAGGATCCCAAACAGTCATACATGCTTGGTAGCGACGATGAATTAGTAGCTGACGAAAATTTTTGAGGTATGAGGCATTTCCCGCACACTGCTTTTCCACAATTTATTTTCCAAGATTTTAGGGGACACCAACATGGTAGTAGTTTTGTTACATCGAGACACAAGTTCGTTGAGACAACGAGATTAAAATGTTGTAGTTCCTCTTGCACAGTCACCAAATCTTACCCTCCTTGATGATCTGCACTCTTAAAAATTTGGCGCAATATTTCACCAAACATGGTAACACATCGTACTTGAAAAGGTAGCTCTATAAGATGGTTAAACCTTGTTCCAACATATGGTGCTCAGGTTTAACCATTCTTGTGTGAAGTTGATAAGGTTGGAACAAGGTTTCACCATCTTATGGAGCCAGCTTTTCTAGTACCATATTTTACCACGTTTTGGTGAAATGTTGCGCCAAATTTTTGATAGTCTGTGGGGTTTACTAAAGAGTAGTGCCCCTAAAGATTAGTTCCCCAAAAAATATCTCCGAAGGACGATTTAAAACATCACATTCAACAAGCGTAGAATACACTATGCAACAAACAGTGTTGGGCAAATTTTAATTGTAAGGACAATTAAAGATTAACAATTGATTAATTGTTAATTGTGGCTGTAACAATTAAAAATTAATCAACTGTAATTGTCAAAAATGACAATTAACAGTTTCTTAATTGTTAATTGTAGTAGCAGCAATTAACAATTAATTAATTGTCAATCGTCATTTGCTACAGTTAACAATTAATTAATTTTCAATTGTTTTATGAATTTAAATAAAAACTAACAATTAAAATATGACTGGTGTGGATCTCTCCATTTTTAGCTACAAAAAGTAGGATATGTCCATTCTCGAGGTCCCATAAATCACTGCACTAAAATTCATCAAAGTCGGTTCAGAGGATAGGCGTGAAAGGTAACAGAGACAGGCTTAATAATATAGTTTGGGTTGAAACGCATATTAATAAACGCATATAAATAAAAAGTAAGACTAATATTAATAATCATCAATAACTTAATTTAAACATGATTAGACAGGTAATAAATAACAGGTTTAATTTCTTATATAGATTGCATTTTAATAAGACTCTCTTTTCGGACAATTTGTTGCTATTCGACATACTGTCGGACAATTTGTTGCTATTCGGCAGATTTGTCTTTGTCGCAAAAGAAAAAAAGGCGTTGAACTGCAGCTGATAATGGTAAAGATGTGTTGTATTTTATAAAAACATTTCTTCATCTTAGGATATCTAATGAGGAGTTACAAATCGTGACTTTCTTCTGCAAGTAAATGCGACATTAAAAGTTCTGCTTTAGTTGTTGGTGCATCGGAGGAGCTTCGGCTTGTTTCTGTCGCTGAAAATGAGTTGGAGTCAGCGTCAAAATTTAAAAAATGCGTTCTTGGGTACTTTTTTTATTGCCACTGTTGCTACTACATATTCATTCATTTCAGGGGCGTAGCCAGAAATTTTTCATGGGGGGGGGGGGTTACGACTACTGCAACTCACATATATGCATGCATGTGTGTGATAAGGGAGTGAAGAATATACATTTTGTATGGCAAAAAATTCCGCATGGGGGGGTTATGACCCCCTAACCCCTCCCCTTGGATACGCCACTGATTCATTTGTTTGGAAATACTGGTTTTGAAAACTTTTAGAATTTTTGTACGATCTGCATGCTCTAAACAAGCTGACTTTTTATTTTTAAATCTGGGATATGATAATGCGGCAATAACCCCATTTTCCACTTCAAGAGTGCTGACATCAAACAGTTTTTCAAACCCTTTTTCGACACCCTCGATGCATGTCTTGATCAACGGCAAAAAGAAAATTGTTCTTTTCAATTTTCAGTATTTTTAAATTAGCGCCAGAAGGCAGGGCAGAACTATTCTGTAGTATGCGTTAGTCTCACTTGGCCTAATGTTTAGGGCTTCTGCTACTGGCGCAATACACGTGAAATACTCGTGTATGTAATCAATTCGTTCACTTTGATAGCATTTTTTATGTTCAATGACCTATATAAAAGCAAGTTTTTTTTTCTTTAATTTTGAAAATTTGCTGTAGCGTATACAAACTATACATAAATAAGTTAATTGTTAGTTTTAATTGTTTCATAGAATAATTAAAAAGTTAATTGCAATTATTTTAATTGCGAATGATGATTAACATACATTAATCCAAATAATTTAATTGCAACCTGCAACTAAAAGTTTAATTGCAGTTAATTTAATTGTAATTGTTTTAATCGCAATTACTTTTTTAATCAACTAACGCGTCGATTAAAAAGTTAATTGATTAACGCCCAACACTGGCAACAAAGAGCGCGCAAGCATAATTTGTTTTATGCCCATTCGAAAATTCGCTTTCTTCAATGCGAAGGGCAGCCTGACAAAATATTAATTCCTTCTATTATTTACATATATAGTATTTTTATAGGTCCCTTTCATCGTACTTAGTCATATTAAAAAGAAAAGATGTTTTTAGTGAGTGTTCAATACTTTTGGTCAAGGCTGCATATTTCATATTACTTACAATTCTTATGATCTTTTTCAAAATGCCGATTTTGAAAATTTATTTTGCACATATTAGAAAATCATTTAAGGCTTCTTATATCTACATCATTTCAATCATTTAATAGATTTGAAAGAATATACTGTGACTTAAAAGTACTATAAATAGGTTTAAAAACATTTTACGTAATAAACACACTATCGTATATAATGCACTCTAGTTAACACACACACACACACACACACACTTTAACAAATTTTCAATTAAAATACACCATTTCAACATTTTTTCTCCCCGAGTTTTGTCCGATTAATCTAAAGCGGCAAATGTTTTTGTATCACAACTCCGAATAGTGTGAAGAAATTGCTGAAAATGGTGTTTAACGTATTTAACCAAGCATAATTTGGGGCGGTCTTAAAGCTTGTCTCGCACAGCTGACGCTTGAAAATGCAAGTCTAGAACTCCCAGGGAGTTCTGATTATTATTTCACTCTATAATAATCTCCTACATATCATTTACAGCTGTTAGTTTTGAAATGAACGTTACGGTACTTTGAAATTTGTCACCGAACCTATTGTTGAAAGCCGCAACATCTGCAGAAACATCTTTTGAATATCATAAAAAATTCCATGCAGATTCGCCTTTTTAAGCACCGAAGAATTTTATTAATATTTTTTGAAGAAAAGGATTTGGTTTGAGAAACTTATCGAGGGCCTACCGATATGTTGCGATTAATTTCTCATTAAGGAATGCATTTTTGTATTCGAATGTTTTGCACGAAATGACGTAACTGAGAATGCTTGGATTTTAATGATTATTTATATTGAAAAAATAAAGCTTTATTTTATAAGTCTCAATATAAACTTATTAATTTTTAAAATGCGAAACCAAATTTGTTCTCAATTAAACACTTATAATATTTATTTTTATTTGTTTTTTTCTTTCTTTGTTTCTTTCTTTTATAAACCATCTAGTACCTGAGAATGATGGTTCTTTCGCTGTTTTCATTCATTCAAAATAGTTATTAAAAATATGCCTTATTTCCTTTCCCTGCTTCCTCTTTTTTTATTTGTGGGAGTGTTCTTTAATTTTATAAATTATTGGAATTATTATTGAAGTTTTTTCACAAATAAGCAAAATATTTTAAAAGGAAATATGAAAAATTTGGGGCTTTTATCTTAATTTCAAATATATATATGTTACGACCAAAGCCCGAAATTGTCCTGTTCGCGAACTGGCCAGCCATTTCGCTTTTTGGCCAAAGTTGCTGTAAATTTACCGGCCAATGTCCGATCTCTTTTTGATTTCGGGCTTTGGCAGGCCGATTCGCGAAGTGGCTTGGGACGATCGGCTAAAGTAGGAAGAAAGAAATCAAGAGCAGATTGTTTTACATCACTGTTAAAAATGAAGTATTTAAAAATGAGTACATCTGTGTACTGTTCTTTTTCTTTACTTTTTTTTAAAGTACAAATATTTTAGAAACGAATTCAAATACAAGTGACATCTCTGAGTTAAAAATAAGCTTTTAATATATAAAAATATGATCTCGGGTTATTCTGTTCTCATATTAAAGCCATAATAGAAATTATTCAGTGAGCGTATACGCTGAAACAACGAGATAGCGTGAAGAATATTGGATTTGCGCCCTTCAAAATGACGAATTATATCTTGAGAAAATGCGTTGCGCAACTGCTATGAATACAAAGGGAAATTGAGTACTCCATTTTTCAACTTCCTTTAAGGGGTATCTTTAGTCTTTTTCTGCTCCATAGACCTAATGCTAAAGATCCCAGATCACATTGTCTCCCGAAATATCGCTTCAAAAAATAGGAAACTTTTTGCAAAGGCAAATAGATACTGCTCAGTCTACCATTATCACTTCCGGCTTTGGCCAAGGATTCTCAGCCACTTCGCGAAATGGCCAGTTAAAATAGAATATACAATATTAATTGCAAGTACTTCGGACTTGCTGGCCAAACCTCTTGCTGGCCAAACCTTGCTGGTCAAACCTCTTGGCCAAAACGCGAATCGACCAGCCAAATCACGAACTGGCCAAACTTTGGGCTTTCGGGCTTTGGCCGTAACATATGTTAATATATATATATATTAACATATGTACGGTTATGTTATATATATATATATATATATATATATATATGTATATACTTTTTCTACCTTGATTTCTCTCTCTGTATGATATAATTTTTTACTTTTGTTCGTATGTTTACATGCTATTTTTCTGGATGTTTTGCACTTTTTCCATTCACTCTCGGTTTTTGTTTTTTTTTTCTTTTTGGGCTGCTTACAATGGGAGCATTCCGTATTTCCTTATCTTTATTTTTCTTAACTTTACGTATTCCTTACAAAAGTTTGTGTGGAGTAGGTTATTCCTGACTGAGTGACTTATGTATACCTTGAAACGTACGTAAACATTTTCTAAACATTTTTGTACATTATGCAAAAGTATTTATTTTTATTTGTCTTCCATATCTGCATTTTTGAGATTTTATAACACTAACATTACTAAATATGGCACCAAGTATAAATGCAGACATCAATGAACTTTACTAATATTTTCCTTAAGGAATGAGCATTTATATGTTTAAAACGTTAAAAGATCTGAATATTATCAACAAATTACAACTTTAAGTGGGAGTCGAGAAAATTAAAAACCAACAGAACTGAAGTCAAAAAAACCCATAATATTTTCACAGATATAAGATTAACTATTAAAGATAATTTAATTGTGCATATCATATATTTACTTCAGATCTATATACATCTAAATGTTAAGTCTCCTTTAAACAAAATAATTACTTTCACTGAAAGCTGATCATGAAACTCAAGGTACCTTCTTTAAAACTAACTATACCGAAAAAGTTATCCATATGATAAATCCTGAAACATATCACAGAACAATTAAAATAGATGTACAGCTGCGGAAAAAAAAGTCCCACTTGCTCTTTATTTCGCCGTCGGTCGTCGTACAGTAAATTTATATATATCATTCGGTTGCAAATAACGCGTACTTCAATTTACTATTAATTTAATTTGCATCAGGGACGTCTTCATATTTAATTCTGCATCAACTTCGTTTTTCTCAATGGCAACCCCATATTTTGACTTTATTAAACGAAAGAAAACCTTCAAATTATCCTAAATATAAATGTTCACCAATTTTCTACAATAATTTCCGGAGATAATGCGAATTAACTTTTGCGCGTTTTTAAGGGACTTTCTGCAAATTGAAAAACGCTATTTGTAGGTTCCGAACTTTTCGCCTTCCATTAATTTCGCTCGCGAGAGTTAAAAGAAATTAATGTTATTTTCAAGGAAAATATTGTTTCCATCTCTGTTAAAGTTTTTGTACTGAGAATATCAAAGGTAGAATAGAATATTTAGTCTGTGGTCCAAATGACCCGTGAGTTCATAAATTCCTTGGTTCGTACACATGATTTAAGGGGAAAATACAGAATGATTGCTCAGGATTTTGAAAATCTTTGTAATTTTGAAATTGTTATTGAGTATTTCCGTTGATGGTTCTCTTAGACAGGTGAAATGTTGGCAGAAGTTAGAAGCTTCTCTCTGCTCTCCTGACTACAAGCTTGAATATTACTCAGCTATAGTCAAACTTGAAGAATGATTTCCTGATAGAAAATTTATTTGTTTGAATTTCATGTAAAAAACGCAATTACTTTTTTGCCGACCCAATATTATCACTGTGTTTGTTATTTCACTTTCTTCATTTAATACTATCGTCTGCAATGTGCAATATTCTTAAGACTTTTGGCGGTATTTTAATTTATAGTTAGATGAAAATTTAGACAGAAAAACGTGATTTTGAATGTTTAATAAAGTTTGGGGAAGTCCAAAGACCTAATATTTCCGATATTAAAATAGGTCACATTCACGCCTGGAATGTTGAGGATTTTAGTTTTTCAGAAATAGGACGTTGTATTAGAAGACATACATCTACTGCATCTAATTCTATAGCTGGAAAATATTTTATTTGGGGGAATATGGCAGCAGACGCAACAATACACGCTTTATAGAATCCCTATCAAATTGTAAAAGCCTCTAATTTATTTGCTTCAAAATTTCATATTTTTATTACTGGTATCTTTTACTGTGTTTTTGCACAAAATAAATCTAATTTACGTTTATTTTATGCAATTTTCAAAAAATTTTCACTTAATAAATTTATATATGGTCCCTTAACTCATGAAAATAACAAATTTTATTTAACATAAATTAAACTACCGAACGTAAAAATTTGACATTTTGCACAGCCATGTAATATTAATTTTTGCATCTATTTCCATCGAAATTTGGCTAGGTCGCTATTCATAATTTTTTGAATATTAATTTAATAATTCATAATTCATATTAATAATTTAATAAAAATCATAATAACATTAAATGATGTTTGGGTCGTTTAGTTCTAATAGTACGAATAAAAATCAGCTTCTTACTACCAATATTATATGAGATATAAATTGAAGTATGAAGAAATATTTTAACATAGATGGAGGGGGATTTTGGGTGCTCATAACTCCCTCATTTTCTGTCTAAATTTATTAAAAATTGGTTTCCGGGGTTAAAATGAGCTAAATTTTTGAAATATGAAGTGAAATCTAGGGGTTGCTATTGAGAAAAAAAAAGTTGGTGCGAATTTTAATATGTAGATGGCCCCTTATGCAATTTTTATGCATAGCAAATTAAAGTGTACGTCAATCGTAAATGATTGGTATCTGTAACTTTGCTGTACGACGAGCGACTTCCGAAAAAAGTACAAGTTGGACTTTTTTTTTCCGCAGCTGTACCTTCTTCACTCTCGCAATTATACTTGCGTTTGAAAATTTGATTAAACTGTGATTAAGTAATTCTTTTTCACAATAACAGGATATTGCATTGATAACTTATTCAAACTAAAAGTTGTTCGATTTCTTTGATTCAACCTAATTGCTTAAGTAATTTTTTCTAAAGGTTATCACAATTGTGAAAGAATAGACAATATATTTTTTTAATTAATTTTTATTTATTTGTTTGAAAATGAAACGATTCACAATGTATTATTGTTTACTTGTAATAGGAAATTTCACAAACAATGGTAACGGAAATTGGGTGTAAGGTTAAGCAAAGGATGTGTCGTCAGCACACTGCATCGAGTAAGAATCGTACACATCCTTTTTCGAGGTATTATTCTGAAGAAGCACGTCTTGCCAGCAGGCACAGGAGTATTCACTGATATTTTTTAGGTAAGTTTTTATATTTAACTGATTCTAAGAAATAGTTAGGGTAATTGTATTGCTTTACGAATACAAAGAGAATCTTAAAATTGGTTTGAACAGAGAGAGTTCATATTCTGGTGCGGGGGGGGGGGTTACAGGTTGATGTTATTAACAATGGCTCATTGCATAGTCTGAGTTTTGTGTTATGACAAGCCTACACGAGAGGCATCTGTCTGTCGCTGACAGTAAGGGGATACCTTGGTTGGAGGACTTTTAAAGGGGTTCTAACCCGTATTAGCGTTACATTTCGAGAAACCCCCCCAAAATTCAAGTACGTTAGACCGACAGCCGCGCGTAGGCCTCGAACCCGGGAGCGGAGACACCTCGGCCATCTACCATTTTCAGTGTCTTATGGTGGAGTCAGCTCATTGTAGAAACGAAATTCTTGGAACGTACAGGGACAAAATGAGAGAATATTCGCACAATATTTTTTTTCGCAGTTATCTCTTCATTTATACTTTATAAATCATTCATAATTGCTAGATTAAATGATACTTTTATATGTATGTGTGTACGTGCGTGTCATGAATATTAAAACTATCATTATAACTTTTATTGTAATGAATTTTACAGCAGTAATGTAAATAATGGGTTATGGAAATATTGGTATTGGAATAAGTGCAGAGTTTACAAGTAATATGATGAAGACAACGTTTTATAAGAGTAATATGCGAATGTAGTGCTTATGTAAATCTACATATGTGTAACGACACATACACCGAACCAGAAGTGTATTTTTATGTAATTATTTCCAGTGTTTACAATATGAAGAATATAACGTTTTGCTGTAGTAAGATATGCGTGATAATAATTTATGAGTGACATAGCAGGAATTTTGTAATTGAAAATAGGATACAAAATTCTAAATCCTTCCCTACCTGCATAATATCTACACCTGAAATAATTATCTCTGAAATTCTTTCTCACGACATCGATGATTCATTATGTAATATCTTATTGACAAGTGTGATTAAATCTTGAGTGAATACAGGAATATCGATCATGTGATGTAATTTCAGTTTTAAATCAGTGACACTTTATTACTCGGTCCAGCAGGAGGCAAGAATTTCCTCATATAGTTCGCTTCTCTTTCCGCACGCCCTGACGTCAACATTCGCCCCATAAAACGTATCCCGCAACCATGTAACTTTTAGAGCGAATAAAATATCTGACGATATATATATGTATATATATATATATATATGTATATATATATATATATATAATTTTTCAAAAATGTTCAAATAATTGAGTGTTGCTGTACAAATACAATAAAATTAACTTATTTTTCATAGATTTTATCAAAAAAATTCTAATCTGAGATAAATATAGTATGTTTCAAATTCACCTCTAAAGTTACCCTATTCTTGTGGAATGACCCATATATATATATATATATATATATATATATATATATATATATATATATATATATATATATATATATATATATATATATATATATATATATATATATATATATATATATATATACATATATATATATATATACATACATATATATATATATATATACATACATATATATATATATATATATATATATATATATATATATATATATATATATACATACATATATATATATATATGTATGTATATATATATATATATATATATATATATATGTATATATATATATATATATATATATATATATATATATATATATATATATATATATATATATATATATATATATATATATATATATATATATATATATATATATATATATATATATATATATATATGGGTCATTCCACAAGAATAGGGTAACTTTAGAGGTGAATTTGAAACATACTATATTTATCTCAGATTAGAATTTTTTTGATAAAATCTATGAAAAATAAGTTAATTTTATTGTATTTGTACAGCAACACTCAATTATTTGAACATTTTTGAAAAAATCGATTTTTTTCAAAAAGTAGATTCCAGGGGACTGACGGGAACAGGTGATTTCATTCTAGAATGAACTTTTTAATGAATAATGCTAACTTTTTATTAATAATTAATAATAATTATCCAAAGAAGTAATAAAAACATGTTTCATACATAACCTCAATACATATATTTTCCTATTTAATCATCTTTAACTAATACATTTTTAATTATTTATTTTAATTATACTATTTAAAACTTTTTTAAAACTTTAAATAAAACTTTTTTTAAACAAGTCATAAATTTAACATCAAAGCAAAAATAATAGTAATTATTTTTCGCAAACATCAATAAATGTATTAAATGTATAAGTGAATCTATTACGATTGGTACTTGAAATAGGTATTGGTAATTTTTCCAATACACGCTCAAACGATATATCAGCTATATCATTTGCATCTAATCGAAATAAATTATTTTTATCATTACATTTTTTGAGCAATGTGACAGTCAACTTCTCTTCGTTTTTTTTAACATACGAACAAATTGCAACACTCCGGTATTCTTTTATTTCTGACTAAAAATTTGACTAGGATAAAATCACCAACAGTGAACTTGATCTGTTGCTTACTTGTAGATTTTTTACTTTGCTTCTCACAATTTTTTTTTTTTTTTTTTTTTTTTTTTTTTGAAGCTGTGAGTGTCGAACGGCGCCCTGAAAGATTTTGATCTTGTTCAAATTTAACTGTTCCCAACTTGTAACTTTCACAAATTATAGGATCACAGAAACAACTCAATGACTTCATAATAAGACGATTAGGGTGTTGTACATCACCACAAATTTGATGTACCTTGAGTGTTCCTTGAAAGGAAATTTGCTTATTCTGGTTTTCGTTTATCAGATCATCCATTGTTTTAATATCAACATCTTCAATAATAGAAATTTTTATTGCTAGGCATTTTTTATGTAATATGTCAGCAAATTCATGCAAATTCATTATATCACCTTTTTGAGCAATTACTTGGTCGGCAGTTCTTTTACAAGTTATCCAAGCAGTTACAAGCAGTATTCCAGATGGAAAACTGCCAGGGGACTGACGTTTTTACTATAAAACTCAAAAAATCTACTTATTGGAAGCAAATGCCATATTATTCTGTTCTAATATTAAATCTAGTAATAAAAAGACATTAAAATCAGCATACATCAATAATAATTATTTATAAATTATTAAATTATTACTTACCAGGGGACTGACAAATTGAGTGTTAGCATCCTGTTTGTTGACACAAGAATGGCGAAAAACATTGAATAAAAATGGCTGATGTATAAATAAACGTCGTCAATGCCATCTTTATATGATAAATAAATATGAAACAGGCACTAAAGTTATCAACAATGGATAATATCAGAAATTTTTGGAATTTAACATGAGAGAGGGGACTGACGCGCAAAGTAGGGGTACACAACTTAAAATTGAAAAAAAGTGATGAAAATTTTCAAAAAATCACATTACACATATAACAAGTTATTAAATAACTATCTCAGAACACAACAACGATCATTTTTGTTGCCTAAATCGGTTAGTTTTAAAATAATTAGCATTTAACTCTTCACTTTTTCGAGTGGTACATGCCAGGGGACTGATTTTTTGGGGTTAAAAACCTAATTTTTAATAAAAAAAATTTCAAATTTCAAAATATTATATATGCTCCTAAACAGAATCAATGCTGCCTATAAATAGGCATTATTCAAAATTTAAAAATGTTGAATAGTAAATTAATTTTTTACAATTTCACGAAGTTACCCTATTCTTGTGGAATGAACCATATATATATATATATATATATAAATCTATCAATGTATGTTCATGCTTTTGAAGTCAAATCTCATTGATTAAAATCTTGTATAATGATAGCTCAATTTAGTATTTTATTGAAAATTTTAATATATGAAATAGGAGCCGTATAAAATATAATCTGTTTGCATTAAATGAAAATAATCAGATAATATTTTATTCTTCATTTTGTTTCATAGACCTTCATCATCGGCAATTGCCTATTAACATTAACTAAAAAATATTTTTAGAACATATTGCAAAGTAAACTTTTAAACCGTCAAACATTTGTTATATGGTATATATACACGGTGTGATCATAAAGGTAGTAAGAGTATTTAATACTTTATATATTAGAGATAAGTGGGAAACGTTAATTGAAAAATTATTAAAATAACGTTAAATAAAACACTGCGTTAAGATAAAAAAATTCTTTTCAATTTTCAAAAAGTGTCACATTTTAATTTCTATACTACCCCCAAAACAAAACAACACAATACCTAAAATGTGCCCTAAACACTTATGGTTCAATGTGGAGAATTATTTCCTGAAAAGTGCCAGATATATGAAGGTAAACATAATCTTACTTAAACCCCTTTTCAATGACTTTAAAAGTTAAAAAGTCACATGGAATGATCTCTTTTCAGGGGTCGTACAATTATGACAAAGAAAATAATTTTTTGCACTCTAGCAACAAACGTTTGCATTAATATTGTTGTATTAAATTTCTTGTCCTTTGACCATTTTAATGACAGATTTTTCTGAGACGTTCTATGATGAAAGGCTGAAATTTTGTACATAACTCTTAGTGTATGCGGCACATTTTACAGAATGCAGATTTTTCTTTGTACGGAGTTCGTATACAAACTTAAAATTGTCACTTTTGAAAATTAGAACGAAGAATATTTTAAGTAGTCCTTTCTCACCTTAGTTTAGGAGCGGGGTGCAATGCGCGCAAGGGTTTTCATTACTATAAAGGGATCAAAGTGACAAAATGCCGAACTGGTTTTTAATTACACCGGCATACACAAAAAAAAGTTGTTTCTATATCGGACGCCACCTCTCTAACGGCATGTATTTCGACCCGCTGAATCCGAATTTTAAGTCAGTTTCAGCCGTACACCCTCGAGTATCGAGTAGATTGAAAAAATAGCGTAAATTGGATAAATGGTAATTGAAAAAATTTATGAATCTAAACTAGGGATGGACGCGAGACGAAAAATAAGCGTCTCGCGTCTTGAAAAATAGCCTAAAAGCTTGTCTCGTCTCGCAAAAATCCCTATACCGTAATGTTAAAAATGTGTGTCTCGTCTCGCAAAAAAGCCGTCTCGCGTCCATCCCTAATCTAAACCAAGCATAATTATTATGTATTTCGTTCCTCTGAATACAAATTTAGAGTGTATTTAGATTATAAAGCGTCCGAAATCTAAAATAAATTGAAAAAAATAATTGAAAAATTTTAAAAACAGCAAAACATCAGCATTGTATTAATGAAAAATAATTTGTTGACCCAAATCAAAGAGGATTTTTATGTAATTTGATTTGCTTAATCCGAATCCAAAATATATTTGGATTAGAATCCCTCAAACTCTCAAAAATTCGCAGAAAACCGAGAAAATAGCAAAAGTTACAGTTAAAAAAATTGAAAAAAATCTTAATGAGCTGCAGTTTAAAATCTGAGAAAAATCGCTCTCCTTATTCTCTTTGTACATCATTTTTTAGAGATATTACAATTTTTTGCATTTTCTGATTTTGTACTAATATTTTACACATAAAAACATACAAGAAACGTATTTAATCATGTTTTATAGATTTTTTCAATTTTTTTAAATGTAACTTTTGCTATTTTATCGGTTTTTTGCGATTTTTTGAGAGTTTGAGGGATTCCAAACCAAATATATTTTAGATTCCGATTAAGCAAATCAAATTACATAAAAATCCTCTTTGATTTGGGTCAACAAAATTTTCTTCATTAATACAATGACGATTTGCTATTTTTAACATTTTTTAAGTTTTTTTTTTCAATTTTTTGAGATTTAGAATGGTTTATAATCTAAATACACTTTAAATTTGTATTCAGTGGATCGATATACATAAGAATTATGCTTGGTTTAGATTCATAATTTTTTTAAATTGCCATTTATCTAATTTACGATATTTTTTCAATTTACTCGATACTCGAGGGTTTACGGTTTAAACGGACTCAAAATTCGGATGCATCTGGTCGAAATACATGCCGGTAGATAGCTGGCGTCCGATGTACAAACAATTTTTTTGTGTGTGTGCCTGCGTTATTTTAGTGCAGCAAGTATTCTGCAGAAAGTGAGTATTAGTTGTTTCTTCGTGTTTTATCATCACTGGACTCCCAATTTTTATACAAAACACAGTTTCGAATCTAGAATGATTTCCAAGATTCGAATAGTCTGTTTAGCATAAAGGCTGTAGATTGAGGCGTTTTTTCACTGAGATTTGTGATAGATGACTCCATAAAATCCTTGATTATTTTTGTGTGCGAAGCTTGCATTTTGGCCTTTCAGACTACAGTATATCTCCATGGAACTGGCGGTGGTGCAACCAAACTAACGATTTGATGCACGGCAAGTTTTTTTCGTCTCCTAACGTCTGGACCACAGCAATGACCTTCTGGACAGAGTCTTCTTAACAAAGCATCTGCGTTTCCATGAGAGGATCGTTTTCCTTCTTCCCATCTTTGTGATTCTTCTTATCATCTTTCTCTTCCTTCTTGACCTTTTATTAATTCTTCTTGCAATGTTACTACTCCTTTGTGCCTTTCCTGCCTAAGGGCAAAGAGTTTCTGGAATTGGGTCTTCCTTTTCACCGATCATTCTAGCCTTTATCAAGAAATCTCTCTTCTTACACCAAACGCATGGGCTCTTAGCTTGAATGGAGATATTCTAAGCAAAAACACAACCTTTCGACATTTTCTACTTGCATCTCTCTTTGGTTCGCACAACAGAAAAAAAACTTAATATCAGATTAGACGGCAAATACAGCTATTTGCGTCGCAATCATAATAGCTCTTTCAGCTAAATAAACTCACTATTACGGTAACTCAGGCACTTCCTTATTTTCCAAACTCCAAGGTGGCTATAAATCATTTCATACTTTCTGATACTCTAGAGAATTCGAGAAACTGCTACAAAGTATCATACGTTTTCAATTTTGATACAACTTTGAATCTATCGCTTGATATGGCGTAAAACTTTTTTCTGTAAAAAATTCCGGCAAAAATCCAGAAGTTTAATTATTTTCTAAAAACTATTTTTAAATCGTAGATTAAATATTTATATTATTAAAAAATGTTATTGAAAAAAGTTTATGCTTTAAGATATCTAAATTACATTTAATTTTAATAGATGTTAATTTTAGACTTGACCACGATTTCATAATTTTGAAAAATATGGCTAAAGTTATTTTAAACAAAAGTAATAGATTTATTAAAGTTTATTAACACTTTTAATGAAGTTTCTACTTTTCTGATTTAGACAATAAAGCTCATTTAAAAAATTACGGATTATCTCAAGCTTTTATTTCAATACATTAGAAAAATTGAAAGACATTGACTATTTTAACCCTTAAAATAAGAGTTATGTAAAAATTCAATAATTTGAATTATAAGTTTGTAGAGTAAAGATAAAAGTTAAACTGCAAACGCTTGTATAACTTGATTTATTATCGTAAAATTCCAGAGAAAAAATTATTACGTTTATTAGATTAATATTTAATATTTTCATGTCTTTTTTAAATAACTGTTTCCTTTTAATTCATATAAGCCAATCAAGAATGTCTGAACAAAAAAAAAAAAAACAAAAAAAAAACAGCGAGTGTATATTAGACCTAATAATTAAAAACTAGAGAAATGTGGCCATATTTTCATACATTTTTACCCAAATTAAGTTTTTACTCCAGAAATTATTTTTCACTAATATATCTGCAAACTATAAAATTTATGTTCACTAAATCTGAATATCTGCAAACTATAAAATTTATGTTCACTAAATCTGACTACTTATAAGTCTATCGAAACTAAAATTTCCTTTTTATGGAAAAATAAAGCATGTCTTACTTCATATCAGATGAAAACTCTAAGTCACAGCCCATATCCCGATTATACTAAACAAAATATTCGCTTAATCATTATTTTCATTTTTTGTTTTTATAGTAATGTATTAATCTAACTTAAACCTCCTTTGTTATAATACTACTAATAAAATACACATACAAATATTTGTGTATCATGAAGCTATGCGGAAAAGTCACTTCATTGTTATGAGATTTAAAAAATATGACTTAATAAATAGTAATTAGTATGGAAATGGATAGAATATAGACATTTCTATTTACTTAACTTTTAAAGTATCTGATACATTTTATCATCTGATACATCTAGTTCATGATACTTATGATACATATGGATACACGCCAGATATCAAATTTCACTTCTTTAAAATAAAAAATATATTAAATTAGTAATTAGAGGCATTACCTCATTATCTCGCTCGGATTTTAAGAAGTAGAAAACGACACTGTGCAGAATGGTATAACAAAGCGTAAGATTATTGTTTTTACTATATTATTTCCCCTGTTTCTAACTGAACCAAAACTTACATTCTTAGATTTTGAAATATGCGGAGTCTAATGAAAATAAATCGACTCATGTTCAGTTTTATTATTAAAAGAACTATGATTTCATAAATCAAAATTAATAAGAAAATTACATGCCCGGCTTTGGAAAAAAGTCCTCCCCTTGCCCTTTATTTTGCTGTTATTCGTCGTACACCAATGTTGCCATGTTTTTGCAAGTAATTTATGCTTTAATTTCTTACAATTTGCATAAGGAGCCCTCTTCAGATTTAATTCTTACTCAACTTCGTTTTTTTTTCAATGACAACAACGTATTTTGACATTATTAAACTGAAGAAAACTTTTAAATTACCCAAAATATAAATTTTCGCTTATTTTCTACGATACTTTCAGTAAATACTGCGAATTCTTTTTTTAAATGTTTTAAAGGGGTTATCTCACACGTTTTAAAAGGTTACAAGAATTTCGAATTTTCATCCTTATATCAATTTCGCTCGCAAAGAATTATAAGACATATTATTTATAAGAAAAATAATGTTTCTAGTATACTATATCTAGTCTACTATATACTATATCGAGATGTTTCTAGTCTTAATTTTTTTTATCTGCAATTAGAATATAAAAAAAAAACAAAATCATTCACCTTTTCTCCTAGTTTCAAATTGGCAATTTCATATTTGAATTTCCAAAATGATTAAGGCAATGCATCATAGATTATTGTGTAACACAATTTTAAAGATAAATTTTAGGAGAATTATTATTTTTGGAGAAATTTAAGATTTAAAATAACTATTCTCACACTTTGCATTAGCTATAAACTACATTACGAATCAAAAATATTAATTTAATATTACAATTACAATTTAAATGAATTAACAGAGTACCTTCTGTACAGTTCCTTTATAATAAAGAACTTTCCTATTTATAATTTACGCCCTCTCAAAAAAGTAATCTAGCGTAAATGAAAATCCTTAGGTAAGTTTCATGTTTAAAATAGTGTTCTCCGTGAAAATGAATTATATCATACATAATAATAACTTCTCATATTTCTTTGTAAGTTGGTGTTTTTCCAAGAAACTAATTGGTTCTTCACAAAACTAAAATTGGAAATTTGGCTACTACCCGAATACTCTTTTAAGTGGGTGTATCTGGCGGTATTTTAATCGACCTTTATGTTAGCTGTATTAAAATATTTGCATTAAAATTTTTGGCATAACATTAGAAATACAATGTTGTTGTTGTATTGTTCTAATAAACCATTGAATATTTTAGAGTTTTACTAATATATATCGAGATTTTTCATCTTAATATAGCTTGCTTTAATTATGTTAATATGAATCTTTAAGTAATAAGACAATGGCATTTATATAAGTGGGGTTACATTTCTTTTAATACTTTCTACATACATATGGGCACTTTCTGATTTATTTTAAACTTTTTATTGTGTACTTTGAAGGCTCTCTTGGTCAGATGAAATGTTGACAGAAGCAATGTTAAGAGTTAGAGTGTGTCCTCTTCTCGCCTGACCAATACGAGCACAAAAGTCAGTTATCAATAGCCGAAGTTGAAGAATGATTTTATGTAAAATAGGGAAATAAGTATAATAACTTTCATTTAAAAACATACAGAGAGAAGTCTTAAATGATATTTCATTAAATAAAAATTTATAAATCTGCCAAGCGATATTCATATGGCTAAAGCACCATCGAACTTTTCAAATCTGTAATTACTTTGAAAATTTTTATACCTCAAACATTTAGTATTATTAAGCAAAATAAATCTAAATTACTTTATATATATAAAAATGCATTTTAAAAATAACTTTAGAAAACTTACAATCTTAAAAATTGATGTACGGCCCCTTAACTCATCAAACTAAGACATTTTATTTAATATAAAATAGAATGCTGAACGAAAAAAGTTGAAATTTCGGGCAGCCATATAAAATTATATTCAGCACCTATTTCCGTCGACATTTTTCTAGGACGCAATTCATATTTTTTTCGAATATTAATTTAATTATTCATAATTCATATTTTATTAAAAATATATAAAAACAGCAAATTATGTTTGGGCCATTTAATTCTATTTGTAGGAACACAAGTCATGTTTTTAATATCAATATCAAATGAGATATAAATTAAAGTATGAAAAAAATAATTGCGGGAGAGAACATTTAGAAGCTCACACCCCGTTAATTTTTAGTTCAAATGTATTAAAAAATTCTATCCAGGTTTAAAATATTTATTTTTAAAATTTGAAGCAAAATCTAGGGGTTGCTATCAGCAGAAATAAAGTTGGTGTTCATTTGAATATGAAGATATCCCCTTAAGCAAGATTTATCTCTAGCAAACGTATTAAAGTGTATGTTATTTGTAAACGAATGCCATTGTACGATGAACGTCCGAATAAAGTGTAAGTGGGTTTTTTTTCCGGTAGCTGTACCAAAAATACTCACTATTTCTATTTTTGAACTTTATAAATTATGT
The DNA here is from genome assembly GCA_038373885.1 of Cheiracanthium punctorium. Lineage (NCBI taxonomy): Eukaryota > Metazoa > Arthropoda > Arachnida > Araneae > Cheiracanthiidae > Cheiracanthium > Cheiracanthium punctorium. Next base: position 740,679 of record JAWZYV010016390.1, read on the forward strand.
TTTAAGTACAATAAAATGAATATAATATTTTTGGAGTCATGGCTGAAAATTAAAATGTTTTCTTTGCCAGTAGAGATGTCATATTTTAAGTGCTTTGCAACTTATATAATATTTTCCAACTACATTTTTTATCTGATACTAAATACGACATTTTTGCTTCTAGTGTTTTCATTCAGTTGTAAACATATACAGGATGTCCAGTGCTAACGGTGCCCAGTGGCTATTTCCTAAATCGTTGGTCTGAGACACATACTTCCAGTTACAAAAATGCTTTAAATTGTATAATCTGTTATACCAGAAAGAATCGAAGTCAATAAATCGGTTCCTGTGAAAATTACGGAATTTAAATTCTTATATGGTTTCCGGTCTTATCAGTTATATTTAGAAAATTTAGCTTTATACAATTTGATGCAGAATATAAAATTCGTCCTTCTATGCCCAAATTTTACCTAGTTATAAAGGAGTAACTATTTTCACTTAAGTCCCTTTTCCACGTTAAAAAATGTCCTTTTACGATAAACCGTTAAGGAGTATATAAATATTGAAATTTTAAATTATAGGACTTCATTTTATTTTCTGGCATAATGTGGAGAAAGAAGCAAAACTAATTTCAGAATACTAATCTTTAAGGAATATTAATCTCAGAAGGTTATAGTCAGGCCTATAAGAATCCATCCAGGGTCAGACTTTCGAAATCGTATATGTGTAGCATACAGATGTGTAGCACCGAGTATGCTACGCAAAGTACAGGGAGAGTTTTCTACACGGGTGCATATTTGTATTGCAGCCGAAGAAAACTACATATGAGCAAATGTTAAGCTAACAGAATTTTTAATATTATTTTAAGTTTCTAAAATGCATATAATTGTATATTAAAATGTTTAATTTTCTAATTTAATGTTTAATGGAGTGTTTTATTACCTTGCTCTTTTATTTTAACTTATTTAACACCGGTTTATTTTAAAAAAATCCTTTAGAAAAGTTCTCTTTTAACCCTTAAATGCATAGCGATGCATATATGCATCGTATTTTTCAATGCCAGATTAGAGTAGAAGCCAAATTTCTTATGTTAGTTTCATATTTAAAATATAGTTTTTTTTTTAATAATAAATGATTCATATGGATTCATTTATATGGAATGATTTATATGATTCATATCGTGAGTAATAAAAGTTTCACATAATTCTTTCAAACTGTTTGTCCTTGGAGAAATGAATTAGTTATTCATAAAAGTGATATAAGAAATTTAACTTATACTCGTGGCTATCGTGCGAACGAGAAAAAAATTCATGCATTTAAGGTTTAAGATAAGCTATATTTTTATGTTAATTTATTTGATACACATAGTTAAATGTTAATTTTTTTATTGCAATCTACATTCATTAAATAGTTAATGAAATTGCTAATAAATATTGCAAGGCTCAAAACCACTTACATTAATTTTTCTCAAATTCATTTTGTATACAACCCCTATTTCACTGCTCGAAACGTGTTCTAACTTTAAGCAGCTTTAGGTACTACTTAAAACTACCTAGCTAACTTTAAGTAGTTTTTTTTATCTGTATGAAATACTATAAAGAATTTTTTTCTAAATATAATATGGTATGACATTTTATATAAGTTAAAGCACTTTTGATACTGGAACTATGTGTCTATGACTAACGGTTTAGGAAACAGTTATTGGGCACCGTTAGGATAGGACTGGACACCCGATATATATATAGGCCAGTTAGTTACATTTGTTGTTAGTTACATTAGTTTGTTGTAATTCTATGTCACAAAGCTATTCGTTAAACGCAGTCTTTATGGCATGTAACAAAATTATAATAATAATAATAATAAATAACTAAAATTTCGAATTTTCAATTTAAATCAAGTTTTTTTTTTTCATTGACTAAAATAAATTAAAAAAATTCCAAAACTAAATAAAAAATTTACGAAGATATTGAAGAATAGCATCTAATAAGAAATCACCTTTTAAAAGAAATTGTATAATAACTAATCAGGTAATAAAAATTCTTGTAATATAATAATTATGTTTTATAAATTTAGTTAAAACTGCAGTTGTTATGAAAATAATAATGTAAAATAATATAACAAATCCTATTTTAAGAATAGCAATGATTTCTGGTATGTTAATCAGGATAATTATCGGGCAATAATATCAATAATTTTTTTTTGTTTAAATTTATTAGAATCAAAATATAGGACAGTAGGTGATGCTTTTAAACTAACTCAGCCCATTTCCAACCATATTATTATAATCACATTTTCTGATTTTTGCTTTTCGCTGCACGAATAAACGAATACACAAATTTAAAATTTATATATATATATATATAAATTTTATATATATATAAATTTGAAATTTCTGTATTTGTTTATGGATTATCTTGGGATTTCACTTTACGTAAGTTAGCTATTATATATTATATATATATATAAAGTGAATTTTCTAAAAAACATTAAATTTGGAAATAAGATTTTAATGCTCATGAATTTAAGGCGAGAATATTGAATAACGCTTATAACTATTTGCGACCAGAAGAAAAAATGTTGATTCGGATGTTTATACATATATTTAAACACCGAACCATCCTACTTTGTTTAAATTCCTACCTTCATCAAAGATTTACTTAAATAGCCTAATATTTTAATGGTTTCACAGGTGAAACTTTAAGATCTAAAGGAACATTTAACAACTGTCGAAGCAGCAGACCATTTTAGTCCTCTATTTATAGAGGTAGGAACTTTTAAAAAAAGAGCGACTGCGATGCCTGATATAGTATACTGAGCGAAAAGTGTTTAATGCTTGAATAATAAAACTAAATTGTATAAAAATCTCAAAATTTAAAAATTACTTTTTTACATTTCCGTTAAGTGTAAAAAAAATTTCTACTGTATAAAAATAACTATTCATCTCTAATTAATAAGATATTTTACAATGCGTCGTAAACAAGCAAAATAAACATATAATAACATTACTTACAATTACTAATACATTGTCTATAGCTTTTCTTAAAAACGCATGGACATTTTTTGTTCTTTTGGTATGTAATAGCAATTTTATTTTTATTTTTCAAATGACAAAACTACAGTACAATATTACTTTTTAATCATATGTCTCCCAACTGCACAAGAGTGTCAGAAATTGACAAATTCTTAAGGAATACTAAATTAGAAAACTTTTGACTATTACATATCAGAACAACAACAAATAAATGACCATGTACTCCCACTCAAAAGAGTATTCGAGTAATAGCGAAATTTCTCATTTTAGTTCTATGAATAACTGATCAATTTTTGGAAAAACACAAAGTTAGAAAGAAGCATGAGAAGATATTATCATACATAATATCATTCACTTTTACGGAGAATAAAATTTTAAGTATGAAATAGAAATAAGAAATTTGACTTACGCTCGAATGCTCTTTTGAGACAGTACTTCAGTGGTTCCTCGTGAGATTGGCAGAAGGTGAAGCAGATTTTTTCATTCGAATTATTCACACCGGACTCACAAATGAAAAACGAAAGATTAGGAGTGTAACAAATTGCGATTTGGTCGAAAACAAAATAACACAAATCCAAAGGTTCTTTAGATATGAACCAGAAAGGAAAATTACATCTCCAGATTATTTTGTATGTAAACCAGAGATTCTCTTCTCTCACTTTCCTTACAACACGAGCAGCCACTGAACTACATTTCTTACGTTCAATTCGAAGTAGTTACAGTCTAAATAACTTTGTTTATAAAAATAAGATGCTTTTAAAGTATTTAAAAGTACTAACGTTTTGAATGAAACGAAACTCTCTTCACTGGATTACAATCGCGGAAGCAAACACAGTCAGAAGAGGGCAATTTTCAGAGTCCTGAATTTGCACGCTTTCACCACAAGACACCAAGATAGCAATTGCCAAGTGAAGTTCCAAATATTACCAACTGAAGCGCAGACTTGAACCCAGGATCCTTTGACGAATCAGAAAGCTCGGACTGAAAACTAGTCCCAGAACCCGTTCTAAAAATTACTTTCACCTACAAAGCATATAATATTTTTTCTTCATTTCGGCAAGTAGACTTCATAAACTTTATGAATAGCTTTGTAATACCGCACTGTCTGGAAAAAGAGCCCACCATCCAACCGGCGCCAGGATTTGGTTATTTCATTATTGAAGAACCGAGTAATTATATTTCTAGGAATCGCTGAATGTCTTCCTCTAGATTTGTGCTGATGTTGGCGGCCCGCGTTTGTCTGTGCAAGAACGTTTTCAGATCTGGTTTTCTTTTCCTCTTTTCATTCTGGTGTTATAATTTTTTGTTATTCAACTTCGGGCTTAGTGTTCTTTCCGTAAAAGTATAAGACTTCGTGTGGGAAAAGATTTACTAATTTACTTTTTATTTCAGACATTTCGAGTTTTCGGTTTGTTCCATATTTTTATTTTGAAGATTAAAGAAGAGGTATTTTATTAACAAAGAATAAGGAAAATGTTTTACTTTTTCAATCTTAAATAAAGCATAAAATGTATGTGGGTTTATGTGTTTGACTGAAGATAAACTTGAAATTTTGAACAGATGTATGAAGAAATATAGAAAAAAGTTGTTTCATTTAAAAAACCTGAAAACCCACACTTTTCTTATTTTCAGTATGCAAACTGTAATTTCAAAATCTTAGAGTAGGAAAAAGATCAAAAGGAGATTTATTATTATATTTCAGTAATAATTTGTCGTCATGAATTAAGTATTGCGCGAGATTGATAAGCTTTTAAACTTTGTGTTAAAAACAGCGTCTTAGAAAGGGAGAGAAAGATTGTATTTAGCTTTCAACAGCTCTTCTAGATTGCTAAGTTCTGTTTTTTTTTCTTCACTCAAGAAAAATGAATAAAATGTTTTCGTTTGTATGAACTATGGACAAATGATTACTATCATAAATGGAAATTTTTTGACTGTGATAACCATACAGAAAATTAAATGCACTGAATTTAGATTTTCAGTGTAACAATATATATATATATATATACGAGGTTTTTTTTTTATTCAACCTCCGATGCACAGTCAAAGAAAGACAAGAGTGAATAATAAAAAGAATTTACTGCCAAAAGTTAGGTACATATATCATTTCTTTTCACCATAATCGCCATGAAGATTCAGGCAATTGACGAATCGGTAGACAAACCTTCCAATGCCCTCCTAGTGAAACTTTGCCGCCAGAGTTGCGTCCAAGGGCCTGAAATTGTTTCACCAAACTTCATTTGAAGGAGAGCTTTGGATCTTCTTACTCTGTCTTGGCTTCTAGGCAGTTGTTCAGTTCAAATATCGGAAATCACTCGGGGTTAAGTCAATGGCCAATAGAGACAATCAAATATCTCACTCTCACATTACCGTTGTTTTGGAACACTTTATTGATCTCTTTTGATTACTGACTTAGCATTGAGGTATTTTCACCTGTTTCTTGAAATGAAGAGCAGGCTAAGAGGCCAAAGCTTCAAGACCAATGAAGAATTTTAAAACAACTTTCAGGCTCATGTTTGCATAGCTGGCGGTAATTTTTTAGAACAGGTCATTGGGAAGCTTCTCTACCGATTAAACTAATGCTCACATCTTCATAATGTGTAAGTCGGAAAGAGACCATGTCTGTACCTAACTTTTGGTAATAAATTCTTTGTATTCTTTACTAACGTCTTTTACTTATTGACCATCGGAGGTTGAATAAAAAACAGCCCTTGTATATGTGTATTCTGTCTTCGAAAATTTCTTTTTATTCTGTTAAAACTTAAAAAAAAACATAAAATAAATAAAAACCAGCACGAAAATTATCGTGGTGATATACACTTCAATGGTTTCATTTGGGATTAAAGTCATGTTCTTCGTCCCAAATACTTAAAATTTCAATTCAATTAAGTTTAAATTGGTTAACCAGAGTGCGAACTATTGTATGTGAAACTCGCAATCGATAAGATTAAGATTTAGAGATTCCTCGGCAAACTGGGATTTGTTTTCAAGACTTATTTTAGGCCCAAAATTTGACGATATTTTGCCTGATGTCTCTGAATTTGGAAGAATATGGTGAAATTTTGGGCATGGCAGTTTTGTCATTTGTTTTTCCGCTTGATAGTATTGTCGATCGAACTACGAGAAAGATGGAGAAATTTCTAGTAAACGAAAAGAGGAGAAATTGCGGGAAACATAACACGACTGTCCCGTCACCGAAATGCGACCATGTTACGCAGTCACAATAAAGTAACAAACAGTCGCCGTAGGATCGTGGTATGGCTTTTATGTCTTCTTGTGACTTCACAATGGAGTCATAGTGCCCCCTTCAGGCTTTTCCGATAGGGGAAAGATCAATTTCGAACACTCACTTTAGATGGCCATAGCCAGCTTCCTCCTGAGATTATCAGAACCAAGTCGGTACCCGAGCACTCTTTCTACCAGATCCTACGCAAGCCCGCAATACTATTTCCCTCGCTCACCTTGCCACGAATTTAAAAATTTAACTCATTGCAAAATTAGTTTCGAAAATTTAGATTTTAGTGAGTGTGCTTTAAAAATGGAGGAAAATCACCAAAAATAGGAAATATAAATTAATTTTTTGGAAATCTTATTTTTTAATCTTTTGTCCCATAAATTATTTTTAGAAGATAGAGAGTAATTAAATTTATTTATTCATTAGAAACAGGCTTGTGATTTATTTTTTGTGGTATTATAAGAGATAAACTGATAATAAAAGGCGATATGTTTACGAGGTTTTAGATTACAAATACGTTTCGTTTCGAAATGAAGTTACAAACGCCAGTAGCGTAGCCATTACTTATAATATATAGTTTAAAAAACCAAAAAACACGCTTTAGTGATAAATTGAACTAACTAAAAGGCGAAAAATAATTCTTAATATAGAAATAAATTAATGAACGAAAACTAATATTATTGTGAAAAAAGCGTGGGCTGCTTTTTGCTATATTTTTTGTATCATTTTTGTACTAATCGTATCGATCGAATATTCTCCCAAGAACTGATATATGGAGCACCCCACGCTTTTTAGTTTGATTTGCTATAAAAGCGTGTTTTTTAGTTATTTTTAACTGTGTGTATTTAAAATTTATTTTTAGTTTTCGATATCTCTCATAAGACAAAAAGGAGCACTAAGTTGGAAAGTACAAAGAGATAATTTATTTTCACTGTGCACCAGTGGCGTAGCCAGGATTTTATTGGTGGGCTGGGTATCAAATTTAAAGCTAAAGTTCAATTGTAAGCTAAGTAAAGGGCCCATTTCGGGGAGGGGAGAAGCTCCCTGAGCCCCCCCTCCCGCTACGCCCCTGCTGTGCACCAAAATCAACCTGCAGTTAAATGCTACCTTCCTCACTAAAAAGGAAAAATAGGTCTCTAATGAACAAATAAAAGCTTGTTAAAAAGAATGGCCTTAACATGTTCTTCTACTCAACTCTTCCATAATGTGATGGATAACGATATTTTGTAAAAAAAAAAAAAAAAAAAAAAATGTTGTCGTGACCAGGATTCGAACCTGGGTTAATGCGGCCACAACGCAATCTACTAACCGCTATACGATCACGGCCACAGAAAGTGTTTTCTTAAGATTGTAATGTTTGGAAGTGTTCTACTTTCAATCAGTATAAGAAATGAGGAAATTATTTAATCCTGGCGATCCTGATCAGGATAATCTTATAAGATTATTGTATTGTCACCGGTTCTTGATAAATGTACAAAGTTTGACTTAAATCTGTCCGTTTAAAGTGGGTCAAAATCGAGTCTAAAGTAGTTGGTTACACACATACAAGCATACAAACATACAAACATACATACAGGTGAAGCTAATAAAAGCGTGTTAAAAAGAGTTACAGCTTTTTTAAATTCTTTTCTACATCTTGTTTAAAGGGTTCGAGTATAAAAATAGAAAAAAGAAATTCATAAATCGAATTTAAAGTTTCGGCAATGAGAAAAATAAATTAGAAAAAGAAAGTTTGGTTTAGTCTTGTAGTTTAACCTCAAATTTTCTACCAAACACAGATAGCAGTAACAACTCTCAAATCTGATAGTTTTCAGAATAATACAATTTTAATAAGTAATATTGTTTTATTTAAAGAAATATTTTTTGTTGTTAAAATTAATAAATTAAATTAAATTCTATTATTTCAACACCGCGAGATTTTATTGAATAACTTGTTATCATTTTTGGACTGACTCATTAAATGAACGACAAATGCAACAACTGAAAAAAGATATTAGTAACATTGTAATGTCACAAAAACCAGCAGTCACGCAATGGTTCACTGGACCAGTGACCGGTCACATATCAGTCACAAGTTAACCTCACAGTGACGTCACAAATGGCCAGTGACTAGTCACATATAAAGCCCCATAGTGAACAAACACTGTTTGATGTATGTTTTGTTGCTCCGACTATTTCCGTGAAAATAATGTTTCCAAGACACCGTGAACGTACCCACTACGTTTAAGGAAAGTGGATTGTAGTATATTGTTTGTTGCGGAGCAGTGACGGATAAGCTTGAACTCTGCAGAGTGTAATGTTGAAGGAAAGAATTATTCTCTTCGTTTGAGCCGTTGTGCTCATAAAAACAGTTATCCATTGAATTACTGTTTATGAATTTTTCTGATTTGCACTATAAATATTGTTGCTGTATTATTTCAAATAAGCCTACAACTCTAAAATAGAACTAAAATTATTATTTAAAATCCTAATGACTCATTATTTTCCCGAGCGCTTTTCATTGCTTAGGTGATTTTATGTTGATAGCACTGGTGACTTTTGAAGTCGCCTATTAAATTGTAAGTGTTACTCCTTATCAAAAACTGACAAAGAAGTTGTGAGCAGATATATAAAAACAAGTTTCTAACCTTCATGAAAATGTATTTTGTTATCCGTTTTACAATCTGAATGACTTTTTAGAGTAAGTACTCTCTTTAAAGCAAAGAAAAATGCACATATATAAACAACAAAAAACTCTTATGTGAAAATAAATTTTATTTAAGCTAGGAATCATGAAAGGATTTTATAATACCAAAAATAATACATTTGAAATGAAATTATATTATTAAAAATGTATATGGCACAAAAAATATGACATTGACTTCAATAAGATTTGCAGTTTCTCTCATTACTGATAACTTCTCACAGCCAGCACGAACACTAATAAACTGGTACATTGGAACACTAATAAATTTTAATCGATTTTCATAGCGATGAAGCAAAAGTCCAAAAGTTGTCATCATTCTTATACTTGTTATGGCGCAGTTTTCTTTTCCATGAAGCACAAATGTACTATATAAAGTCGACAAATTACAAGATCAGTGAAATACTCGTGTAATGGTGTCCACTTTTACAAATCTGCTGGTCTGGATAGAGGTGTTGTCCTAAAATTAAAATAATAATAATAATATCTTCATATAGCTATGCATTTGAGCTATCTAAAATATTAAAATTTCAACATTTTCTCCTTCTGTTTAATAAGCAGAATACTTTTCCGTAGTTCTTCATAAATTAAGATTATCTGATTCTCCATTAATGTTGTATAAAAAAAAATTTTGAAATAAGTGAAATAAATGAATTATTTTAATGATAATCATTCCAAGTTATGTTTAGGGCTTTTATTTCAATTATTTGGGGAATATAGCCGATTGGATTGTATAGTGGGTAAAGCACCGTACTACGGTTTCGGGTTCAACTCCCGGGGGTTTGATCCCCGACTGGGCGTGGTTATTCCTATCCGTCCCTTCATAGGGGGTGACGTTAGTCCACCTACTTGGAGCCCCCATAATTCCCCCAGAGGCCAACAATTCCGGCCTGTTGTGGCCAAAATCTTCAAGGCAGCGGTTGGCCATAGGAAAAATGTAGCAAAAATAAAAAGGTATGGATTAAAGTGTAAAAAAATAGTTAAGATTGGAAAAGAAAATTTCGAACCTCTTAAGTGGAGGATTTGGTTTGGTGGGGTTTTTGGATGGAAATTTGGAATTCATTTAACTTCTGGTAAATGTCCTGCACCTGCGATTTAAACAGTGATACCTTGTTACAGTTGTTTTATATATCTACTGATTATTAATACTGATTACCGATATAGTTCAACATGCTTGGTGCGTTGTTGCAACAAAGTTACACATATAGATAATTTCGTATTTAAATCATTTTGAAACTTTTGTTTCGTCTTCTTCACAAGTGTTTTTGTTCAAAAGTACAAGAACAAATCAATGCATTTCTGAGAAATACTCATCCTTAACAACTCCTATACAAGTTTATGCTTTTGTACATTAACTTTCATGTCAGTTCCTGGTACTGTTTTATTTGTTTCTCTGTCAATTACCCCCATGTAGGAAAAAGTCCTTGTTGTTCTGTTTTTTTGTTAAAACGGCAAATATTTAATGATCTTGAAGCTACATTTAATCACAAATGTTTTCATAAATTAAAAAAATGAAAATTTACATAGTGTATTAGCTCTAGGAAGAGCAAAAAGTGTTAAAAATATTATTTAAATTCCCTGTGTAAGATTTTTTGTTGTTGTAAAATAAAATTGCTGAGTTAATAGTGAAGAAAAGCTTATCTTCACAATTTCCCCCGTATGTTTGTGTGTTACATCCCCTTTGTCTAACGTTCATCAAATTTCACCCATGGGGGGGATCGGGTGGAAGTTTTTTTTATTTTTTTTTATAGGCAACTAATTCAGAATGAGAAAAGTGAAAATTTCAAGTAATATAATATATAAGATCCAGAATAACAGTTTTAAATTGATAGAATGATTTAAACCTAAATGCGGTCTGGAACTAAGTTTATATGAAACATACTTCTTAATTTCGCCGTCTAAACTAATTCATAAATTATTAGTGTGAATATATTAAAAATTATTATATGGGGTATAAAATTAGCTGAAGTTGTGAAATATGAATGGAAATTTATGCGTTGCCAAAGGAAAAGATAAAATATTTAAAAGGTTAAAACTCAATTAAAAGCCGTCAGTAGCACTTTCGGTGGCGGCCACCACCTTTCTCAGATTTGGTTTCAAAATGCCTTGCTCTCTTCCTCAGTATATCGTTCCATTCCGGATCTATTTGCGCATGCGTCATGTCATTTACAGCTCCATCTGTGGTTATAATCTGCGAAACTTCCATGTTTAGGCTATTATAGTTATTTTTGTAATTGGAGAGTTTTTGGCTATTATTAAAGTTGATTTGTATGGGGCGTTCTTGGGCTATTTTAGAGAGGGCGGTACTGGGTTTATTAAATTTAATGTCATTGTGGTGTTCCTTTTTTCGGTATTCAATTTTCCTTTTAGTCATACCTATGTAGCAGCCTGATTTATTTGAATTATTGTCCGTAGAGTTACCCATAGAAATCAACTTTACCCATAGAAATCAACTTTAATAATTCTATGGGTAAAGTTGATTTCTATGGGTAACTCTACAGACAATAATTCAAATAAATCAGGCTGCTACATAGGTATGACTAAAAGGAAAATTGAATACCGAAAAAAGGAACACCACAATGACATAAAATTTAATAAACCCAGTACCGCCCTCTCTAAAATAGCCCAAGAACGCCCCATACAAATCAACTTTAATAATAGCCAAAAACTCTCCAATTACAAAAATAACTATTATCCCCTAAACATGGAAGCTTTGCAGATTATAACCACAGATGGCGCTGTAAATGACATGACGCATGCGCAGATAGATCCGGGATGGAACGATATACTAAGGAAGAGAGCAAGGCATTTGGAAACCAAAGCTGAGGAAGGTGGTGGCCGCCACCGAAAGTGCTACTGGCGGCTTTTAATGAGTTTTTAACCTTTTAAATATTTTAATTCTGTCCGTCCTTTTCTTTTAAATTACTTTTCGCCGGAAAAGATAAGTTAGTGGTTATTTACTCGTAAATATGAAAACGACCTTTTATGCAAATTTTATGCATATCAAATTAGATTACACTGTTTATAACTGATTTGTATGTGTAAGCTTGAAATTTGACGAACTGCGGTCGAGTAAAATGTAAGTAGGGTTTTCTTTCCTCAGCTATTCAGCGAAAGGCTGTAGCTACATTTAACAATATTTGTTGAGGTATTCACTCATGGCTGTGCGGCCGGAAGTGAAAAATACTTAAAACCTGCCATAAAGCAATCCCCTTTTTCGTAATTTACGTAACAATGCAACACGCAGAATTTAGTTTAAAATGAAAATTATCTCTTTGTTTTTTCCTGTTTTGCTGGTGCGTTAACCCGATCATTGAGAAAATCTCATTTACGAAAGCGACACTTGAGTTCATTGAGAAAGAAAATCTCATTTAAATCGTTGAGAAAATCTAAAATGCGAAAGTTACCCAAGAGAGCCTATAGCGGGTATTTGAGACAAATATTGTTATTTTGCATAGACAATTTGCGTTATTTTTAAACTTTTACATTTGATGAGAATTTTTTTTTTCATTCAGCAATTATTTAGCATAATTTTGATTCGCTGAAATGGAAAGCAGATATTAACATTAAATCAATAGCTTCAGTACATTTATTTTTCTCTGTGGTAATTTTTGTTATAGGCTTCTTTTTAATGCTTCCAATGGTAAATAAAGAGCATTTTATTTAAAAAAATGAACACTTTAAATGCTTAAATGACATATAGAAAGAAAAAAAAAATATTTATGACATTCAAATTAGTATATTGAAAATAATTAGTTATGTTATTAAATAGTAATTATTGGTTTAAAAAAAACATTTTCATAACGTTAGAAATAATATTTATATGAAGTCATGTATTAAATAAATAAATTTATAAGAAAACCTGAACACAACATTATTATTTTTGATAAAAACAGCTCAATCATTATGAAGATTTTAATTTATGAATAATTTATTAATTATATCATTCATTAAAGATACGGAAATATAAAAAGAGCATTTTTGTAATTATTTTGAGACAACGAAAATATCTTGATTTTTTACATAATGGAGAAAAAAGAACTGTGCATTCTGTGTTTCTGAGAAATTTAAGGTATGTAGTTTAAAAAAAGTAAAATAAGCTTTTCTTTTCTTTTTTTTTTCAAGTGAAAATTGTTTTCCTATATTTAATCGATCTCATTGAAATTGGTACACATGCATAATTTCCACGTAAAATCCTATTATTAAAGTGAATTAAAAGCATGGTATGATGCTATCTGGAAATAAAGATAAATGATAAATAAGTAGAAGAAGAAAGAAAAAGATAAGGTAAGGTTGTACATTGAAACCAAGGACTATCATTAAATGCTCTCGAAAAATGCAGCATTTGCAAAATAATAATAAAATAATCCTAGTATTAAAAAACTTTAATAAAAAACTCAATATAGAACAACACACTGCAGATTGATTAAATCTTCTCGACTATTCTTTCGTTCTACAATTTGATTAGAGCTAAACTGGTCTCTTTTGCAGATAGAGCGATTGCTTCTTCAAGGTTAGAAAAGAGGCCAGTTAAAAGAGTCTCTTCCAGAGACACAGAACCTGTAAAATTGTACGAACTTCAAAATTTATTCACTGAAGATAAAACTGTTAGGTTTTCTACTCACGGCTGTTTTTAAGACATAGAACATATTACATACAACTGGCTTAAACTTGTACTTACAATGTATCAAAATTTTTTCACGCATGCTAAAACCATTCGGTCTTCCGCTCATATTCCAGTTTTTTTTATGGCACGGGATATAGGAAAGACAACAGTTTTTGACTTTTAACAATTTAATAGTTCAATTATCAGAAAGTTCATCAGGGCATTAGCAAAAACAACGACATATTTTATATTGTTGAAAAATTGAAGTTTTATCTAGTGATGTCTAGCAGTCGTGTAGTTCTGCTGAATAAATAAGGGTTTCTTGCCAGAACAAAGACTTAAATCAAAAAGTAAAAAAAGAAAGAGAAAGAAAAAAATAATCCAAGGATAGTTCAGATTTAACCAAAAAAACGTTGCATTCTGCGTCAAAAGGAAATATCTTAAAATTTTAAAACTGCGATTCTAATAGATATCCACATTCTCTTTTCTGAACATTTTCCAAACACTAAAAAAAAGAGTCAAGTTAAAAACGAAAATTTTTTAGGGGGATAAAAAGTTGAGCAAAAATGGCACCTTGTACTTCTGGTCCCTTCAGGTAGAATTTTTTAAATAAGAATAAAATGAAGTGATCAAGATTTTATAATTGAAGCTACTTTAACTGATTCAGTCGTATAAGGCTGAAGAATAATTAAAAAAGAAATTGAAATTCATAATTTAATAAACGAAACTAGGGAGGAATTGGAAATCTTCGTATTAAAAGGTTTGCTATGACTACAAAGAGTATCAGGGATTGGCGCTTAGGTTCTGATATTTTGTAGATGATGATAAATTTACTTTGGTGAGATCTTCCTTTTTCTATATTAGGAGTTTCATCAATGCCGAGGTTTCTTTTTAACCACACTAATAGCACGATTGTTCCATGGGACCGAAATGTGACCGCGCAATATAGTCACTATAGAGATATCAAAAATCGCTGTGACAGCTCTGCTGAGTTACACTACGGCCCTTGTGTACACCCGTGATGAATTTGCAGTATGACGTCGCAATGCATTAAAGACGACCCTGATAGGGAAAGACTTCTGCGGTAGATGGCAGCACCAACAACATAACGATATTCTGGTTCTTTGGGAAGTACGCTAGATTCTGTACCATGTAGATCGTACTAAGAGTGCTTTAAAAAATAAAGTGTTTCTTTTTTTTTTTTTTCAACGGGTGGGCACTTGCCGATTATGCATTGCCCACTACAACTGCCTAAGGGTGTTGTGGCCATTTTAGTACGTGGGCATCGAGTGGGCAATCAGCGTTAGCCCCTCTGAAGGGACTGACAGATCAAGATCCATTCCCATCCCGGGATTCGAACCCAGACCCAAGGCGTGATAGAATTGTTCTTATGCCGTTAAAGCTCTTGGGTGGCAGTAAAGTGATTGTAAAAATTAGAATTGAAAATTTAAACATTACTGGCGTATTTTATGAATGAAGGGAAAATATTATTATAAGTTAATACAAAATAATTTTTCGAAATTTTTTCCCATTATTTTTTCTTTTTTTTTTTTTCTTTTTTTTTTTTTAGGAGATACATAAGGTTTCACTTTTTATTCACAAAAATAAATCTAATGATTCATTGAACATTTTTTTCTGTTATAAGAGATTAAACGTATAAATTATGATATATTTTCGAACTTTATAGCACACACATCTCGTTGCTAACTGAAGTTACAAACACGAGCAGCTTTACAAAGATTATTATTTTTATATTCGAGATTAACTCATAAATCTGCACTGCAATGTAATTTGTAAAACCTATATAATATATTTCTTGTTTTTTTTTTTTTTAGGGGGGGGGCATTTCTAAATTTTGCTTAAAAGTATTTACTTGTAAAATTTGATTAAAGAGAAACAGAAAATGGAAAAGAAATTTATAATTCTAGTTTAAAATCTTTGCAATTGAAAAGACATATATTAGAAAAAGAAAAAAGTTTTCTTAGAACCGTAGCAAAATCTCAAGTTTTCCGACGGAACTTTCAGATACAAAATGGCATACAAAGGGAATTTTCAAATTTATCTACGAACACGTACTTTTCTCCATATCTTATGTTTACTCATTTTGGTGTAGTCGCAAACCCATCAGCTACCTCCTGGCTACTTCTCCGACAAACGCAGACTGTGGTTATAACTTTCAGCTCTAATATTTTGTGGCCTCACCATGGTCGAGTGGATAAGATATTGAACATTGCATATGGGTAAAGTGTGAAATCTTGGGTTTCTGGTTATCGCGGGGCAATCGATCTAATGGTCTTGAATTTTCCGCAGTTTTCTCCAGATGTAAGGAGAATACGCGTTAGAACCCCTTAAAAAGTCCTCCGCCGGAGGCACCCCTCAGTAGGTAGATGTCCCTTGTGTTAGTTTGCCTTAACACAACATGCACACACACACACAAAGAGAGAGAGAAAGAGAGCTAGACATAGAGAGAGAGATATTTTTGAGAATAATAACTTTTTATAAATAACTTCGTTTCTTTAAACGAAAAAACTCATTTTTCAAATTAATAAATTCGACTAAATTAAATTACTTCACAAGCACAAGATTTTACTGCGTTGTTACTGGTTATCATTTTCAGATTTACTCATTAAATGTTTGAAAAAATGTAGTTACAAAAAATGTTAGCAAAAATAAGTTAGTTCCGGAAGTCGCGACAAACGGCCACTGTGACATCTTTTTGAAGTCAGGACAACCAGCAAACACACAGAGACTTCACAATGGTATCATTTAGTGACTGGTCGCACAGTAGACACAATCTCCCTGTGGTGACATCATCTTGTGACTAGTAACAAATAAAGCATTACAGTGACCAGACAGTGAGTCACATCACTCACAAGTCACAGTGCGATTAGTTCGACACAGTCCCTTGACAACTGTAACGCTCTGTGACGTCACTGAGACTCTTTTTGGACCATCTGTGCTATTAGGGCAAAAACATCTCTCAGTTTGTTTCTCTATCCATCCAAATAATCTTCCTCATCTACTCCAATGTGTCCCTTAGATGTTTGTCTCTCCCCCTTTTTCTCTGTCTTCCCCTCCTGTTTTACCCTTCAGGTTTCCAGTTCAATAAGTAACTGTGGCATTTCATCCCCAATCATCCGTTGAACATGCCCATGCCATTTTAATATCTTCTTATCAATTTCCGTTTTGATGCTTGTCTTAACACCCATAATTGTTCATATTCAACATTGGTCTCTTTTTTCTGGTCTTAAAGTTCTAACCGATCGTGATAGAACAAGGCAGAACTGTCCGTGCTGCGTTGTAAGGCCTGGAGTTCTTCATTGACAGAAAACGCGACAGGAACAAAAAACTGAAACAGGAAATTGAGGAACAACGGTATTTTTTTTTTCGTTTCAGACCAACAGAATCGCGGCAGAAATACGGAGTTGAAAATGTTGAAGTTTTCCGTTTCTGTCCGCGTTCTCGGTCACGTACCATCCAATAGGAATTCGCCTAGGTGCAGGCAAAAAACAAGATGACATCATGATTGAATACTGAAGCGCTTGTATCTCAGATGTTGAAGTACATTTTTATTGTGTTATAATTTTTTTTACACGATCTTTAAAAAAAGGAGGAAATTTTTTTTAATAAAGGAGATTTTCTTTAAACAAACGTTTGCATATTCGAAATAGACTCTTCATCTACAGTTCGAATACTTTCAATTAATCTTGCGGATTGCATATTTATCTCTTCCTAGAAAAATCTTTAGAACTCAGAATGTACGTTTACGCTTTTATAATTTCGTGTGTTCTAATCAAAGGCATCATATTCATAAAGTGAAAACTCATTATAGCAAGACAATATTCGTTATTAATGCATTTTTGCCCTTCTTTTTCAATCATCAAATATGCGGAACAACAAACTATTTAAGATGTAAACGTAGATGGCTCCTGCATCACGGTATCAGTTGCGGATTCTGCCACCATGAAGTCAAACTGACGCAGAATGCGGACAGAAA
This sequence comes from Cheiracanthium punctorium, assembly GCA_038373885.1. Lineage (NCBI taxonomy): Eukaryota > Metazoa > Arthropoda > Arachnida > Araneae > Cheiracanthiidae > Cheiracanthium > Cheiracanthium punctorium. The sequence continues at coordinate 758,207 of JAWZYV010016390.1, forward strand.
CGGAATCCAAAATGCAATCCTGCTTTCCGAGAAAATTCTGCTTGATGTCCATATGTCCTTTCTTAATAACAAACATTCCGGAAATTTACACCCAAGAACTATATAACTTTCTTTATCCTTATCGCTCAGATATGGTCTTGATAATTCGAAATTACAATATTTTGACTATATGCTGCAGAAATGCTAAAAAATTATTCATTTCTCATACTTTTCTTTCAATAACGATAAATATGATTTCCACAAAATGCTTAGGGCTGAAGTTATATGAGAGTGATGTATCTCGAATACCCTTACAGCTCGATCCTTATACACTGAAGAGCCAAATAAACTGATACACCTTATATTGTGCAGGGCCCCCACAAGCACGCAGAACTGCTGCAACACGACGTGGCATGGAATCGATTAATGTTTGAAGTAGTGCTGGAGGTAATTGACACCATAAATCCTGAAGGCTGCCCATAAATCAGTACGAGAAAGAGGGGGTGAAGAACTCTTCTGAACACCACTTTGCAAGGCATCCCAGATATGTTCAATAATTTTCAGGCTGGGGATTTTAGTGGCCAGCGGACGTGTCTAAATACATAAGAGTGCTCCTGGAGCCACTCTGTAGCAATTCTGGACGTGTGGGGTGTCGAATTGTCCTGCTGAAACTCCTCAAAACCGGGGGAATGCAGAATGGACATGAATGGGTGCATGTGATCAGACAGGATGCTTACGTACCTGTCACCTGTCAGAGTCGTGTCTAGATATATCAGGGGGCCCCATATCACGCCAACTGTACATTCCTCATGCCATCACAGAGCCTCCACCAGCTTGAACAGTGCCCTGTTGACATGTAGGGTCCATAGATTCATGAAGTTGTCTGCATACCCGTACACGCCCATCAGCTCGATTCAATTGGAATCGAGACTCATCAGACCAGGCAACGTGTTTACCGTCATCAACAGTCCAATGGCGGTGTTGACGGGCCCAGGCGACGCGTAAAGCTTTGTGTCGTGCGTTTAACAAGGGTACACGAATGGGTCTTCGGCTCCTAAAGCCCATACCGATGATGTTTCATTGAATGGTTCGCACGGTGACACTTGTTGGAGGCCCAGCATTAAAATCTGCAGCAATTTGCGGAAGGGTTGCACGGCTGTCACTCGAGAATATCTGATTCTAGCCCTTGCATGATATTTTTCCGGCCGTAGCGATGTCGTAGATTTGATGTTTTACCGGATTCCCGATATTCACGGTACACTCGTGAAATGGTCATACGTGAAAATCCAAATTTCATCGCTACCTCGGAGATGCTATGTCCTATCTCTCATGTGCCGACTATAACACCACGCTCAAACTCACTTAAATCTTGATAACCTGCCAGTGTAGCAGCAGTAAGCTATCTAGCAACTGTGACTGACTGACTGACTGAGGGTAATTCCATGGAGCGCCTGCATTCGAAGTGCTAATCTCCAGCATGTATGTACTAGACACTCGTTGCCTTATATAGGCGTTGCCGACAGCAGCGCCGTACTCTGATTGGTTCCATATCTCTTTATTTACATACGCATGCCTGTACCAGTTTTTGGCTCTTCAGTGTATTTCGAATAGATAATTAACTGTATATAGGGGCGCAGAGGGTTTGCAGGGGGGGCGAGTAAAACAAAAGAGCAATTAGTGATGCATGTTTTTAAAAAAAATCATCTTATTTATTCTCATTTTTACTCAAAAATATATCCATTTTCGTATAAATTGTTCAATCAAACTTTACTGATAACATTATTTTGTAGAAACTTCGATTAAATGTTCATTGTTAAAGGTAAAAAAACTTAATGTATGTTGAAAAATGTAAGGGGGTGTGCACCACCATAAGTTAGCCTTTGTTGGGGGGGGGGACGCGACGTTAAAAGGTTGAGAACCGCTGGTATACGCCATCTCTCAAACTTCAGATCAGTCGGAAAAAGTAATTGATATGTTAAATTTACAAGCAACGTTTGTGTAAAAATGAATGAAATCATGTAAAGTAAAAAATTTAAATTACAGTAATTATAGCATTTTTCCACATAAATTGTTCTCTACTTTCATTTTTCATAGGATTTAATGATAGAGTTTGTAGGAATTCTTTGTCTTCTGTGAACTCTCTTACCTGATTAACATATATTGAATCACAAGAAAAAGTTTGATGTCGAAGCTCTGTCAAATGAAGAGTTCAATAGCGAGAAAACTATTAAATGTAACTCAGTTCATCATAAAAGTATAATGTCCATGTTACTAAAATGTGCAGCTTTTTTGGTGGTAAAAACTTGATATTTTTAGTCAATAAAATCTTTGATAAAAATAAATTAAATTCCTCAATTCGTACTTTTAATAGCATGAATACAATGCGATATCTCATACCTTAGTGTGTATCAAAAGCATTTGGGAAATTCCGGGAACAAGTAAAAATATGATATGGAACTAAAGTGTCACTTGTTTTCTCGTTTTTGTAAGTATTAAAGTGCAACACAATTTTTTGTTCATATGCCTCCCTTTTTATTCAAAAGACATTTTTTGTTTACATGGCAAAAAATTTAATCTTTTAAAAGCATACGTTTTGGCTGTAAAATGTTTAAGTAGATATATATTTTTCTCTAGTTTTCATTAACAAATAAAATAGCTACTGTAGGGGATTTCAAAAGAAGTAATCAAAGAAATACACGAAACTGATTATTTTTAACTAATTGACTTCAAAAATGAATACAAATTCTTTAATTGATATTTAAATTAAATTTTATTTTTGTAGCTACTCCAGTCTGTCAAAATTTAGAAGGAATTTCGTTTTTCGCACTCTCTCATAATGCTTTTTACGCTTTTTTAGTGATATAAAATCATTTATATTATTACGAAATTTTCTAATTCATAAGTAATTTTTTTATATGTAGATACTTTGTATTTTTGTAGGATAAAAAATGTAGAATAAAATTAGATCATTTAACAAGATATCACGTCTTGCAGTGGCGAAGTCCATTGTAGCTCGGTTCTCATAAGAACAGCGAAGGTGAAGCGGCACCCACTTTGGACAACGCTTGGGAGGTTGACAACTTCTCTCGACTGTAGTGCTATGGGACTGTGTTCGTTAAAGGGAGGTGGTACACGTAAAATCTGTCGTGGTTTCAATATTGTCCATGTTAAATATTGTCCATGTATTGTGCTTGTCTTCCCAGTCCGGGTGCAAGTCTCTTATCTGGACACAGCGAGCTAAGTCGGTTTTTCTCACACAAGGGCTCAGTGAAAAGTAAGCCATCCAATTTCGCTCATCGCCACCCTATATGTATGATTCGCCCAGTTACGCTATTAGTCTGAGGATAACAAGTGTATTAGAAACTGAGGACGTGTATTAGAAACACGAAATGCTGCAAAGAAAGCATATGAAATTTGTATTTATTTTAATCAACATTTCAGTTAATACATGATCACACCACTTATACACAGTATTTTGTTTAATGTAACAGAAATTTTGTATTGTCAAGAAGTACTTTTGGACCGACATTTAAGAATACACAAGCATGTCCGCGTATAGAAAATAAAGAAAAGTATCAGAGTGATCGGACCTAAAGTTTAGTCAAGGAAACTTTTTTCAATTTTCCGAAGCGTTTTTCTGATGTCACGAGGAAAGATTGGAGAAAAAATAACTTTTTCGCGTTCATTAAATAAATGTTATAAGTTATTTAGGAAATGTGCAACCATTATATATATAATATATATCATGGTAAAAATATGGCTAAAAGTATGGTAAGCCTATACTGATATGCAAAACGACTTCTGGATATCAACAACTTACGAAATCGAACTCTTAAGTCCGAACAAGGAACTGCAAGAAATTTCGTAGCCATCAGACAATACGATATTTAGTATAAATAGCTTAATTAGTGAAGTGAATGCTAACAAGAGTTTTGCAATCTAAAATTTTAATGGCTTACTAAAGAATCTTTCATTGGCGATATATACAGAGAATGGGAAGGCTAAGTTAAAAGCTGTATATGTTGTGCTGTGCTGAAGAAAAGTCATGACCATTCATAGCAATATATGGACGGATTTTCTCCTTTTGAAATACAGTTCCAGAAATGCCTTCAATGAAGGGAAATATTGAGAGATTCAAAAATTCTGTTATTTACATATCCCTATTAATATTAATCCCTGTTGTACAGGTTGTTGTAATAGAGTTCGTCCCAAGGCCAACCTTCATACCGGCCTGGACACTCAGTGACGTTTCTCAGACTAGTAGAGTCAGGTGACTTTCCACTCGATTACCAATCGGTTATGAATCGTTGCACGGCCAGTCTGTAATCGAGTGGAAAGTCACCTGACTCTACTAGTCTGAGAGATGTCAGTGAGTGCCTAGGCCGGCAGGAAGATAGACCACTATGACGATTAATAACAGACTTGGAAAGGGGGCGTCCACTGACAAAGCGTCTATGAGAGATATGTGCATTACTGCGTATCACATTAAAGCGAAATTGGTTAGGAAAAAAAAAACACTTGATGCCAATCTGTATAAGTCTATCAGTCCATTGTATTTGCGGGCGCTGTTTTGCGTATGGGGGATGCTACACAAAGGAAAAGTTGAACGCAGTTCACAGTGCAACAAATGTCTAAATTCTGAAGTTCTCTCTAGGATCACCTACAGTGTTAAACGAGAATATGGCGACGCCATGTCTGATGCAGTGACGCTAAATACAAAAGCGAGAGAGATAAAAATTATAATTGAATTTACCACCTCTAAATAGTAAAAATTATGCCAAAAATGATGGCGGATGAAGCGAGATTGAACAAGAAGGGTAAAAAAGGGGCAGGAACAATATCCAATGAAAAGATTAAAGTTTACCTCGAAAAGGAGGAACGAGAAATATTATCTTCCTTCTCAGACTTCGATAGAGGGTGCGGTGGCATTCGATCGCCTCAGCGGAAGCTTAACCTCGGCGATTGAAGGCTGGGAAAATGGGTAAATTTTGGTCTGTCGGTTAATGTCTTCAACTACCATACGGACTTCGTGGGATCAAACCAGCTACCGCCACGCGCTTCACTTCACTGATGACCCAGACAACGAACACGCATTCTCCTTCTCACCTACAGCGACAGATGGTGCCAGCATCGACCCCTGTCCATATCTCACTCACTCTTTCAAATTCCGTTACGAGCGAGAACGAAAACCCACATCGCGTGGCACACGATACAAAGTCCGCAACTAGGGGCAGCTACCTCTCAAAATTCCGGAATGAGTGGTTGATTTCCATAACGCTTGGAACATCGTTCGTCAGACTCCGAGTGACTAACTAGAGGGGGAATCAATGCAGCGGCACGAGATAGCTCGGAACGCTAAGGCTCGGCAATTGAATGTCAGTAAAATAAGTACCTTTTTGGCCGGTCGGATAACGCCTTCAACTAGCACACGGATTCCGCAGGATCCAAAACAGTCCTCGCTGCACACTTCCCTTCAAGGCATTAACTGAGTCCAGGACACGAGAATGATGTCGGAATGAAGTCCCAAAAAATGGAGGAGCTGCAAAGGGAAAAGACATTTCTAGTCCAAAGGTAGATAAAGTGATCTTCGAATCTACAATGCACCTGAGACTCTGAATTCCTACTAAGAGGTGGGCGAAGAGTAGCTAGTTATGCCTGACTTCTGCTGATAAAGAACGCAACCAGTCCGTTACCGTAAAATGAGAGTCATATTTAGAACGAATGGATTACCGATCCCAGCTTATACATACTTCAATAGCTAACATAATCCGACGGAAGCGCATCCTAGAAGGTATGCTCATTTCACTTGAGTTTCGTCTGTATACCGATCTCCATTCGTGCATCCTCTCTTTCCTGGAACACATTCTCAGTTGGATTCATTTTAAATTTAAGAGTCATTATTTCGACTCCAGGCAGGCATTTTATTTCAGGCTACTTGATAAATTTTAGAAATTCTGCAATTCTGTATTACCTCACAGCGGGACTTGATTAAAGGATTACCGCTACCAAGGTAGGTGAATGAAGGTTATTGCATACAACTATTGGACAAATGGACAATTTACAACAATTGAATAACATTTTTTGGAGATATATGGCTCTTGAAGGCCTTCATCTGAGTTGTTCCTAATTTTATTACAAAGTAAAATTTTCATCATAAGGACAGACAAGTTTACATCCACGCCCAAAGTCGGGGGTCGAACCCGAGCCCAAAGATCTAGTAAGCGCTCTAGCGAATAAACCGCCTGGTCGGCTGCAAAAAAAAAAAAAAAAAAAAACGATATTTTGGAAGAGTAAAAATAAATAACTATAATATAATATAAAAAGGAATTAATTGGAGATGAGTCGAAATTTAAACTACCACTATATTTTCTAAGGTTCAATCCATGGTTTCCTTAACCACCTGTAGGAGTGCACCAACTGGTGAGGCGAAGTTTAACTGTACATCATCCCCATTTGAAATAGTGTTCATTCCATATCTGGGTGTTGTCTATCATTCCTTGTTGATGTCACTTCTCGACGACTACTGTCTGATATCCAAGTTGGTTGATTCTCTTGTGTTCACTGCTTCCACAATCTCATCCCTACGCTGTTGTTACGTTCCATACGAGCAATATTGGAAAAGTTTTGTGCTATAGCTACGTACACGAGATACATGCTATGGGGTTCTAATGCGTATTCATGTTAAATCTGGAAAGAAAGAAAAAACGCCCAAAATTCGAGATCGTTAGATCAACAGCCACACAGTGAGCCCGAACACTGGACTTTAACACTTCAGCCGTCTACCATATTCAGCTAATATTGCAAGGTCCTGGATAAATCAGTAGTTAAGGTATCGGTTACTGTATTGTATTGCGTATTAAGGCAAAGCCACTCTAGGGCTATCTGCCTAAGGAATGTTGCCTTGGGCAGAGGACTTTATAAGGGGATTCTAAAGAGTAGTTACGTTATATCTAAAGAAAACTGCGTAAAACTGTAGACCGTTAGATTGATGGTCACGGTTAAGGTATATCGGACTGGTATATCTTAGAGATTGTGGATTTCATTCTCGATCTACCACTATCGACCCCCGTGTATATGCAGTGCACGTGTACGCTAAATATTGGTTCCAAAAGTCTTTTTTGAGGTTATTAGCAGATTCCGAGTTGTACCGATATTCAGAAATCCTTCTTCTTCTGTTGAGTATCTAAATAATTATAGGAAACCTGCAAAAGAAATAATAAAGTCTTAACTGCACGATAGGTATGCTCCTACCTTGAAAAAGAGCTGCTATTGCACAATATCAAAACCGCCTTTTACGAAGGCTGCTCATTTGCCCCCGTTCAAAATCCGTAACCTGCAGAAGTCTTACCCTCCTTTCTCTGACACACATCATTTATATTTAAAGATAGATGTACAGGATTTCCCACGACACGTTACATACATGTATTCGCACGGATCCATCAACAACTTGGCGGGCGGTGACTCTGAAGGTCTAAAAATTTGAATAGCCTACCCTATTTTAAATTTAGTAAAATCAACTTAATCACGCGATTCTTTCATGGTGATACAATTTTAGAATCAGAAAATGATTATTTTTATCCTGGAATTATATTTACTGTTATGTAGATGGAGGACACTGCTTCTATCCGTACATCTAAATATAGCAAAAATCTTATTTAATATCAAGGATATCCTTGTTGTGTCATGATAGGCAAGAACTCTTGACCTCAATATAATAGAAAATATTATGACGACATTTATTAATTGGGTTTAGAAATTAAAAAAAGGCAATATGAATTGATAGATGAATTGCGATAAGACCTAAATAAAGGTTGGGCCGATTTTCCCACACTGGAGTTCATCATTTTTCGTTTCAGATTTCAAATGAAACCCTGAGCTTCAGGTAATATCTGCTATCACGTATATTAGTCCTTTAATTTGTTTCTTAAAACTATTGAAGAATAAATACTTGCTTTTGAATGACTTGGGTAAAAATCATCAGTGTCTTTCCACGGTTTTAACAGGGTGCACTTGAAAAATATTTTATGAATGTAAATTAAAAAACGTAGTACCCAAGAAGTTAGCGTTTTGACAAATGCAAACCATACTTTGTGAGAGATTCTGTGACATAGCGCATGTAAGGATTATTTTGATTAAACTTTAAAGATAGTTACTCCCCTTTTTATTTTAGATAATCTGATGGGTACGTTAGAAATGAGACTTGAATGTCTTGCAAGTATTCAAGAATCAAACATCTTAACATTCAAATGCAAATGATGAGCGAAATATGTACTAATAAAGTTATTTTATGTTTTTAATAAGCAGTTGCACGAACGTTTTATAAAATTTTTCAAAATTCAAAATTTGGATCTGATGGAAAGAGTAATTTAAAGTATATTAATCTTTTTAATTGCTTTATAATGTATTCAAGAACATTTTGCTGTTGAGTGACGGAAGTAAAATTTTATTAGTGGGATTTCACAGTTTTGAAAGTAACCAGACGTCTCCTTATGTCTATTGTCTTTATGGAAAAGTAAATATATGTTTATATATATGTATTAAAGCTTTTTGCATCTTCAAAAAGTTTTTCTTTAATACATTTCTAGATTATTTTAAGAAAACAAAAAATTCTTAAACGTACTAAAATTTTTATTTCTTTCGCTCAGATCTTTTATTATTTTAATTTTCCTAATTGGAAAAAGAATTAGCAGGGTTTTTAGATAAAATTTATAAATTTAGAGAACTCTTTAAATATTTAAGCCTTTCGTCATATGATGAAAAAAGCGCCCGCTGTGTGTGTGTGTCCTTAGAACTTTAGAATAGATTGATACACATTCCTGAGCAGTTTCCATTCCTTTCTTAACAATACGTATGGAAGGGGCAGGCTAACGTTTTCCCTTCTCTTTACAGTTACCGTCGAAAAGGAAAAATTGGTTTTAAAGTGTGTATTCCCATCCTTATCACTTATTTACCTGGTAAGGCATTTTCCATTCATCTTCCCGACCACTACGTAAATGGAATGCCTGCTTCGTAAAAAGGGGAAAATGGAAGGAGAACAGGGATTTGTAGAATAATGACTGTATGGTTTCCCTCTCAAATGGGTTATCCACGCCGGTTTTTTTTTTTTTTTTCCCGATGCATTTTACATTTTCCCTTTCCGATATCGATATACACTTTTTACGCAAAAACGCTACATATAAAAATGAGATATCGCCAAATTCTAATGCAAAGGAATTTCTGAAGAATCTCTTGCCAAGAGAAAAATTTAATGGATATGTATTACGATACGCTACGTAGCTAGTTGTATAATGTATTCCACTCAGACAATAGAGGTGTAAGTTTTTCAGGAATAAATTAGTTTTTATTTTGGCAATGAAAATGTATTCAAAAAATAAAAGCATTCCGATGTAAAGGGGTTTCAAATTGTAATGCGAAACTTTGATTATTTAAGTTCGCCGCCTGCGGAAATCTTACGAGGTAGGCAATTTATTATTGGATTCTTATTTTTTAAGATTCTGTCATTACAGAAGAAAAATCCCAGCTGTAATGTAAATAAATATTTTTCAGAAGAGTGAAGAACTGCCAATGCGTTATACTGAAAAAATAATATAGGATTTATTTTTGTAAAATTTTAAGTAGTTTTCACGTACTTAATTTAAAAATGGCTCTTAACATAACGGTTGCACCTTTAGATATATTCAGTTCCACAATTTCTAAAAAGTTTTAGCAGATTAGATAGTGTACTTTAATTTTTGACAAAGTAGTTACCACTCAGCCAATGATGTCAGAAAAAAAGGTCATTCAGATATGTTTGTTTTTATAACAATTATACATTTTTAAAATTTTTCCTTTTTGAAAGCACAGAGAGGATGGTAGTATTCTTTCCGATATTTCACCTAAAAGAGCTCATCGGCCTAGAGCACCCGCGTAGTTATCGGCCGTAATCCCACAAACCAAACCAAAACCTAAAAGAGCAAAGTTGTTGGGTTTCTTGTTCAGAAAACTATTTTAAGTATATTCGTGATTTTTCTGCTTATTTAATTTTCGGTGTATGTTTGGAGAATGACTCTTCATTTTTTTTAGTGATCATAAAACTCTAATGTTGGAATTTGGACCACCCGGGTTATGTAGTGGCTAGAGAAGCATACTATCACAGCACGGGTCTGGGTTCGTTTCCCGGCATGAGCTTGGGTGCCATTTCGTTAGTCTTAATTGGAGGCAATGCTGGTCCACCTATTAGGTGCCTCCACTATAAAGTGATCAGTATTTCGGGCCTTGTTGTTGTTGTCGTGTCTATGGATAGACCATGGAAAGAGCGGTGCCAGTGCCCTCGAGGAGGTTGGACTTCTACTTGTTGGTCCCTAATTTTGAACCGATTCCAGATGACGGACCAACCACCGCCTGAAATCGGCATCCCCAGAGGTATCGTTTTAACAACTTGGAGGACTTTGGAGCCACTGATTTTACGTGCACCAGCTCCCATTAGCGTACACGGTTCCACAGTGGGCTAGCCGAGAGGGAGATGACCCTCCCAAGCACTGGCCAAGCCGGATGCTGCTTCACTTGCCGTGTTCTTATGGGAACGGAGTTTGTCGCCCAGACCACTGCGGAACATTTCGGGCCTTAGTAGTGTCGAATGACTAATGGCCAAGTGCCGGCCCTTCAAAAAAAAAAAAAAAAAACAAAAAACTGGAATTTGCTATACAGATAACTCAAAGCACTGCCTAGATCGCTTCGACCTTCAAAACCTATGAGGGATCTGGATGTCATCTCGCATTTCTCTACCGAGAAATGCGGATCTTTCTCTCATCCCGAAAAGTCGATACTTTGCTGGCATGAAATAATTATATATACCGCAGATTGAGAAAATAATGATCCCTTCCACTATCGACGCGGAGCTGAGTCACAGGTTACTGATCTAAAATTTTTAGTAATATACACTAACATATCAAAAACTTCGTTTGCTCCAGAAGCAATTTCCTATTCCAAATTCTGATGAAATATTATTTTGCGGTACTTTTTCCTCTAAAATGCGATCCATTGTTTCTTCTACTTTTCTTTAACCTATTTCTGAGTCTATTCATTAATTGCCACACCTAAATATTCACACAGAAACGCACCTCATTTCTGTTCGCTATACCTGGCCAAACATGAAGAAAGGCTAGGTTCTCCAAAAGCTGAGGTTTTTGAAAATCGGATCGAGTGGGCCGTTAATAGGTTCTATTTGCCAAAAAAATTATAAAATTAGTCTTTTTTATTTGGATAATATTTAGGGGTTGTTCATTGCATTTAAAATTAAAAGACTATTTTGCTTGTGTTTGTAATATACGGTTAAGCACGCGCCTGATCGGTTTTAAAATATTATTAGATCGTTTGCAATAAACTTTTTGGATTACGTTGAGGTAAACCTTTGTTTGTATTTTTTTTTAAATATCTGAAAATAAAACTCAGTAAAGGATAAAATATGCAGAAATCGTTCATAATCGGTTGAAAATAAAAACTTGTAGCGTTTATATTTTCTCTATTGTTTTTTTTTTTTCGAGGCAGAGCTGCACATTTGCTTATCATGCGTTCCTAACAGTATATAAGGAAAGCTTATGCAACTCAACCTTGACTATTTTATTCTCTCACTGTTGAACGAGTGTTAGAATAACACTCGGCAGTATCAATAATTACGTGGAGTTTTTTCACAGTATCCGAAGATGTTAAGGAAAATAGGTTCTTCGGTCGTTTTCTTGGGTCAACCTGAACAAAATCACATGAGACACCGAAAATTAAAAAAAGATGATACAAAGCATTCTGCGAAACAAAGCCATTCAAATATGATGTCGTATTTCACAAATTTCAGATAAGGGAACCCCAACAGGAGAAAGTATACGTCGCCTCTCTTTCGATGCACTAAAATGTCTCTCAGGTTCAGATCTTTCCTGGAAAATTTTTGAACAGCTAATGCCATTTTCCTTTTAACGTTCATGAAAATTTCCGAAAAGACAGATCAGAATTTCAGAAAAGACAAATCCTACTAGAGCTCTGCTAAATACCACAAGTATTGACTTAGTTTACGAAGTGTATCTAGTATGATTTTGGTGTCTAAAGAGCAAGCGAGAAAAGCAAATTATGGGAGCGTAAGATCTTGGTTTATAGCGCTGATTGTAAGAGGAGCAATAAACCAAGATTTCAGTAATGGTTCACAACAAAAATGTAAATTTTTCGTTTGCCTCAAGCAGCGAGATCAAGCTTTATCTGGGGAAAAAAGAGCAAAATATTGTATTTTTCAAAGAATATGTAGCAAAATACTCCTCTAAACTGTTTTTTGTCCATATATACTTAATTTAGCAAACAAGACGAAAACAAACAAAAATTTAAAAAAAAATGCTATAAAATCACATATTTCTTAAAACTTTCCCAGAGATGAGGAATCCCTAAATATTTTCCGATTTTCTCATGAAACAATTTTTATCACTTTTGTCTCGTCAAATGACGTCAAGAAACCTTCCAATCGTATTAAATATCCCTTTTTATTTTGAAATACCCAAATGAAGGCATTAAAGTTTGGTGTCGCTTACGTTAGCATAGTCAATGAACGGACGAAGTTCTACAATAATAGGGAAGGCTGTAGAGTAATGAGACACCTGCAATTATGTTTTAAAGAAACATCGTTTTTAACACTTTCCAACAAGGTTGAAAAGTGTTTATGATTTCGGTTTGTCTGTCTTTCCGTCTGTCCGTGCTCTAACTTCCGTAAATATGCATCGATTTCTACGAAATTTAAATATGTTATTCTTGTCTACTGTACCATGTACCCTATTGAAAATGGTATATGTAGCATTTATAGTTTTTCTACAGGAGCACTCAAAATACTCCAAATACATTGCGTTCTATGGGAAGATTTTCTTTAAAGCGTATCGTCCTGTTACGCTGATCCCCGACTTCAAGATAAAACTTTTTCCGCCATTACTGGAAAAAGATTACAAAGTTAACACAAAAAGCCAAATAACTTCTTCACCGTTTGTACGATCCGCTTGAAATTTCTCATAATTATGTATAAAAATATAGAAAACAATCTGCGCTACTTTAAAAATTTGAAAATCCACCTGTTCCCCCACTTTTAAGCGATTTTTCGCTTTTTTCAGAACCATTTTATTTCCGAGAGTCAAAAAAGTGAGTAATTTGAGTGACAAAATTACCTATTTCAAGTGAATATGACGCCATACAATTGGGATTCAAATTCTTTTAAAATGGTTTTTCCAGATTACACAGTTCATTAATTTTTTTTTTTTTCAAAAATAAATCGTCTGCATGGTTATGAGAATAGCTGTGTACACAAAACGAAATCTTTCGATTCCGCACGTTTCCAAATTCGATTTGGGTATATAATAAAAACTGAATATGAAATTATTTATTTTAGGTAGACGAAGATTAAATATATTGAGCGTAGACATACTTTCGTCACATGTTTTTTCTAGCACCTGTTGTAATTACCTTCACAACGGACTTCTAGTTTTAGAGATATTCTGCTATTTGAAATGGAACAAAATAGATATATGTTATTAAGGATTACAAGATGAAGCTTTCCATCGAAAATAATGTCTGTATAGTTAATAGTTTTTCTACAGAAGCACTCAAAATAATTTCAATACAATGCGCTCAGTGACAGTTTAGAAACAGGCACCTATTTAAAGCATCTCATCTTCACACAGATCGGCAATGGTAAACCTAACGTTTATTGCTTTTCTCCCCATCATGCCCTGTTGTTCAGAGAGGGGAGTACAGTTTTCACTTAGAGGGCGTTCCCTCACACTCTCGCTGGTGCTCAAGAGTCCCCTCTTGGTAACCCCCCCCCCGCTGGAAAAAAAAAATTACTGCTTGCTCTTTGAAAGCAGCTACGGAAGTGAGATAGTCAAAAGCAATAGCAAACGGACTTTCATTGTCGCGAATTTAAATTCTAATAATTTACTGTAATGGAGATTTAGTGAATTCTGAAGTTTTTAAAACTGTCAATCTAGCAGTTTGATAATAATTATTATGAATAGTAATACTAATAATAATATCCGCTTAAGAAAAGATTACGAAAAAAATATCATCTTGAATGATAAAACCACCAAATGCCGGTCTTTGAATTAAGTTTAGAATAAGAATAAATAATTAAAAACGTATAAATATAACTTATTGCCCTGAATAGTTCATATAATTTTCAAGTATGGGACAATAATTATGGCTAAGTGTTTTATCGGAGATTTAATTTATAAATTTTCATTTTTAACCTAGAACTCAGGTTTAACTTGTTCCGTCCCGGCTCATATTGAAAAGATGATCAATTTTTCTTCCCACATTAATTTTTGAAAACTCCGCTTTGGCCAGGGGCTGATTTACGGTAGGACATTCGGGGCAAGTGCCCTGGGCCTCCATTTTCTAGTCGTCTCCCCAATTCTTCACCTGCTATCGAAATATCTACTAAAGTTATGTTTCAAACACTTTAAAGGACTGACTTCTACCTGATAATCATAGTAAATGTCTGATTATCGACTTAAATATATTAAAATTACTCAAAATATAGTTGCAATTTATGTAAAAATGTATGAATTTAATAGTGTCTGATAAGATAACTAATAACGGGTTTGTTAAAAAAAAAGACCCCCCCCCACACACACACAAGTACCTGTACCCAAATCCTCAACTTTGCAAATCTGACCCTGGCGTTGGCTCAGTGCTCAGAGTTGTACGTACGCGTTCGCAGTTTTCCAGAGGAGCATTCACACATTTGCTTAAAAGGAACTCAGATGACAGAAAGGGAGTCTTCTCCGTAGGACCGATCCTAGCGTGAGCATGATGGTGCACAGCACGTGGGCAGTCAAGTTTAAGGGCGGCGGGGAAAAAATTAAATCATGCTGTTTTTAAAAGATGCAGCCAATTTTTAATTTGCACGTGGACGGCCGACGATCTAGAATAGGTTCTGCTTCTCCGATCAAGTTAAACCTAGGTTCAATGGCAGATTAAACTCCTTAACAACTCGGCAGATTTTGGTTCAAGAGAGAAACGACCCTTAGATTCGCCACTGCTTTTTAATGGAAGAAAAAATTGAATTTTTAACTACTTGTAAAAGTAAAATACATATGAAAATAAAAATAGAGAAAAATAATCCCATGTTTGCCCCCCCCCTGCTGTCGTATTAAAAAAGTAATCTATAATAAATGAAGTATTGATTAAAAGGTATTTTAATCGATACTATTATTTATTCAATTTTATTTCTAGGATTAGATTGTACTGTATGACAGCTTGTAACTCTTCAATAAAAACTTTATTTTTATATTTTCATTAAACAGTTAGCTAACAGAGATCTACGTGAAACTAATATTTATAGTTACACATATATTTCAGTGTTTCTAGTTTTTTAGTTGTATGCAAAAATAAAACATTTCATAAGCGTTCCAACTTCCCCCCCCCCTTTCCTAATCTTGGAAAAAGTTATAGTTTGCGGTTGGACTGATCTTTGAAGTGACAACCAAAAGAAACCATAAACAGACTTTCATTCCTGCGAATTAAATATCTTATAATTTGCTGTAACAGAGATTTAGGAAATTCTGAAGATTTAAAAAACGTCAAAAACAGCAGAGCTAATAATAATAATAATTACTATTATTATTAATAATTATTTTTATTTAAAAATTATTAATAATAATAATAAACTTTTAAGAAAATTAAGAACTAAAAAGCCCAAAACATAGTTCTTCTCGAATAGTAATAGGATGCCCGCAGCCCAGATGCTGGTCTTAAGTTTAGAATAAGAATAAATTATTGATAAAATACGTATAAATATAATTTAGTGCACTGAAGGATTCAAAAAAATTTCAAGCAGACGGTAATAAATATAGCTAAATGTTTTATCGGAGCTGCGTCATTTCTTTCCTTTCCAAAATTATTTTCAATCTTGAACTCGGGTTTAATCTGTTCCGTGTCGTCTCATATTAAAATAACGCACACTTCCCCTTCTGTGACAAGTTTTCCTTCCAAGATGGATTTTTGAATACCTCGCTAGTGTCCGGAGTAGTGCTTAGGCAATCTTTGGGTTCCAGGTGAGCACTGAAAGAGCTTTCAAATTTCCCTTCTTTTCATTTTTTTTTCTTACTGAGCACGCACTTTAAATTGAAATTAGCGAACTTTAAAATAGTGAAAAAATATTTTAAAAATCCAATATTAAAAAAATAAGAAAATAAAAAGAACTTTCTACAGCAATCTAAACAAACGATAGTAAGTTAGGTGCTTCTAGCCTTTTTAAATATTTCTTCTAAAGACAATTTTTAATTATTACTACTGATAAAAGAACTCTTATTATACCCTTGCTAGTCACTTCATTAATAATTGGAATTCATTGCAAAATACTGCACTTCAAATCTGTGGACACACGACTTTCACAATGACACTGGTTAAAGAAATTTATGGGCTGCTGTTTTCTCCCTCTTTTCGCATTTTCCTCTTTAGAACGGGGGTCATCCTCATGATATTTTCCGAGAGTCTAGGTCTGCAGGGTCACGGACTAAGCCTTCTTGAAAGGGGGGGGGTGAAATTGTTGGCGATCTTTTGGCGTGCCGATGTGTGGGAAGTATTCTTATAGCATATAATACTATCCTACAATATGATTAGCTAAAAATCCGACGATGATCGAGTGCCTTCCTCAAAAGTTGCACCAAAATTAGCCAATATTGGCGAATTTTGCGATAAATTGCGAAATAGGATGCGAAAAAAATGCTTTGAAAAATTAACCAAACTTGGCGATATTTTCATTATTCGACGATAAATCGAGAGAGGTACTTATGTATTATCCCGCCGGTCATTAACGCCAAACTATTTTTTCCTCAAATTTGCTCGCAAACTGACGCCAATAATATTCCGAACCATAAATAATTACATGTGTCCGGCATTTATCTTGGCGGAAAATTGCTCATCTTGGCGGACCGCCGGGATAGTACGTAAGTACCTCGAAAAATATATAATCTATTAAGCTACTAGCCGCCTCCGGCGGCCACTTGGCTTGCCATTCTTAATAAATCTTTTTCGGAGAGATTCCTGTTTCTCACTGGCTTCCTTGGCACAAAAATCTCACTGACACTTGGCACTGAAATCATCTGAGAGACACTAATACCTTTCTAGCACAAGACAATAAGTATAAAATTTTTATATTCTTTAGTTAAACGTGGGGGGGGAAAAATTAAAGATTTTTTACAGGGTCCGCTTCATGTACGATCCGCTTGAAATTTTTCTTAAATATGTATAATAATGTAGAAAGCAATCTGCGCTACTTTAAAAATCTGAAAATTCACTCGTTTCCCAATTTTAAAACGATTTTTCGCTCTTTCTAGCTCCATTTTATTTCCGAAAGGAAAAAAATCATTTGCTTGACAAAATTAGCTGTTTCATGTGAGAATGACGTCATACTGAAATCACGGTTATCAGGCTTTGAAAGGAAAACTGCGATTCCAATTCGTTTAAAATTGTTTTTCCAGATAACATGGTTTAACTTTTTTTTCATTAAAAATGATCTTCTGCTTCAAGCATTGATAAAAGAAGGGTTGTATACAAAACGAAATCGGTCGAATGCGAAACGTTTCCGCGCGTTTCCAGAAGAACATGAAATTCGATTTGAGTCTATATAATAAAAATTGAATATGAAGTTATTTATTTTAGGTGGACGAAGATTAAATATATTGAGTGTAGACATATTTTCGTCGAATATTTTTTCTAGCGCCCGTTGTAAGTGCCTCCCCAACGGGCTTTGACTTCTAGTATACATCTATATGTATAAATTGACGTTAAAATGAGATTTTTTTAAGACTATGAAAATTTAGTCTTATGATGTTGTGGGATTACGGCCAATTCACACGTAGGCTCACGTACGGGCAATTCACACGTAGAAGCTACACGTAGGCTCTAGACGAAGGGGTGGCGTGCCCTCCGTGGTGGTCTTTCTAAGGGGTCCTAATCCGTATTTACGCTAAGTTTCTGTGGAAATCTCAGAACAATTAGGTCGGCCTACGCGACCTGGTTTTGAACCAGGCACCTTCTGTCTCCCGGTTCAGAGTGCTATGCTCTCGGCCACTGGTGAGGCTCCTGATTATGAGCTTGACGTTGTGGCACACTTTTGAAATATGTCTGCTGAAAACCTGAAACAATACATTTTCACAAAATTGGATAGGTTTATGTTGTTTGTATGGCACATTCACGATACATTTAGTTATCAATATACGATTGATGCATTATTTGCTTTTTAGCGTTTCTTTTTTTTTCTATTTTTTCTTTACAACCTACTTATGAACCATTCCAAACTTATTATGTTGTTTTGACGTTTAATGCAATGTTTAAACAGTTTTTGAAGCAATCACGTTACACCATTTAATGAAAAAATTAAAATGTATCTTAGCAAGTTACTGGTACACCATTTAATCAAAAAATAAAATGTATCTTTGTGAGTAACTAGTGTTAACCTTTTACAGACCAAATTAAAATCCAAGCATATTTTAAATTAATTTTTTGCATTTTTTAAAGGATATTACACCTTTAAACCGGGAAGGGGGGGTCGGGGAATTGTATAACTTCTGAGAAACTTTTACATTGGTTTCAGAAACGGAATATTACATAAAACGATAAATGAATTAATGAAAGATTTATTTTTAAATTTAAATAAGGATATAAATTAAGTTTGAAGAAGGGGAGGGCTGTATCAAGATAGCTCTGTAAAAATTTATGAAAACGGCTATTTTTATGATTTTTATCCACTTTCCACTAATAATAATGCAAATTGTGCTTCGAAAAATCAAGTCATATTTTAATTATAGCTGCTAATGCAGCGTTTCTCAACCTGTGGGCCGCGACCCCCAAGGGCGGCGCAGACCGTTTGCAGGGGGGGGGGGGAGAAAAACCAAAGAGTGGGTAGTGATGCATGTTTCTAAAAAAATCATCTTATTTATTCTCCTTTTTACTCAAACATATATCCATTTTCGCTTAAAACGCTCATTCAAACTTTACTGATAACATTATTTTGTAGAAAATTCGATTGAATGTTCATTGTTAAAGATTAAAAAACTGAATGTATACTGAAAAATGTGGGGGGGGGGCGACGTTAAAAGGTAGAGAACCGCTCTGCTAACTCTGCTAATATTTCTTAAATTTGATGTTTTCAATTGGAAATATAGGCCTGTAAAAGGTTGAGAAGTATCCAGGTAAAAATAAGCAGGTGAAAGCTTAGGTGCAATTTTTAAAAAAGTTTTGAAGCCGATTATACGTCGCGGTGTACATTCGGCGTTCCTCGCCGGCCAAGGCATCGGCGATTGCGGCGTGGCGTGGCGGCGCAGTCCTCTAGTTCCAGGCCGACCACGAGATACAACACATGCAGAAGACTGTTTTATAGCTCTTATGGCCCGAAGGAGAAGAAGCTGTTCTGTACCGCAACTTATTGCAGACCACTCTGTAGCATCCGGGAGCGAACTCTCCGCTAGCACGGTGTGAAGGCGTCTTCACAACGCAGGTCTCTGTGCAAGGCGACCAGTTGTGTGTGTCACCCTCAACGGACGACAGAGAAGGGCCCGCTTATGTTGGGCAAGAGAACATGTTTCCTGGACCAGACAGCGATGGTCTTATGTACTCTTTAAGAGACAAATACATATTCGCACTGGATAACGATTCAGGACTCGGTGGTCTGACTGACCTTAATATGTTCCAGGGAGGAGATATCTGGTTTGAGATATCGGTATGAGATTCTTGATCTATATGTCCGCCCATCCGCCGGTGCAGTTGGCAATGATTTCATTCCGATGGATGATAATGAACGACCTCATCGATCTGTAGTTGCTTAGGAATATCTTGAGGGTCTTGGTTTAGAGCGAATAGAATGACTAGTTCAATCTCCAGAGCTGAATCCGATAGAGCATCTTTGGGACTATCTTAATAGACAGGTTGCTGCTTTACCTCCGAGTCCTATAGGAGAGCTGGAACAAAGCTTATTCTGCGTCTGTTCTTCGCTTCCCATTTCGAAGACAACTATGTTGACAGTATGGAAAGTCGATGCCGCCAATGCATTCAACCTAGGGGTGGGCATATCCCTTATTAAATTCATTTTTGTTATTTTTCTATGACATTTTACAGCATAAAACTGTGATATATTCTTTTTTCCAAGAATGAACTTTTCCAGCGAGATTGCTTTTTTGTTGTTGTTGTAAATCATTTTTGAGTTTTTCTTATGTAAACTTTTATGTTGCCGTCAATACATAATTATTTTCTGCACATGTCATCCAAATTTGGTGTACATTCATTTGTAAACTAGGCGCAAAAATACTGGTTGTTCCTTAACTTTTTGAGGCCGTTATATACGGGTGTCCAGTGCTAACGCTGTCCAATGGCTACTTCCTAAACCGTTAGCCAGAGACACATAAGTCCAATTGCAAAAATGCTTTAAATTGTATAATCTATTATATGAAAAAAAAATCGAAGTCAATAAATCAAATCCTATAAAAATTACGAAATTTGAATTTTTACATGGTTCCCCGGTCCTATCAGTTATATTTAAAAAAGTTTTCTTTATCCAATTTCATGCACAATAAAAAAAAAAAAAAATCCGTCCTTCTACGACCAAAATTCGCCGAGTTACCGCCGCTTAAAGTTAGAGCACTTTTCGAGCTGCGAAATAGGGGTTGTATACAAAATGAACTTGAGAAAAATTAATGCACATGGTTTTGAGCCTTGTAATATTTATAAGCCATTTCATTAACTGTTTTATGATTGTAGATCGCAATAAAGGAGATTAACGTTTAAATATGTGTATCCAATAAATTAACATAAAAATACAGCCTATACTAAAGAAAATTTTAAGAGTTTTTTTAAAATGAACTTGTGTTAAATAACATAATATAAAAAACAAGGGTATTAAACTTTTTCAATAAACATTAAATCAGAATATCAAACATTTTAAAATATGACTATAGTCAATTTAAGAAACTTAAAATAATATTACAAATTCTATTAGCGTAACATGTACTCAAAGAAGCTTCCTTCGGCTGCAATGCAAACATACACCCGTGTCAAAAACTCTTCCTGTACTTTGCGTAGCATACTCGGTGGTACACATCTCCATGCTACACATATACGATATAGTAAGTCTTATGGACTTGTTGATTCTTTTTCATATACTTTATTTTTCAAGAGACCCCAGAGAAAGTAATCTAATTGATTCAAGTCTGGTGATCTTGGAGACCACTCAATACGACCGCCGTATCCAATTATATTATTTCCAAATGTTTCTGTTAGAACAGTACGAGGCTTTAGTGATTTATGTGCTGAAGCACCATCATGATGAAACAACATTTGGGACAGATCTCGTAGTGAAACACATTTGTCTAAGAAGTCAGTCACTAAGACCTCTAAAATCTGTGCATATCTTTCGGATGTTAAAGCGCCATCGAAAAATAATGGCTCCATTAAGGTCTTTTTCCATATGCCGTACCAAACATTTATCGGCCAACGCACTTGATATATGTTCGGGTTAACGATATGCGGGTTTTGCAGCGACCAACAGTGACTATTTTGTGTATTTACAACACCCTATCTGGTAAACTAACATTCATCGGTAAATATAATGTCACTAACGAACGACATGTTATTTTGTTTATTCAAAATGAAATTGCAGAAATCAAATCTACGTTCTTCGTTCTCTGTCTCCAGGCAATAAATCTTGTACCAAAATGGGACGATATGGATAAGCACCATATGTACTTAAAATATTCCATACTTGCGATTTAGAATAACCATATATTTCGCTAATGCTTCTTACACCAGACTGTGGATGAGCGAGAGCATATCCTAGGACATTTTCCACATGCACGTGCTTTGTTAAATCCATGATGCGTCTTGATCTTCATATTTTACGATTTAGAACGCTACCTGTTTTTCTTAAACGAGTCACTACGTTTGATATTGTACTTGCAGATGGGTGATTGTCATTCGGAAATTTTATAGCATACTGCTTCGTAGCCTCTCGCTTATTCCGATGAAATTCTCCGTAATGTAACACCATTTCAGTGTATTCGTTAGTATTACATCATCTTTCATTTTTTATACTCAATAAGCTACGAATTCAAATATCATGAACTTTAGACAAATACTAACAAAGTAACTTAAACAACAGTTTTTGAACTCGAGTAAAATATTAAAATTTAATGTTTATCGTCTGTTGCCATATCAGAAGGAAAACCGAATCTAAAGCAATTATCGTCTGCCAACCATTTTACCTGAAACACGATATTTCCTTTCAATTTATTCAGATACACTCAAAAATTTGTTAAAAGTTTAGATGCTCTATCTTTTTAATAAATTTCTCATAGTTTCGACAAAACATTTTTTTATTTGCACAACTTATTAAAATTCTGTTACTTCATTTCGACAAAAAATTTTCGAAAGACCCCGGATAAATTTTTCTAGAGCCTCGCTATAACCTTCTGCTTATAGATTAGTATTCTAAAATTAGTTTTGCTTCTTTCTCCGCATAATGCCAGAAAGTTAAATTAAAGCCTATAATTTAAAATTTCTTAATTTATACTTATTTCTTTATTATTTCTTTATTAAAATTATTTATACAGTCCCCTAATGGTTACTTTAACGGGACATTTTTGAACGTGAAAAAGTGACTTAAGTCAAAATGTTTGTTGCTTCATAACTCGGCGAATTTCGGTCGTATAACGACGAATTTTTTTTCGTGTGTATGATATTGTATATAGAAATGTTTCTCAATATAGCTAATAGGACCGGGGAACCGAATAAAATTTAAATTTCCTAAATTTTATAGGAATTTATTTATTGACTTCAGTTGTTTCTGATAATATAGATTATACAATGTAAAGCCTTTTTGTAACTGGAACTATGTGTCTCTGACTAACGGTTCGGGAAATAGCCTTTGGACAGCGTTAGCACTGTACACCGGTGTGTATACTACACTCTATAACACGAAAATCGAAGCCCGAATAAGGAGTCTCCCGATTGTAATGAAATATTCGTATGTAAAAAGGCATCCAGACCGAACATACAAATGATTAGTATCTGAAGTAAGGGAAGGGGGGGGGGGAAGAGGGGTAGCGGGCAAGACGAGGTTACCAGTCTCATCGGTCCTACGAACGACCTCAGCCGCTCCGGCTCGTAATGATGCGCCATTGTATTGTTTATCAGTGAGCGAGCGCTGTGACAGGCTTGTTAGTCCATCGTTTTTGCCTTACCGCCAAGAACTCGGTTTTTGTCAAGTTCGTTGTAATTTTCGTGTTACACATCGCATGCGTTCTGTACCTCAACATTAGTTTTCTAGAACTGACTGAAAGTAATTATTGTTTATCAATGATTACACCAGCAGGTAAGAATATGTTTTTTTCCATATTTCGATTTAGTTTTTTAAGGCATGTTATTTCATTGAAATAAGCGTGGGAGGTCAAAATGGGGTATGGGATACCCCATCTTGCCCCTCGAAGAAAATTATGATTTCTCTAAGACAGTTTTTGATCTTTTAAATTTAATTGAGTTTTATCTTGTTTTAGGATGGTGATAATTTATAAAAGAAAGACAGCGAGGGGGAATTTGAGTGAACAGAGTATGAAAAATGCCATAGATGTTGTAATTAAAGGGAGAATGGGGTATAAATTAGCGTCAAAAACATATTATGTGCAACAAACGACCCTCGAAAGAAAAGTTAAAGAAGCTTGTGCAGCCCTCGAAGATTCTGCTGCTCCTACAACTTCGGTGAAAATTCCTTTTGGCCACAAAAAAGAGAACATTTTCTGATGACAAAGAGAAAGAACTTTGCAATTACATAATGGATAAGGAGGGTCGTCTTTATGGACTTACAATAAAATATTTAAGGGCATTGGCATACACTGTTAAAAATAATCTGAAAATTTAGTATAATTCCAGCCATAATTTTCAGGAAAACGACCGCTTTTCCCAACACTTGGTAACTTTCCGTTAAACGAAAAAAAATGATTACAACTTTCGGAAATTTCTTGTGAAAACGGTAAATTTCCGTGTTTGGTTTGGTTTGTAAATTTTTCAAGTAGTTTTGAGAAATGGATTTACTTTGGACATTTTAGATGGAAAACAATATTGACACCAAACCCATTCTCTTAAGTAATTAAAAGGTAAACTATAATTAATTACTTTTTTTAACGAAGAATTCTCTTTCATAACAAAGAGTATTTCAAATCACATTCATAAATGCATAGAACTGGCTAGAAAATAATTTCAGTTATTATAATTATTATCATTATTATTATTTCAAACTGAGAACGAAAAATCAAGGTGTATATTTTTTATATATTTAGAAGCCAATTTATTTCTTTTCCGATTTTCAGGATGGAAATCTAAACCGATATTACAAATAGCTAAAGAGTAAATGTTTTTACAATTTACATGAATTTGTGAAAATCGAAATAAATTTCTTGTTAATTCAAAAATTTGAATATGTGTATAATAACTGGACAGCACTTTGCCACGAATTTGAAATTTTAAATCATGAAGCGTGCGCACGAATTCCTCTCCCGCAAGGAAACTAAAATAACCTTCACCTCACCCTTTGGCCAAACCAGAATTAGTCGTGTATTGTCTAGAGGTTTGAACAACCGTCTCCCGGTCCGTAGGCACAGGGTTCGACCCAAGCGATGGCCGACCTAGTTTATTTCGTAGTTTCGGTAAAACGAAAGTTACAAGTCCAGAAAACGGAAAAATAATAAACAGAACGGACATTTTCTGGCAACTTTGTTGCCAGTCGTTTTTCCGTTAATTTAGAGATATATTTTGATTAGTGTACACACTTGCAGTAAAATGTGGGAAGCAACATCTCTTTAAAAAAAAAGAAGCTGGCAAAGATTGGGTTCAGGGATTTCTAAGCAGGCATGTCGATACGGCTGTAAATGGCTTTAAAAAATGGGGAATTTGTCTATACGATCAACAGTTTTTTTCCGATACTGATTTTGCTTCATCATTGACGACAGATATTCCACAAACAGAGAGATTATCCATCTCTGAAGCATTGCCACAAACCACTACGTCGTACAACGGAGCAACAGATCCAAATAGACCATTTGCATCAACTGAAGCTTCAGTTCACCCTGAGACGATAACGGCTGAGACAATACCTGAAAAGATAACTTCAATTTCGACAGCTGAAGATTCTGACAAAGTAATTATTGACCTGTTACGTAAAGTAACTACTGACGCTGATATGCCACATGTTGTTGTCATGACACCATCTGAGATCGAAGCAGAACCTGAGCCAGGATTCTCCACTTGGATGTCCAATATCGAAACATATCAAAGGCCAACTAGTCCACCATCAGTATTTTCTGTAGCAAGTGATGCCTTATTCTGCAACTCGCAAAATTTCACGCGTGACAAGGAAACGTGGAAAAACGGTTATCATAAATTCTTCCCCATATATAAATGAGTTAGAAGAAACAATGAAAATAAAGAAACTGGCAGAAGATAACAAAAAGAGGAAAAGAGAGGTGAAAGAGCAAAAACAGAATAAGAAAACCGAAATGGCTAAGAAAATGAATAAGAAGAAAACCAACAATAATCATAATTCCTCACCAGAATGTGGCAACGAAGAATATAATATCCCTTGGTTTTACTGCTATGGAAAATAATTGGATTCTACTGAAGGATGGGTCGCATGTTCTGTCTGTGGGAATGGGCACGCTGCAGTTGTGCTGGGATGATGAGGACGACCATGCAGTATTTGTTTGCGAGTCTTGTAACCAAAAATAGAATATGTCTCCCATACCCAATCTTGCCCAATAGGGTACCCCGTCTTACCCTACCTAGGGGTAAGATGGGGTGTTGGAGACGTTTTTGACAAAATTGGTCGCTTTTTTAATTTTCTATCAGTGTAAAATTTCTAAAGTTCCTTATGTCCAAAGATTGATTATATAAGAGTAATTATAAATAAATAAATATTCAAAATACCTAAAGATGCGGGTTTTATTACGCTCCATACATTAAAGACACGCCTTCCCCCCCCCGTTCCCCTACAATGAATGAATAACAGAAGCGCTAGCGTATCGGAACTGCGCATTCAGCAATTGCATACAAGGAGCGATTGCAGGTGCATGTCGACTGCGATATCTCACGTCGGCTGTAAAAATGTCTCGCTGAAGGATTCCTCTACTAGCAATTTTGCTCGGGCTACCACCAGCCACGTAGCCAGCCGATGATGGCCCGAGCAAAATTGCTAGTAGGGTCGTGCGCATTACGAGCAGATGTCGGAGTTTGAAAGAGGTAGTGCGATAGGACTGAAAAAGGCTAGTTGGTCGAATGGAAGAATCGCTCGACATCTGCGTCAAAGCGATGCGGCTATTAAACGATGCTGGCAAGAGTGGATCGACAACAGTAGATATCAGAGTCAAAAAGATAGTGGTCGAACAAGGGCCACAACAGAACGGGGGGATAGAGGGATTGTCAGAGCTGCTGTCATAGCACCGAATTCGTCGCAATCAACTATCCACGTGTAACCCGCACACATATATGTACAACAGTACCCTCCACAGACGATTGAGAGAGCGGAATTTACGCTCGGGTCGACCGTTACGCCGGTTGCCTCTCATGCGTGTACACCGTCAAGTCCGATTACTGTAGTGTCGGGCTCGATTAACGTGGAACTGCTCTGACTGGGCATGTACAGTCTTTAGTGACAAGTCCCGTTTCCAACTGTGTCCTGACAGCAACTGCAGACGTGTCTAGAGACGTCCAGGGCAGAGGGGGGATCCTGCCCTGAATATCGCACACCACACAGGCCCACAACAAGGTGTTATGGTCTTCGGTGCCATCTCTTTTGATAGTCGGACTCCTTTGATAGCCATTTCTGGAACATTGACGACATCCTACGACCGGTTCCCTTAGCGAAACCCTGGACTTACTATACAACACGATAATGCCCGGTCGCATACTGCACGTGTTGGTATGAATTGTTTTCAAGCTCTTCCTGTATTCCGTTGATCAGCTAGGTCACCTAATCTGTATCTAATTTTTTGAGCACATTTGGGTCGTTATGGGAAGGGGATTGCAACCATCTCAAAATGTTGCCGATTTAACCCAACAGTTGGAGACAATTTGGCAAGAAATTCAGCAGTATACAATCCGGGAACTTTATCAGTCTGCCACTGTGCCACGCCAGATGATAGCATCGAGGACAGAGGTGGACTAAAGCTTTATTGACTTCCTCCTTCTGTAATGGTCAAAATCTTCAATGAATCATTCAATTGCTCGGAAATTTTAATCGTTTGGCCTTTTATGCATGTTCTTTACATCCACCAATTTTTATCACAATGGGACAATTCCTTCTTGGGGCATCGTTTTTTTTTATTGTTGTTATAGAGTGTATGTATATATCGGGTGAATTAAAATAGATGTTGCAGCGATTATCTTTTAAATCGTAACAGAAGCATACTTTGAATTAGAAAAGTTTGTCGAATTTAAGGTAGCTTACAGTATGACAAGTTTCACAAGGGGTTTGGCAACATTAAAATAGAAAATTTAATTTGTATACGGTTCCTCATTTCCTATCCCTGATAATTGAGAAAATAATACTCTGTATCTAAATAGGTAAATTAAAAATTCCCCGTCTTTCAGTGAAATAGTTACAGAGATATTTAATGCAGAAAATGACGACTTACTTCAGTTTATTATCTTTACTGGTGTCTATTTTTAAAATCTTTTTAAAAAATCTTTTCTTTAGGGGACCAACTATCAGTTGATAAAAGTTACATAATGTTCATTTGTTTGAAAATCTGAATTATACGAATTCAAACTCGCGAAATTAATAGGTATTATTTTACTTTATTAAAACTGATAGATATTGCATGATGAAATTATTGACAATTCAGTAATTTAGGTGTCATCGACTAATTCAGTTACGCTTGCAGAGAAGAAATTTCGCAGTGAAATAGGGAATAACTGAGAAAATGCTCTGGGTCACCACTATCCCTAGAAACTGCCAAACATGCCTTATAAAAAAATTCTAGCTAAAATATGATTAAGACTATTATTACTATTTATCCTTTACGACTGACTATAGTTTCTCTTATTGTTCAACAGTTTCAGAGCGATTTATTATGTAAGACATGCCCAGAATGTTGCCCAGAATTAATGCGACAACTGTTGTTAAAGAATTACACTTTAACTAAATTGCACGATTTGGTACACTTGCACATGTTGCCAGAGATCAGAGGAATGAATTTCAATCATCTCTATTTCGAGCTTTTGCTGCAATTTTGTCATTCAGATTTATCAGACCATTGACTACAACCCAAAAAGCATTTGCTTGATTTACACAGACCCTTAGCACAAGGCCTTATGATCTTGTAGCACCTTAATTGGATTAATGAACTTATTCGAATTATTTTAAGGCACCACCATAGCCGAATCGATAAGGCACTGAACATGGTACATGACTGAAATTTGTAGGTCCCATGTTCGGGTCATTAGGAGCGGCTGTCGACCTAACGGTCTAGAGTTTTGGTCAGTTTCCTCCAGATGTAACTAAGTACGTTTTAGATCCCCTTAAAAAGTCCTCCGACCGAGGCACAACAGTCGTAGGCAGAGTCGCAGGAGTCGTAGGCCACGGGTACATAATTTGTACCCGTGTCGTCTTGCCAGTACACAAAACAAACAAGCAATCCAATCTTTTTAGTTTTATGAGCCATCTACGAAGATCTGAAAGCTCCAGTTGCGAAGCTGGCGAATAAAAATACGATTCGTAAGTTTTTATTTAAAATTTGCGTGATAGAATCTGAGAGACATGCTGTCGTAGCACACATCGACATGACATTTCCAAATTTTTTTTGAACAAAAGGCGGACTCTTGCTCATCAAGCATTCGCCACAACTAAAGCCCGAATTACTGGCCATTTTATTACAGGAGAACCCAGTGGGCGACCAGCGTTACTTCCTATGAAGGGACGGTCAAGTCAACACCCAACCCCCAAAGGGTTTTTGAGCCCTGACGCAAGGTGTGTTAGAATGGTCCTTTAGCCACAACACCTAAAAAAATAATTACCTTGATTACAGTAGAACGTGTGGGTAAACGTAACGCCAGCCCGCTGTGTGTAAAGACTGTGTCAATCTGTTGCGCAAGGTTCTTCGTGATTAGCTAAGAATGTCATTACGTCATTTCATGAGTGGATTTACAACACACTGTGCTGTATTCCAACACTTCAGCACTTGTGGTATGTTATTTTACAGAAATTTATGACGTAAAATTACAGGTATTTCTTACAGTGTACACCACCTGAGCGGCCTGACATTTCTAAACTACATGCACAAAAAAGACTTCAAAACTTGCAGTCATTTGTTTCTGGGGCACGATGCAGTTGGTCAATTTTTGAAAATAAATTTTATTACTCCGAGTTATCAAATGATTATCAGAATACTTCGTAATTCCAGTCCATATCACTAAAAAGATTACGTCTATTGACAGATTTTAAACACAGGAACAACCTAATTATACTACTGAACACTGCGTCGATGTGCAATATTAAGTGTGAGTCGTTCAGTTAGAATGGTAAACTTCCCTAAAGAATTCGTTTTCCCTATGAACATCGAAGATCATACAGATAGAGGCAGTGGCGGATCCAGAAAGTCTGTTTTGGGAGGGGCTAAATTTTGAAAAAAGCTTATTTCACCCAAACAAAATGTACAATAGAGCAAAATTTTAGTCTAAACCAATGTAAAAACTTTTGGGAGGGGCTAAGTGATTAAAAAAGATCACTTTACATAATCAAAGCGCATAATGAAGCAGAATGTTACCCTTTAGCAATCTCTTATGGGGGGGGGGGCTGAAGTCCCCTAGCCCCTACTCTGAATCCGCTACTGGATAGAGATATAGTGACTTCATGAAGCAAGATATTGGTTTAAATAACTAACGAGCTTTTGATTTGTTCGCATTTGAGTTTTTTTTTTTCCAACGGGCGGGCACTTGTCGATTAGGTATTGGCCTCTACAACTCTTCGAAGGCAGTGTTGCCATTTTATTATGGGGGGGGAGACCCCGTGGGCGGCCGGCATTACCTCCTCTAAAGGGACGGACGAGTGAAATTCCATGCCCGAACCGAGATTCGAACCCGGAACCGCGGGATAGAATGGTTCTTAAGTCACTACATCACCTGGTGGGCGTATTTGAGTCCTGCCTAAAATTATATACAACAGAGCTTAGTAACTTGTGTAGTTATGTCATGTCGATAGGCCTTTTTCTTTAAAATCTGACAATTCTCTTAAACTAAAATATGTGAGTAATGCTGTAAAGTTTGTTTATATTACATATATATTACAAATACCTAACATGGTATTCACATACTTGCTAAATTGTAAATATTTAATGAAACATATAAATGACCGTATATCTCAGCGTATAACGTTATAACGTGGCGTTATGACGTGGCGTATAACGCGGGTTATACGCCAAGATATATGGTATTTACTTTCTTTATAAGTAATTAAATAAATTTATATCTTATATATAAGTATATCTTCTTTATAAGTAATTATATAAATTTATATTAAATAAATGCATATCTTTATATCATTTACATCAGGCGAATTTTATTCACCCTTAAAACTCATACCAGAAACATATTTTTTATAGTACAATAAATTGAAAATATATTCTACCTCCATAAATGGATAATCTTACTTTTAGTATATATTAAAATATTCTAATTAAACTCAGTTATTTATTCAGGAATGCTCTCAACTCAAGTTACTTACTCTCAATACTGAAAACCAGAGAAAATAATCTTAATTTTTGAGAAAGCCGAGAGCTTATAATGGTGGATATATAATTCCTTTTTATTAGCCTTCGCTTTAATGCTTCTCTGTTGAAATAATAATGAAACTAGATTGCTCGCTGCGAGATTACTGCACACACAGGATGACATGCAATATTGCGTTATTTAAGGTATATTAAGCGAAAGTTATGAACCTTAATTAAGAAATGGTTTGATATTAGCTGTTACACGAGTGTATGGAGTAATTTACTTTCCGAGTGTAACTTCATGAAACAACGATAACCATGAAATTGTCATGCAAAATATGCTTGAAATTTCTAAGGAAATTTTAGAAATTTGCGGGCACAGGTTTTAAAGTTTAATTTCTTCAATTCGATAGACGGGAAATGTCAACTTGTCAACAAAGTGAAATTTATCTTCTTCATTAAGTAAAATATATTTTATTTTATAAACATTCAACTCTGTGTTTAATGCATAGTAATTTCCTTAAATTATAATAATATCTGTCGTTTATTCTTTCGCTGCATCATTTTAACTTATATCGTACCAAAAGCATATTAATTTAAATGAAATGTTAAATATGTTTTTTCTTCAAATCCAACTAAGCTCATACCATAAAAATACTTACGAAACTTTTATTAGTGTAATGTATTGGTTGTCCTGAAAATATAACGGTGTTACTGACCATTATTATTTCTTTTTGGGTGGAATGGACAACATCCTATTGATCCTACTTTTGAAAACGACTTGAAATATTTAAATGAAATTTTGAATTTTGCTTATATTGTATATAAAACTTTCGTGATAAAATTAGCTCAAATCTGTACCAGGGAAGGTGATTTTTCCCCACATAAAGTATAATTTCGCAAGGAACGATAGAATATTGTCTATACAAATACAAAAGAGCTTCCGCTGGCTGAACAATTCATCAGTGCCGAGTCGAAACTGAGATAATTTTCCAAAAAAAGACGGGTAGAAAGTGAAAATGCTCTTTTAACTTTTTCCTCCATGTTTCAAAGGAAAAAAATGCATAACCATAAAATTATTACTTTAAAATGTATCCAAGATATCTAAAAATCATTTTAAAGATTTTTCAAAATTCTCCCAATTTTTAAAATTGGATGTATTTTCTACGTGTCCTTCTACCACTTTAAAATGGTTGCGGTGAATGAAATGATATTTGGCAGCATGATTAGTGATTACCAAACTAATGGACCTTGAATTATCATGAAATATCATAATCTCAGGAATTGTGCTTTTGACGATATCGCGAAAAGCGACATTTTAGTGTATTATTCAATGGATATTCATCGATAAATAAAATATGATCTCATGCAATAATTTGCATCCGGCAAAATGTAAATATTTACTCCATCTGTATAGAACACTGTTTCTAGTCTAATGAAAGCTAACAGAGATCTTTCGGAAACTTACAAAATTTGGCTCCTACGGTAAAGAAGTGTCTATGATCCTTCCTACTGTATCCCGCTCGTTCAAATTTAAAAACGTCATGATATCCTTCAGATATTTCGCGATTTAGCATTTACAAACTTCCTTTATTATGAATGTTTTCTAAAAGTTATTATATTTATCAATTTTCCTGTTTTCTGTTCTTTTCCCCTTGCGTAGAGTAAGCAATACCCTAGTACAGGCATAATTACTGAACTTAAATAAAGTTTTAAGTGCGTTTCACTTACTTATACTTACTATCCTTACTCATGCCATTATAAAAGTTTGTAAATCTTTTGAAATTAGCAGAAACTATTTTCTAATTTTTTCCCCTCTTTTTCAATAAAAGAAAATCTTATTACCATTTATTATTATTATTGTTATTATTTTTAACTTTGAATGTGAGTTTAAAAGATCTTTAAATATCTCAATGATATACATTACGAAAAGTCATGCGGAAATGTATAATATAGTGCATTACAGTCCTTAATCAGGAAGGCTGCTTTAAAATAATCGCTGTTCAGTTATGGTAAAATTACTATATTTTCCAAACGTTTAAGTATTTTTAAATAAAATGACGAATTTTCATTAGTGTATATAAAATCTACGCATATTTTAAATTCGATCAAATGGTCGATGTGAACCTCAAGAGGTGTGTTGATTTGGGCGTGGAGCATAATATTTGAATTATGAACAGAAAGTGACTCAATGGTAGAGGGTTCCTATGCCCTGTTTTTAGGACAGACGAAAATACGCGGAAAATGATCACCTGGAAAATTTTCGAAGAATTGTTTCAGTAGAACAAATGTTTAGAAGTTCAAATCTTAATAATATAAATAAGACGTCATTGGAAATTTAAGAGAAAAAACCTGCAACAATAGTGATACGGTGTCAAACGGATACAAAGTTAATTAAAACCTTGTATCCGTGTGATAAAAATAAACATATACAATTCAATTATTCTCTAGTAATAAGATGTCTTTAATTTGAAGTAAAAATAGGTAAATAGATTTTAAATAAAAATTCAATTAATGAGGTTCTAGTTAAAATACGAGGAAATGTCGGTTACAAAGAACCTATTTTTACTGATGCGGTAGGGTATATAAATTCATCTTCAGTCGTCAGCCAGTTATTCTATATGGCATTTGATGAATGAGAAGAAGTCAGCCCAACAGGTTCCCTGCTCATATCATTCACGTTGGCCTTTGGATTCAACCTCGCGAGAGTCTTACCTTTAATTGAACACTGGTAAATGCATTTAATTTATTTTTATTATTTAAAGAGAAAAATTCATTTCAAGAATAAAACAAAATAATTGAATATAGAATTATAAAATAAGTAAATAATGTAAGATGGCACACAGTGTATCTTTATTCAAAGCCTTCACTGCATAAGTTGATAAATAATCGATATTTTTAATGCTGTCTGTATTAATATATATTACTTTATAATAGAAAAGTAAAAGTTATTTACATTATACTGTTGTGTATTAAGTTAGTAATAGAATCCTTATAAACTGCATTGAAAAATTTATTAATATAAATTTATATTTATAGATTTTTTTTTTCTTTAGCGTTTCTTTTTAGAGTGGATAATTTCTGAAATCAGGAACTATGATATCACCAATGAGTCTGATCTGGTAAGTTCTCTTTCTTTCACACTACACAGTTAAATATTGAATTGCATTATTTATAGTATTTTTTTAACTATGTTTAGTATTTCTCAAGTATACAGACGAATAGTAAACAGGCTTTCTGAAAGGCCTGCAACTTAGTTTTCAATTTCTGTAGAGTTAAATGCTACTTTATATCTTTTAATTCACGATTAACATTTTGTATATCATATTGTAATTTTGATGGTATAAAACTTTTTCCAAATTGATTGACATTTAAACAGAAAATTAACCACATTTGCACAGTTAATTGCCTTTAGCTAAACCATAATAGTTATTATTTATTCTAACTTAAAATTTAATAAAATAATTTTTTTTTCTGATACTAATTTTATTCTCCACTTTGCTTATTATTTACTTAGAGAATCATAACATATTTGTAAAATAATAAAACACCGAAATTTTAAATTAATACAAAAATTTTACCATCAAATAAGAGTATTTTCCAAACACTATCAGCAAATGTTTCAAATGAAGCTGTGAAAAAAAAATAATTACTCGTTGAATAAAATATAGAGGTTACTTTGTATTAAGAGCAGTATCAGGGCATGATGAAAAAATTTAAATTTTTAAGACAAAAAGGTTTCACGCCAGAAAGGTTTAGGTAAGAATTCACTTGGATTTAAGCATCAATTCACTTTGTCGTAAGCAATGAAAATTGAGCTTCCCATGTGAAAATCACTAAGCACTATATGCAAACATACGTTTAGCAGATGCCGTTTACTGACATGGTAAAAACGCAAATATATCAAATCTGTACAAACTAAAAAAAAAAAAAATGTATAGCTGTCAAAATCTTTGACTATAGCTACTCGTTTCATAAAGTTTATATCTATGTGCTTATGCTCATGGTCACTTGTTGAAAAGTTGAAAAATGGATAGAAAGTAAATTTTTCGCATTTTTCCTGCGCGCATTAACCCTTTGAGGCGCAACCCTTTCCCAATGCTGAAAAAAGGGAAGTCATCGCTCGACTTAACGACAAGCAAGATGGCGGACGATCGAAACGTTCATCGCGTGCCACAGATCTAAAGACCCTTTCTTTGACGACAGCTGGCTGTGCGCACAGCCAGCCAGCTGTCGTCAAAGGGGCCATCTATTCAGCTGTTCTCGCATTCTTCCGTTTTTCAGCAGATGTTAGTGCTGTTGAAAAAAAATCGTGACCATTTTTTGACGGGAAATGACGTGCTAAAAAGTAAAGGATTCTCTTGAAGCTATGTCACCCGCAAGTATTTTTCTAGAAATGCAATCTATTCTTCGTGACTGGGCGCGTTAAAGGGTTAAACTACAGTAGTTTTCCCTCAGCATTTTGTACTTTAGAAAACTTATTTAAACACATTGACTTTTTTCTTTAAAAGAAAAATTCCCCTTTCTAAAGGATAACTTTTTGGCAAACTTTAATTAAATGTACCATTTTATAAAATTTTTATGTGTATTTGTACTCTTTACGAATTTACGGGACAGGATTTATTCCGTTACTGACTCTAGCTATTTATATGATTCTAGAAAAACACCGAATGATATTGCATTATAGAGGAGAGTGAATTTTATAAGCCGTATACTGTTTTGCAGGCAAATTAGTACTACAGTTTCGGTTTATCTTATTTTTAAATCTGTGAACACACTAAAATAATTCCTCTCTATAACTTTTAACTTTTCTTGAATGTCAAGAGCAATTTATTCAGCTAGCCACCGAAAAATTTCTCTCAAATGTGCTAAAATTTAACCCAACTAAATATGTTTATACAAGGCATCGGTATTTTGAGTTGTACACAATTTAAAACACTGGCGCGTAAGCTGAAGTTTTAGTTATATATCACACTCTCTTTCATGTATATCAGACATACAAGATTTTCTGACATGTATCTCCTTCTCAGACACGCTACGTCGTTCTGTATGAAAGGGTTTTAATACTTTTCTTCCAAAACCACCATAGAAATATCTTTGTTTAGGAACAAATAGGGCTGTTTTCTACGGCAATTTCAGAAACAGCAAGAGATAATGTAAAACAAATAGAGAAATTTGCTGTTTCTTTAAATTGTATTTCATTCCTTGAAAGGAGCGATTAAATTTTACATGGAAATACTTTTATTCCACTGTGCTGAAGTGGGCTGAGGTATTGCATTACTGGTAATCCACAGTTACAAAGAGTTTTTTCAGTTTTTTTTTTAGTTTTTTAAAAGAGTTTTTATTCGAATACTATGGGAATAAACATATGTAGCGAAGTACAATGCTACTTGTATGTATGTTATAAATGCTAAAAATGCATAAGAAGAATCATCTGTATTGTAAACAACTTAAAGTTATTGTTAAAAAATGAGCAAAATAAATGTACCATACATAAAAAATATTTCTGCAAATCGAATCGATATAATAAATTTAAATTTAAAAACATGTTATTTTTAAGCACAATTAAACCAAATAATGATTATTAAAAGCATAAGCACTATAGGCAAAGTATAATGTGTTTTGTATCTCGTTAGCTGTAAAAACTAAGTACGTCCACTATATTTGGCTTTTGTAAGATCATCTTCTTTTTGATAAAATGTTGTTGAGTAGTTCATTTAAGAAACTATTTGCATATTTAAAAAATAGTAGTAATACTAGAATAAAATTGTAAATTTACAGATAATTTTACTTGTTATAAACAGTTTTTGTAGGCTCTACTATTATTATTTTTTTCGCAATCATTATAGTTGTTAAATATTTTCATGTCCTATTTGCATATATAACATCGTAAATTTATATTCAATTTACAAAAACTTAAAATGTATGTCCGAAAAAAAAACATTAAACCGAAATTTTAATTTTTTTTTTTTTTAGCTATAAATTGAAATATAATAATTTAAAGTACTGTTTCGTTATGGCTCATTTGCAAAATTCTTCTTTTATAATCTTATGGCATATATTTTAAAGAAATGATTTGAAAAATTCCATATAAATATCACGAAAACTGAGAAAAACGACTTAATTTTTTCTGCTGTCGGTTAGAAAGAATAAAGGATGTGTCAGCATTATGAAATGTATTAAATACATAAAACTTTAGTGACGAGAATTTCAGCTAAATTTATACCGATGTCCCAAAAATGATTGGCGAATTGAAAAACCAATTAAAGAAAACTGGAAAGAGATAGAAGTGTACAGCTTCTTGTATTCTGATTAGATAACTCGGGAATTAATTATTACCAATTTTTAAAATTTACAAAGTTCATCAACAGATGGCGCTGCCAGGTAACCACTCGCATAATTTTTCCGAAATGTTGAAGAAGTCGAGTAGACTTCTTTGTATGGGGTTGATGAAAAACATGAGATACGGAACCTGTTGTTGCTAGTGAAGTTTATTTTAACAGAGCTATCGTACAGCGCGTGAATGGGAGTTTTTGATATAAAGCGTCGCCTACAGCATGAAGCGTTCGTTTGTGCCCATGCTTTCCCTTGTGAAATTGTCTTCTTTCTCTATTCCCTACCTCCCTACGAAATATTGATGATGAATTAAGAATCACCCTACATTTGTTAACTGTGACGATACACCGGGTCTTTTAAGAATCCCCCCCCCCCATAAAAAAAGCAGTCAGTCGTAGGGCTGCACGTCGGAAGTGAAAACTTCTTGTCAAGCGCTCTCAAATTTATATTTATGCAGCTAAACAGGTCTTCCCACATTATTGCATTTTGACCAACAAAATATAAGCATTTATTCACAGTTTTATACATTTGAAAATCTTTTTGAAAAGCCCGACCAGTGGCATGGTGCATAGCGCACTGAGCGGGAAGACGGAAGGTGCCTGGTTCGAAACCAAGTCGTTTGCGCCGACATAACCGTTCGGTGTTTTCCGTGGTTTCCTCCGAAACTTAGCGTAAATACGGGTTAGGACCCCCACGGAGGGTACCCCACCCATAGTCTAGATCCCCCGTGCAGATAATTGGACTTAATACAACAATCTTTGTAAAAAAAAATTAAATGCTTTTTAAGGCTGTAAAGGTATCGCACATTTATTTATGATATTCTCACAATTTCACATATTTTTGTGCATTTGTACACATTTTTACGCAATTTTCTGAGTTAGCGTTTGAAATTTTTGCATTTTTAATTTAATCACATTTTGAATTTCGCGCTCGATTTGTGTGTATAGTAAAATTTAAAAAGAGAGAGCAGGGCCCGATTAACCTTTGAAGTGAGGGGAAGCTCAGTCTCATTTTGGGCTCCCCCCCTCCTCGGATTTTTGTTTGGGAAAAGTAAAGTTTTTCTAAATCTATGTACATTGTAACAAAACTCACTAATGCATTAAATGACATCATGAAATGGGGCCCAGCAGAATTCAGATTAGTGTTCATCCCACCCCCCTTCCCACACACACACACTGACATTTAAAATTATTGTATACAATAATTGCATCAAAATTTTACGGTTGTTATTTGTTGAATTAGTATTATGGTCTTACAATGCAATTAAGAGTATTAATTAAATATTACAAATTGTAGTCAATTTAGGCCCAATCTTAAGTTGTACTAAAGTAACGTGTATTTTATCTTGCTTGCGCAAATTTTCAAAACAAAAGAATCTTTACAATAACTTAATAGATGCATTTAAAAATACAATTTTTAATTTTTGCAGTTTTTCAGTCATTTTTGGGCCCCCCTTCAAAATCTGAGGGAAAGCTCAAGCTTCCCAAGCCTTTTCGGTAATCAGGCCCTGAGAG
Organism: Cheiracanthium punctorium; assembly: GCA_038373885.1. Classification (NCBI taxonomy): domain Eukaryota; kingdom Metazoa; phylum Arthropoda; class Arachnida; order Araneae; family Cheiracanthiidae; genus Cheiracanthium; species Cheiracanthium punctorium. The sequence continues at coordinate 796,779 of JAWZYV010016390.1, forward strand.
AGAGGGAGCTCACGCACAGGCCGCAACGTCTCTCAGCTGGTATATTCCTATGGTATACATCAGCTATACACATTTTTCTCCACGTGTTGGATTTTGTTCGCTTTAATTAATAATTCTCTACGTGAATTTATTTATAATTAATAATCATGTATTTATGTTGTAACGAACAGTAATCCTATTTATTTGTAGTGAATGATGGATTTATAATTCAAATTAAAATGCAGTGTAGTATAGCACTTATAATTTAAACAATGTACAGTATATAATTATTAACACTCTCCACATTATCAAATTAACTTTATTGCACAATAACTATATAACTACCAAAATTAAGTACAGTTTTTTAAAATAAATATTCGAAAATTGTAGCAATTACTAGAAAAAGTCTGCACTTTTTTTGCAAAAACATAAAAGGGGGATATTTTTGAATATTTTGAATGTATACACTTGTTGTGCAAATTATATGTAGTTTTTATGCATACTAAAACACAACTTTACGCAGTTTGAACAATTTTCGGAAAATCTCAAAATCTTATGAATTTTTTAAAAATTCGACGCCTATAATTTTAGTAAGTGACCACCTATTATGTCACAATTTCATTTCGTTCGTTTTATTCAGTTTTACGTATTGTGCGAATAAAAAAAGCGTCACTATGACAGGCAGACAGACTTTTTTTTTTTTTGTAACTGTCGTACTAGGGTTCCAAATGCTTTATAGAAATTGCAAAAAATTTTAATACCAAGTAGTGTACAGACAAAGTCTGATTTTCTTTATTTAGATAGATAGACGTTCCCATTCCGAAAGTGAAACAACAATCACTTTAAACTTTAGTCACATCTTCCCGAATCGAACCAGTCTGGTGGTTAGGGTGTTCGACTTCCAGTCCTCGGTACCACAGTTCAATACCAGTCTTGGAAGCTAGAAGGACGCCGTTTAAAAGTAGCTTACAGTTCTTACGAATGATAGCAGCACTAAGTTTCAATGACGTCATAATGTACTCTTTTCCCAATTCACGTTTTGTCCATATGTATCTGAGCGTGACGGTGACACGGAAGCGTGATGGTCACGCGAATTCAGTGCTTTTTCCCCATCCCAAAAGTGCCCAAACTTCCTAAAAAAGTTTCCACCTAAAAAAATTGAAAAATCACATAGCGTCAAATCTAACGAATAGGGAGGCCAATCTATGTCACTTTATGCATGCTTTTCGTAGTCAAGGACAACGTACTGTTTGTTAGACCGATTTCTGATATTGAATTTCCTTTGAAAACTGCGCCTCATATCAACAAAACTCTGGTCCAGGTGATGCTTTAAGAAACCATTTTATCCAAAACGATAAAAATACGCTGTTACAGTAAATAAACCATTTTGAAAGCATACGCTAGATTTCAGAAATAGTATCAATCTGAAAGGACTGCATGCATACAGTATAGCAGCGCCATCTATCGAATAGCTTTGGAACTAATTTTGAAAGTGGGTGAGAATAAATTCCCTGGTCTCACTAAGCAGAATGCAGTAAACCTCACATTTCTATTTCCTTCGGTTTTTCTTTAATTGATTTTTAAAATCGTTTGCCATTTTTGGGACACCCGGTATGTACTAACAGTGAAATCACTAAACTTAGATTCATTTAGAAAGCGACTTTTAAGCGGGATATCTGAAAGATGCCCTTTCATTATCACCAGTCATTTACAAATATGAAAGCAAGGTATATTCCGGCAGACGGACCCCAATGTACAGTGTGTGATAAAAGTACTTGTCCGCATTTCTTTTTTTTTTTTGTATTACATTTTATCGCCTTTACATCAATTCTTTAGTTTTTATTGTTTGGGTCTTTTCGTGCCCATATAGTACGAGAATAAATTTCTATTATTTTGCTATTTACTGTGCAATTAATTAATCACGTAATCAGAGGATTGAGCTGTTTTAGACTTATTTTGGATGTAAATTGTATGAACGAAAAAAAGAAATTTGTCGAAATAAATGTTCAAATGATATTTACTTGTCGTCAGTATAAGAACTTTTAGAGCACTCTGTATAATATATCTGTACATATATATAACACTCACTGATATATAATGCGCACCGGTATATTATACTCACCCCATAGTATGAGATTTTTTATCTTAATTTTTAGGTATGTTCGGCGCATATCGCTCACCCGTAATTTTTGAAAGAAAGGATCTTTCTTAGAAATGCATCTTAAAAATTTACTAAGATTCATGTTGCTGTTCCCACTTGACAATCGTTTGACATATTTCTCAACCTTCAACGATTAACTTAGGATTAAGGCTCTCGTACGAAAAGACAAAACCAGTGTCGCACAACTGATACAGGTTTACCTTTTATTACAGCGTATGGTACAGTTATGAAAATTTTTTCAGTTGTTAGACGTAATTATGTTATCTGAACCGATGCTCGTAAACTACACAATCCTTTCGAGCTTATTTCATCAATACACGAATGTCGTTGTTGCCATCCAGGGAAGAGTGCTGATCCTTTGGGATTTACGTCTGCGTTATTTCTTGCGGTGACCCCTTCAACTCAGAGCATCATCGGAACGGGGGGTCATTCCCGGATCCTCAACTCTCTCCCACCCACCGTCCTTCCTAGCGACAGGACATACGGCACCCAAGAATTAACGTGCATGTTCGCCGTGTGTTCGCCCCAGCTTTAGTACTCCCATGGACACAAACAAGCATGCGGTAACGATTCCGAAAAATGTTCTTGCATTAAATAAGTGTTATACACTGAGATATTCAGTAATTAAAAGGCCCTTAAAAATTCTCTGTTTAGTTGTTTTTTTTTTATTTAAAATAAGTATCAACTGATGAAATTTCAACAATACATTAACTGAGGAAATTCTAAGTTGGTATATTACTGATAGTGATAAATATTTGTATATGAATACTAATTAAATCCATTTTTTTTTACATAGCCTTCTGTTCCAAGTGTCTGTCACTCTTGGAAACAAAACACACTTGGAACAAAACACACTTGGAACAAAAGAAAGGTAATGTATATTTTTTATGTTTTTCATTTATATTTGTTTTAATATGTAACTTTATACCAGCAGATTAAAATTACATATTAACAATTTCCTTAATTATCCATACATGTCTCATATTTCGCCAACAGGGATAGATAATTTAAAGAATCATATATATATATATATATATATATTTTCAATGTTGTGACATACACCTTAAAATATAGCAAGCCACTGAAATTTTAGAAAAGAAAACATCCACTTGCATAACAAAAATGCGTGTTATACTTCAATGAATTTGTTGCAAGATTGACAATGCTTTAGTTCAATTTTTCACGTATTTAATTTTTATAGAAACATAATATTAAAATGAATGTAGGTATTAATATTGTAAATCGGTGTCTTCGCATCCCTTTCATACTCTATTTATAAATTGTGTTAATTTTAAAGAAATGTATTTGAATAGTAGTGCTCAACTGAACAGGATGTTATCATACAAATCGATCCCATTTTGGAATTTTTGTTTCTCAGACAAAATTGACTTGCGTTGATCTTCACTGGAAACCACCTCAAAACTTTTCTCCAATAATTGTTCGATGCATAGATGACAGCATTAACAAAAGTTTAGATCACACACACGCACACACACACACACACACACACACATATATATATATATATATATATATATATACCAGGGCTATCTTAAGTATTAGGTCTGAAATTGGAAAAAATTAGAAAGAAAAACTTGCGCTTTGAGAAAAATCGTATCAACTGTGAAAGATTAAAAATATCTCATATGTACCCGCAAAAAGCTATTTAAAATGTATTTTCTTTTATTCACCTAATTTTTTATATGCATATGATCATAAGTAACGATATAATATCAAAACAGCATTAAATAAAAAAAGAAAATATTTAGTTACTTTAATAGCACATTTTTGTAAATTTTTTAATTTAATGTTAAAAAACATGATTTTAAAAGTCGAAAACATTTAGAATGTCAATATCATTTATTGAAAATATGAAAAAAAACCCACATTATTACACTTTAAACATATATTAATAGAATAATCTTACTGAGCAGCAAAATACGTATTTCTGGGTGATATAAGGCAACAGAAATACAATAGCAGTTACAAATAAAACATTTATTCCAAGTAAAACATAAACGAAGTGTACTTTTACTCTTCTATGTATGTTATTACTCTTGTCTATTTAATCTGAAAATGAGGAGCGTAGCGGAAGAGCTTAAAGAAGTAAAAAAATTATATCCTCGACAAGAGAAAACAAGAATACTTCCCCATTTCTTTAAGTCCCACAGCCAAAGCACGATATTAAAGTACAAAACGGTGGGTTTATCGCGAGAGAAAAATGATAAAAATAGGAAATTGCATTTTTCTAAAGTTTGGCGTTCGAATTCAGACAGCATTAATTTTCATTTTGTCACTTATGCATTATTTATATTTTGCGGTTTGGGAATCCTATTTTTGTGTCTATTTTTAAGACAAATTCAGTGAGAATGGGCGTTATTATGGCGATATAAAACTTTCGTAGAATGTATGTTTTTTTATTGTGTGGAAAACAGTAGAAACAAATATGACGTGTTTGTAAACAAATAAGGAAAGCCAGATACAAGTAAAAGATAACCCACTTTAGCTTAAGATAAACTGATTTTAACAAATGCTGCAAGCGAACGTTCAAGGCTTTGGTTTATTTTTCAAAAGTGAGTTGTATAAGATCAAGGTGAAAAAGAATAAAAATGCAATATTTCTTCCATTTTATTTCCGGGATATTAAATATAGATTTAAGAAAGAATAATGATAACGAGGAGAGAGTACAGAATATGATATTTCATACTGCTTTTGTAACAAAAGGGAAATCTAAATGACTCCTTTGTATTTTCACCTTCATTATTTCGTTATGAAAATCAAAAACGTGATAAGTAATACTAGTTAAGATGCTATATATATTTAGCATATTATTATACTATTTGTTAAATGTTAGTGAATTTTAAGTATGTCAAAACACGTAATAATCAGTAGAATTTCGCAACGCTTTCTTTAAACAAAATTTCGGTGCTTGATAAAGTACAAAGCACCGAGATGTTTTGTTCTGTTGGAGAGACGGGCAAACCTCTGTCTCTTTTTCGGAGTTAAATGAGTTGAATTTGCCTTTCGATTAAAAAAAATGGTCTCTAACATGTCCTAATAACAGTCTGTTAACATGGAAATAATGCAAAACAAGCAATATTTCATAAATATCCATGGTTAATGAATATGTATGGACCATAAATCCATGGAAAATCGTTAAAAAAAGTATTTTCTTTGAATGGTTTCTCTGAGTAGTTCACGTTAAAATGCGAATGCCCGACGTCTGATGGAATCAAAACATAATTAATTCTTCTCTATTCTCTCAAACAAAATACTGCTACGGATATCTCATTTCACGGCTCCTTGCATATCATTTGATGATACAAGATAAAACAAATATATCCTCTGGATAAACATTACAATAAAAGCACTAAAAGCATTAAAGACATTCTAAAATATATTTGAACATTTACATCCGTTGTTATTTCTTTCGATAAAAGATGAATGAGGTTGGAAAACAAGTTGTTGAACTCTGACTACTCCAACGAAAAAAGTCTATACGATTTTCTTTTTAACTGATCTTTCAGTTTCTGAATATAAACTAGACATGCTTGCATGGGTTAGATGTACTTAAGCATTATTGATTTTTTTCCAAGCCAAAATTTATTTATTGAAAAAAGAAATTCGATGAATCATATGAAGTCAGTTTATCTGATTATGAAATGACACTATCTTTCAATGAACTACTATAAAATTTCTCAATCCGTGTACTCCTCTAAACCAATGTAAATTAGCTGTCCATAAATTGGATTTTGTTTTCAATATTGTTCAAACCTACCATAATACTATTTTTTTTATTATGTAGAAAAATTTTTCTCTATAAAATTTATTGAAAAGTAAAGGTAAAGCACTTATTTTCTACCTATGTTGAATGTAATTCTATGCGGATGTTTAAATGTCTTACACGAATAATTAATTACTAGAAAATAGAATTTGACAATGGAACTAACTTCCAGACGTAGCATTGCTTTAACTTTTCTTTCAGAACATTAATTACTTCGTTTCAGATAAGTATTCTAATTAGTTTAAGAAGTGTAAATTGCTAACTATAGAAGCATTCAAGTAGAAAAATTCGCTCATATTGAGTTACGTATTACTATACTTTTAACTTGTATAGTTCGAATAAATGCTCGTTAATTCCTCATCGAAATAGAAAACGTTCTTCTACTGTGTTGTGAATTTCCTGTAATTTTAATCTATATCTACACATCAACTGAAGCATAATATTTAACTTAAGTGTTTACTTTGCGGTTAATGATTTTCTATAATTATTCCTACTCTTTAAAACACACATCTACCAAATAAATGGATTAACGTAAAATAGTACACCTATACAAATTAGACTGTTTAAATTTGAAGGATTAGTTTGACGGAAATTTAAGATTATGGCTTATTATCCATGATATGCATGATATGCAAAATATCCATTAGGCTTTAAATAGAATTCTGATCTGTTTACATTTTTGTGAAACACACAGCGATAAATGATAACGTGCATAAAATATTGTACTTGAAGTTTATTAACAGGATTAAAGACATTTATAAATTTCAAATAGTTTCTAGAATTTTTCATCGTAAACATATTTTATTTATTTTTATACACATTGATGGCTTTATTATTGTTTGCTAAAGTTGAATCGTAAATGTGGGATGTAAATGTGACGATTATCTGACCTTTCGAAAGAATTTCCAATAATTTTATCATGAATCTGAAGCAATTGCTTTTAGTTAAGGTATAAGTCCCTTCTAACGTTGTTATTAATATAATGTCAATGAAAACTCACTCTTAAATATCAAACATTTCTATTCTAAAATATTTGTATAATGAACATAGATTTTTCCAATAGGGCCTGCAATGCTTGTTTTCCTGCAATAGTATAACGCAATGGCCTTTTATTTCTCATTAACATTTCTATGACGTAATTAAAATGCGATCTTTCGGGGGTCTTTCTACAGATCCCGATTTTTCAAGAATGTAAATCGAAAGGTATAATTGGCAGGATGGGTGCGTAATTCGCGTCAGTTTGCTGTCGACTACCGCAGAAGAGCATAAGGCTCTATGTATTGGCGCTTATAGAAGCGATATTTTGCTTCTTTTGAGAAGCTTGATTTTGAATACTGCATGTGAACTTTTCATTGAGTAACTGTTTGTGATTTTCTTCGAATATTTCCACTGAAATTTAGCTTGTGGAAGTGTTTCATTTTGTGTGTGAAATACAGCATCTGTGAAAGCTTCTGTACTAAGCAGACTGTTATAAGAAAGTTACTGGCTGATAGTGCTTGTCAATTTCGTACCGTAAATTGTTCGACGAAGTTCTAGAAGAAATAAAATTGCAATAAAATCCTGACAATTTGGACTTTTTATTAGAACTTTCTACATACACTGGACTTTAGAACGACGAACCCAGAAATTAAGGAGAGTTTTCTGCAACACTATTCAGAACGATCTTTTAGAGAAGACATATTACAGATGAAAAGGAGAAACGTAGTAGAGAAGTGTCTTATTCCCTTTAAAAAAGGAAGCGCTAACGTTCATTCAGTAGTTCTTTGATTAAGTGTTGATGTGTGCTTCAACCACACCTTAAATGCTGCAATGCTTCTTGGGGAGTTTATAAAATCTCATATATTGCTTAAAGATCCAAATTACCAGTAGGCCAGCTCACTGAAAATTTGACCAAACAGAGGATAGGAAAAGCATACAGTGAAACTTCTAAGGAGCGACCACCCTGCGTTAAGAGAAGTCGGTCGCTCAAAGAAGTATAAAAATTTGATAGCCAAGAAAAGCACGCAAAAAAATTTAGTTTGTTTTGTTATTTATGAAACTGTATACTAATGCATAAGTTATTATACAAACATATTTTAAAAATTTAATAGAATATATAGAAATTTTAGATTACTTCATTCTTTTTTGTCTGTCAGAGTGTGCTTCTCTCTTTACTTTATTTCTTACATCTGACAAAGGAGCATTTATTCTGATATTCTTCATGCATTCAGAATTTGCCATAAGAAAATCTATATGCTTTAAAATATACTTTCGGGTTTCCCACAACCAAAAGTAACCGCTAACTGCCTCTCTGAAATTCCTTTCGTGTGACTCGATCACATCAAACTGTACCTGCTCCAACAGTAAAATTACTCATGCCTTATATATCTCTCCTCTTACCTATAAGCTTTGCACGTGATGTGTATGTGTACTTGCGCCTGCTGTCAATTTGCAGTAAGTTGACTGGTTTGGAATACGGTATTTGTTTATTTTATTTCCGGTAAAATGCAAGAAAATTTTCGGACAGAGAACCAGGACCGGTCGCTTATAGAAGGTTTTGTGGTCTCTTCTAGAGGACTTTTTAACATGGTAAAAAATCGGTGCTTTAAAAGATCATTCGCTGGAGGAGAGAGTCGCTTAATAAGTGGTGACTCATAGAAGTTTCACTGTATTCTATTTTCCGTATACTCATTCTAATTATTGATCGTATTCATTTCCAACAGCTGCTAAGGCTAAGAAATAGGCATTATCTACTTCGACTGTGAAAATTTCTTACTTATCCTACAGCACCCCCAAAATCTCTTTTGTGGGTGACTTGTGTTACCTATTTTTTGTTTATCGGAAATCAATTACCTATATCTTCCAAAGACTCACTCTAAAATTTCTTTTTTTTTCCGTTCATTACTTTTAACTGCAAATGCCTAGAAACAAACAGAGAAGGCAATTTTATGCCCTTCTGTATAGTAATTAAATACATATATCTTCCAAAAATATGATCAAATAAGTATTTCATAGAAAATAAACGGCATTTAAAATTAGAAATTCAATTTTACAACAAAAATCATTACAACCTGAAAAAATAATATTAAATTGCAAATTGTAAAACAAATTAAATATTTTATAAAATCTTCGTAATTGTACTAAGTACTTATGATATATGAAACCCTAGATGCCTATCCGCACGCAGTCGAACCAAATTTCAGACATGATTTGGTTCGAATATGGTTATTTGAAGGCATGCGCTGGAAAATGTGATGATTATAGGCAACGCAGAGCTCATGGTTCCGGTTCTGTGAAAAAATTTAGAAGTTTTCCAGTGGAAACACCCGTTTTTACCTGCGAAAATTGATCTGTACATTGAAAAAACATTAATGGTGTTGTAACAATACACAGCTGACGAAAATTGAAGGCGTAAAACATTTGCAAAGCACGAGCATTGTAACGAAAGGAAATTGTTTTCATTGAAATTAAAAATTTCCAGGTGGTCTCTACTGTTAATTTAATACCTCTACTGTCTATTCCAATAAATTTGCATGATTTGTGCCAAGGCATATCCTCTGTGTGCTTAATTTGGTACGTTACAATTCTCTTCTTTGCAAACGTTTTACGCAGACCAGTTTCGTCATACGTGTATCATTCCAACGCCATCATGGTTTTGCAATTCAGTAATCAATTTTCGCGATAAAAAAACTCGGTGTTACCCCTGAACGTTTTCGAATTTTTTCCCCCTTGTAAGCGTAACCGTGATCTTTGCGTTGTTTAAAATCATCGCAATCTCCAGCACATACCTTCAGACAACCACGTCTGAAATTTTTATTCAATTAGTTGAGCGTAAAGGTCGCTAGGGTTTCATATATAGGGGTACCTGTTTTTGATCACCCTGTATATGCCTTAGCCTCGAATAAAATATTAATAGCAGAAATTGAAATTTTCCTAGATATTAAAATAAAATTAAGTCTTAATTTGTGAAGTAAAATGCAGTCAGTAAAGTTAAATATAGACATTTTGCTAAAAAAAGAACTATGCCGTATACATGCATTGTCATCTAAACAATTGTAGCGAATTATATCGATTCGCCGATTCACTTTAATTTAAGATATCCTGCATCGTTTAGCATTAAAAGAAAGGAAATATATTTTTGAATCAATGAAGTTGAAAGTAAAGCTTTTTAATGGATAACTATTTTTGATAGTTAAAAATAAATTTATGCAGGACGTTTGGTGTATTTAAATAAAAGCGATTTTATCGGTTTTCTATAAAATTGGGAATTCCTTTAAAAGCATGAAGTTTTAGAGAAAAGTGCGTATTCCAAGTTATCGAAATATTTTTAGGTATTATTCAAGTTTCAGAGAGTTAAATAATGTATCTGAATGGGTACGTGGGCTTAACTTAGTAGCTTAAATGATAAACTGCATTATTACTTTTTTTGTTTGTTTCTAGTTTTTTAAGTGTCATAAATAAAACATAAAATTAGTTTGAAAACAATTTAATATATATATGTATACTAGCAGCATGGCCCGGCGTTGCCCGTGCAATGGAAGGGAAATGCCCATTGACCTTATATATAGATTGTAAAGGGAAGGAATGTGAATCCTCAAGCTTCAATGATAAAAAAAGGACATGGGACTTCCTGCTGCAACGAAAAAAAATGAAGTAGGCACCTGATAGCGTACAGAGGTTACTGAGAATTAGACGTGGCTAGGCTTGAATGTGAATCCTACCGCTACAATGATAAAAAAAGGACATGGGACTTCCTGCTGCAACAACAACAACAACAAAAAAAAACACGGCACATGATAGCTTACAGAGGTTACCGTGAATTGGACGTGGCCAGGCTTCTCCCCTTCTACCTGTCTGTGTTCTAACAGTCTTTTATCGCTAATACTTAAGCAACTACTAAAAACAAATAGAATCCAGTCGTCGGTATGAGATTGTAAAGGGAAGGAATGTGAATCCTCCCGTTGCCGTTGCAATGATAAAAAAAAAGGTACACGGGACTTCCCGCAGCAACGAAAAAAAAAAGTAAATGAACAGTGGACTTGCCAGCTTACAGAGGTTCCCGAGAATTGGACGTAGCTAGGTTTCTCTCATTCTGCCTGTTGTGTTCTAACAGTCATTTATCACTAATACTTGCGCACCTCATAAACTAATTATTTTTTATTTCAAATCCAGTAAGAATCACTGGAGGCAAATCATTGGGCATAGATACAGTAAATAAGAACTTAAAAAATGATAGATGAATTAAAAACCCGGGTTTTTATAATTATTTTATTAAAAATCTAGGTTTGTTTAGATGTAATGTTCGCAGTGGGTTTAATTTATTTATAAATATTTTATGACGCTCTAATTATTTAGTAACTATCTTCTCGAGGAATTGATAATCCGTGTAAAATACTATCACCAAATTCTTCAAGAGTCATACTTCCTAATGCAACGATTTCAAATAAATCCCGCATGTTTGTTTATTTCTGACGGATTCTCCTTTTAAGTGCAAGAACGACCTTGAGAACGTACACCATATGAAAAAAGAACACCGTCAGTTGTCTTGCTTACACAGCACACCTCACGCAGGACACAGGACGAAAGGGGGGGAAATTTGCTGTTTCTTCAATCACGGAAGGGAATTTTAACCTGTGATGTTTTCAGAAAGAAGAAATCATATAAAAAAATCTAATAAACATTTCTGCGCTGTTCAAAATTTAAAAGAGGGAGAAATAAATGTTTAATCAGCTGTAAAAAGCTGGAAAATTTTTGTCCGTTAGGTTTTTCGATGCGACAGTTTAAAAATAGCATATGTTTAAAAGCAGTACATTTTCTTCGAAAGAGGATTTCTATTAAAAAATTCTCAAAAATCGGCAAATGTAAGTACGATTTTGTAACAAATTTTATTTGAAAAAGAAAACTCTAGTTTCTGATGATATAAAAAATATAGTACTCGGACGGAAATTTAGCTCGCGATAACGTAAAATGCTAGAAAAATGGCCAAAAACCTTACAAAACATGATATAACTCAAAAATTATTAATCCGATTAATTTCAAAACATGATATAACTCAAAAATTATTAATCCGATTAATTTCATTTTTACGGCATTAGCTTTCTCTTGTCCTATCTTAGCAGTGTGCCAAATTTGGTCCGGATCCGTCGAACGGCCTGGACGCGTATAGCGAAGAAACAAACAAACAAACAAACTTCCCTCTTTTACATGTATAGATATATTTATCCTCTTCGGTCCCGAGGTACACATATGTGGACCTTTTTGTTTCCACTCTTAAAACGATTCTTTAAGATTTTTTTGTATTTCTGAATGGACGTACTTGGCATCTCTTCCAATCTAGTACAAACAACAAATCTTGTACGGTTAAGTAACAGTAGCAGCAACGAAAAATAAACAAATAAACAACATTATACATATATATCTATATATATGACGTTTTTGCTTATTTTTTTCTGTTAAACATGATTGTAGTTGATTTAAATTTTCCACTAAATAACTTCATGAAAAATATATGTAACTAAAGGGTAGTTTAAAAAAAGAAAATCTAGTATAAATTTTAAAACATACTGCAGTATAAATAACGAAAAATTGAAGTGAAAAATGAAAAATTTCAATTGTTTTATTATTTTTTGAAATTATGAAATCTGAAATGAAACACTATCGCATACGAAATACATCAAATGTAAAACATTTAAAAGTAAAACTGCACCAGTTCGTTCATCTTGTATAAGTAAAAACCTTTATTATCCTTTCAGCAATTTCATTAAATGCAAATTTGGATTAGCCAGTTGAATTTATTGTTTTTCTTACTTTTTTCTCCATATATGGTTTAGTGTTGAATTTTATCCAGATATTTATATATTGTAAGGATATTAACTAATCACGCAGTCTTTTAATGATGCATTCAGTTAAATTTTAAGTGATCATAGAACCTTCGAGTATGTAATATATCTTTATAAAAGGAACAGAATTTTAACAGCTAATCTGAACCTGATTAACAAGTTATATAACTTGTCTAACGTTTAGTCACTTATCCCTGTGTTGATCATCCAACCCCGTCTATTATATGAATATTGTGACATATTTTAATACATATGCCTAATTATTTGCCTATTTCTAAAGCTTCTATTTATATATGGTATTAAAAGAATTATTTTAATTAGGTATTTCATATTGAGAAAGGCAAAGAAAAGGTAAAAAAATCGTTCGATAAAAACTAAGATAAAACATTTTCAGGAGATGTAACGTAACTTACAAATTTATCTCCTTTTACTCCTCCATTTTCATAAAAATACTGATTTTGGTTTTTGCTTCCAAATACTTAGTTCGCACTTATCCCCCCCCCAAAAAAAAAACCAATGTATGTGTCTACGTCTATAGATCTGAAAAACTTGACACAAAGAACACTGTTTTCAAGATCTTCCCCCCCCCCTCTTAACAGTATTATTTGCAGCGTCCATATTTAAAAGCATTTTTTCTACTAATACTTTTATTGAAAACATTTTTATACCTATGACTAATACTTAGGCTTAAGTAGTTTAAGGTTAATAGTTTTTTTGTTTTGGATGTATTTTCAGATGCATGTAACAACAAATGCATTTTTATCAACGTGGTAAATAATTCTGAAAGTCACTGAAGTTTCTTGTACCTTTTTGAATAAGTTATGTTACGAAAAAATAAATGAAAAGAATTTGTGCGAGCATTTGAGACGCCAAAAGTAATTTTTTATTAAGTCCTTTTTCGCTTACATCTCTAAATCTATTTAGTTCAGATCACGTTTTGTAACTTTTCATCATTTTTCTGATTTTGATTTTCGTATTTGGATCTTTAAAAGTTAAAGTATATTTTAATCTGTTAGAGTACGCCTCACTGATAGGGGCGATGTTTTGCTCTCATTGACATCTAATTAAAATAACATGGCATAAACGTCGTTTTTGAATTAAGATCTCTCATTTGTTCTATATACCTTTCAGAACCTAAAAATATTTTGGGGGCCAATAGTTAGCTATCGCATGCAAATATGTTAAGCAGTCCTTTTGTAGCAAGTTGAAATCAATACAAGCAGGAATTTTTATCTCTTTCTCAGTTTTGAAAATACAGCCAATAACATAACATACCGAGCATAGAATACGACAAAATACTGGTTTTCTTTTTAAAATACATATTATTGTACGGTAAGTTTGCCGTATGGCAAGTAAAATTAACGTCATATAGACCAGATAATGTCAAACTTTTGTAATACATATATTCAAGCATCTACGATCCAACATATGGCGTCTATTTTACAGCAAAGCTGTGAAGGTAAAATTATGCGCATGAAAAATTAAGCCTTTTTCCTTCGCATAAAGAAAAAATCGGCGGCTATATATTTCACTGTACCATTCAGTAGGACATAAATATATATTTCGAAACAGAATCTTTTGTTTTGCAGCATAAAGAAAAGTTTTATCTGGCTTCCGAATGTACCAAAAAAAACAAAGTTTGATTACCATGCCTCCGAGAAAGAAGTCACTTTCTTTGTAATTTGTCTGCTGGCGTCTTTTAAGCAGATGTCCCAAAAAAGATATCTATATACATGCAAAACTAAATGGTTATGTTTCGTCTAAGAGAAATAAACTAAGGACATTTTTTCCCTTTTAATATAGTTCTAACGAGTCTCAAAAATAAACAAGTTCTATATTTTTTTACTGAAATATTGTATTTTTAAAAATAACGTATTTTGTTTGTTAACGAATATTAATTGATTGTTGTTGCGTTTGTTTATTTCATCGTATTTTTTTATTCCGCGCTCTCTTGAGATTTTCTTTTCTTAGAATCAGTGTAATAAATGTGATTCCTTGAAACTTTTGTTCAGGAAGTTGTCTTATAGAAACAAGCTTTCCGAATGGCACATAAGTGTTTTTTGTACTAACGCATAAATTATCGCTTTTTTTATAGCAAGAAATTTATGTATTATTTTCCTACTTGTGTTGTAGTTAGACTTTTTTTAGGTGGATGCACAACAAATCAGCTTCATTTCAATACGAATATTTTTGGTAGAAGAAAACAACTTTAATTATGATAATATAAATATAGTTTCGGTCTTGAAATTACTCCTGTCATTTCATAGCAATGTTTACATTAAATACTTAAAAGTCACATTCATAATATGTATCTTCATTATAGACGCAGTATTATTAATTTTCCATTAAATTTTGTTTTGTAAACTGTTTAAAACTCACACTAAAAATAAAAATACTAGTAAAAATGGCAGCTAGAAGTAGGTCCAAAGGAAACTAGCACAGTGAAGTGCAAAATTTAGGTACATCACATTAAAGGTAAGATATTATTTTAAAAATGATTTTTCTCATCAGATTTTACATTTTTTACGCACATCACGCACAGTAATACTCTTACGTGCTGTGCCTCAAAAATTGATAAACAACAAAACACCTTCCTAATGTTACGAGAGTGGGGTGCACATAATCTATATAAATAAAACAGAGTGTAAACTGTCCGTTTGTCTGTCTGTCTGTGTCTCGCGTAGCTCCGAAACGGGTGATCGTAGACCTACCAAATTTTGTACGGAAATTCTCCAAGACGGGTCTCGACACACCTCGAAGCGATTTTTTCGAAATTCGAATTAGAAAATGTTTTATTTTACGTTTTGTCCGATTTTTAGCGATGTTTCTTGCGTAATACATAATAACGCCGATAATTGCACTCTCAAGAAAACGATAGTTACATCATCGTATAGAGGAGAAAATTTTCTTTTAAAAACTGTTTGTTCGGACTGTGTAACATAATTTGCAGATTTTTGGGAATTTTTCAAATAAAATTAAATTTGACGCTGACTTTCGTAAATTATTTTAAAAACTACTGCATCTTGAATTCTATCTGTCATAACTTTTTTATATTTCGGCAAAAGACGGAGCACACAATTAACCCACTTTTAAAAGAAGAACGGAGGAAAAATATAAATTAGGAGAATTTTTACGAAATTTTTAAGTAAAGAAGGATTTTCATTTCCGTAGCACCTGCTTATCAATTTCGGTTTGATATCTTGCGGTTTGGTTGTCATGGATACAGTAACAATGATTAAAATTGCCAGTTGAAAAAAATAAATAAAAACGGGCCCCGCGAGCAGACGATTTCTTTGCTTGGCTCAATTTCCTTTTATAAATACTGGATTTATTTGTGAGAAGAAAAATTAAACTGCATAATCTAGAAAAACAATTTTAAAGCTTTTATAAATAGCGCAGTCTTATCTCTTATCTCTTTTCTTTTTGTAAAGGGTTGCAAGAGAGGGTGACGTATTTTTAAAATTAAAAAAATGTCCATTTCATGTAGTATCTGAGGTATTTAACGCTAAAACGTGAACCTAAAAGACAGCATGTCTGAGGAAATAAGACATTTTGAAAGTGAGAAGTTCACTGCAAACGGTCCATTTTCACTTTTTTGATACCGAATGATGCTGACATAGTGTTTTTTTTTGTGTCATTATATTGAAATGATCTCAGGTTATTACATATATGACGCAAATTTTAAGTCAAGAGTGAAATAATTTTGCTTTTTCTAGATTCCACATCACTGGAATTAATTCGAATTACACATGTGAGGAAATATTTCGTTTCCTACCGTGCGAAGAACGGGCACGCAGCTAGTGTTTTTATAAATGGTTGCAGCTGATCTTCATTTAATAACTTCTTTGTTATGATAGCGCTTTTCATTTTACACAGTAGATTTATGTTAATTCATTGAAATATTTTGAAAATTGTTCATAGTTATACTGAATTATCTTTGATATAGAGAAAGAGCTTTTAAATCGTAGAATGTACTAACCAAGTTTTTATTTTAAACTTTTACTTTGAGGCATGTCCTTCAGATCACTGATTTGAAGAAAATTGTGTGGATATGCAGCATACAAGATATGCAATAATTGACATAAAATGTAAGACCAAATGTATACAATCCTTGTTAAAAAAATTACTTGCTAAACATTTAAGAATCAACATACATACTTTACTATACAGATAAGATATCCTACCAATGATAACCCCCCCCCTCCCAACCTCGCATTTTTGGATAAAATTAATAAAAACTTAGTAAAAAAAACACACACACACACACATAAAATGATATATAAGTATCATTTTATGAGTGGTTTTTTTTTTTTTTTTTTTACAAAGATTTTATTTATTTTTTCGTTTAACAAGAGTATTTTGGATGTTTTTTCTGACGCATGTTTGGATTAATTTGTGCGTTATGCGTTTAGTGAATAAGTTTGTTAGCGTCATTTCAAGATGAGAAAAAAAGGTTTATGCTCACAACTATCAATTTACCAATTATTCACTAGTTCACACCGACAAGCGTATTGGTCACTTTGAGAGCACTGATAGAGTAACTTTTCAATAACAAGAAAAATAATTTCAAAATCTTATTCCCTAAATGACCCAGATGTATAGAATTATTCACTATTCATGAAATCGTAAGATTTATTTATAGTGCACATACTTTTGTTAGTGCATATACGTTTGATCATCATCACATTTCTGGAAATCCCCTCTAAAACGCACTTCTAACTACTTTATGTATTTTGGTTTTTCCGGTTAGTTCTTCCATCATCTCGTCTTATTGTAATTTTGGCCCAATGGAAAGTCGATTTGATCACTCTTCATCACCCCACAAATCTGAGTAATGATTCTGATTTTTCTTTCTCGCACAGCGGTCGGCACATTTTCTTTTATCTCTACCAGTCTACAGTTTTTAGTTATAATAATGCTGGATTATTGTGTGGCTAAAGTGTTCTATAACTTGTCATGAAGCTTTGAATTTTGTAAATATTAAGATAGTATATTAGAATCCACTTTTATTATTTTATCAATAGTTACTTTCAATAATAAAGTGACTTTTCAAATATTGATTTTCTAATGGGTCAAAAATAAAGTCCTCCGCCAAGGCATTCTTCCCCCGTAAGCATATGCCCTTCGTGTAGGCTTGCCATAACGCAGAGCAAATAGGCGCACTACTCGATCAAAAAAAAAAGAAAACTCGAAGGAAAAGTTTCTGTTAGCACTTCTGTATTATTACCTGTTTAGTATGTGCTGTTGCATCAGAGTAATCAAGAAAAATGTAAGCAGCTTTTTACAGAATCGCATTTGTTGCAAAATTTACAATATTCCTTTTATATCGGAATCATGCAAATATGTCCAAATCCATATATTTTTTGATTTACTTTCGTAGGTTTCCTTTTATGCTTTCACATTATTGCTTAATGCTATTCATGATTTCTATATTTGGCGTTTTCGTATGTTATATTCAAGGAAATCCCTCTTCATGTGGAATATTCCGTATTTTCCCGCCTCAATTTTAAAGAATATTTTCG
Source organism: Cheiracanthium punctorium (assembly GCA_038373885.1). Classification (NCBI taxonomy): domain Eukaryota; kingdom Metazoa; phylum Arthropoda; class Arachnida; order Araneae; family Cheiracanthiidae; genus Cheiracanthium; species Cheiracanthium punctorium. Next base: position 815,043 of record JAWZYV010016390.1, read on the forward strand.
TCCCAAAGCCTCTCGCAATATGCAAACAATTTGTTTATTGTCAGAAATAAGGACTCGATTCCCAAAACCTGAAATAAAATAAAATCAATTCTCAAAATAAAACAATCCCTCTATGTGCGGTCGCGAATTCAATTTCTGTTTTTAAAAGAATGTTCTTGCTGGGTAATGCATTGTGGCTGTCAAGGTTTTTGATGCGAAATAGCTGGGAGAATAAAAGCGAAATATCATAATAAAACGAGACTCGTGCCTATAAAAACAAGCCACCCATTTTCTCCTATGACCAAAAGGTGGTCATAGAAGGGCATAAAAATAGGCTCTTTATTGAAATGCTGATCATTCAAGGAAGGCAATAGGCTATACGAAAATAACTTATACAGTCACATGTGCATAAAAATTACCTTTCTTGTGAAAAAGATGTGTTTTCAATTTTTCACTCTTTCCGAAAGTGTAAGAAACTGGAATAGTAGATTTTCCTAGTTGAGTTTTTTAGCACTTTTCTCTATTTTGTAAGTGAAATGAGGCGTATGTGGGTATGTTTTATGCAGATAAATGCTTCTTTAAGTGGTCTCATTACAAACACAAAAATTTTAGTATTTGGTTTCCCGTTTAAGCTTACGGCAGACATTTGAAGAAACTTTAAACGGATTGAATTATTCTAATGATTTAAAAAATAGATGTTGCGGCTGACTACTTGGGATAAATTAAACAACAATATGTAGGACTTACTTTTCAGATGAGTATTCGATTTTTAACTGAAGATCTTCCAATTTTATATTGTTTGCATACAAAATTTGTATTAAGGATGAACAAAAATTTATACAACATTTAGATATGAATAACAAACGAACAATGATATGTAGGGCGATTTCATTTATAACCATTGTCAAGGTGGTATATTTTCCAAGTGGAAAAAATACGCTTAGTGTTCAAAATATTATAGCAGATGCTAGCGAATATATAAATATATCTTCTGAAAGTGTGCAAATCAATAATGCTAAAAATTCAATTTAATAACTTATTTGATGTAGAACCTTTAACTGCGTGACTGTCACACAGTAAAAATATGCCGAAGAGTCTATTTCGTTTAATTGAGACAAACCGAAAAATGCTTTGGAAATTCATACGAAAGTATGCTCTAAACACTCAGTGTATGATTCAATTAAATACGGTGTATACTAAGTCATCGGGTCTTTAGTAATCATCATGATTACGAAGTAAATTGAAGGCTGCATTGACCTCCTTAGGGTTGGAAACGAAAAGAAATTACATAATGTTTCAATTCTTTGAACGTATAAAAGTATTATTTTGCATACTTAAACTAGCATAGGACAACAAACTTTTTGAGGCACATCAACAAAAGATTGAATAGCACATACAAATAAGAGATCAAAACTTTTTTTTCCTGATTCATCAGTTTGTAATCACTTCAAAAGTATTTAAAATGGCCGTTCACTTTTGATTTATTTATGACAAATGTGTTTATCACCCCCCCCCCCCCAAATTGCAACTTTTTAAATAAAACACGATCTATAGTTTTTGATTTTTGTTCTGATTTTATTTGTTGAGGAAAAATAATTTTGATATATCATGGTAGTAAATTTCGCTAATTTTTTTTAAAGGGATAATTAGTAGGTGCATAAAGACGACGTTATTGCTTTTGCATTCCTGTGCAATTCCCAATCGTTTTGATGTGCCTTACATCTCCTTAAATTTTTTTGTGCATCTATTTATAGCTGTGATCGTGTCCGTCTCTTCATAGGGGGCGACGTTGGTCCACCTACTAGGTGCCTCCACAATAAAAAGACCAACAACTCCGGCCTTAGTGTCGAATGCCTCCAAGGCCATTGGGGATATATATATATATATATATTAGTTTAAAGTAATTCTTAAGATTCAAAGATGAAATATTTTCGTAAGATAATAACTAAACATTTTTTAAAGACTTGTGAATAATATCTTTTAACTATGCGCTTACGTACTTTTTACAATTATCTTCATAGATCTATGCAATGTTTTTCTTTTTAACAACAAGTTTACTGTAATAACATCAAAAATACCTCATCTAAAAACATGTTAAACTAATATAAAACAAAAGACTGCATAGTGTTTTTTTCCCCGAGATAAATTCGCACTTTCGAGTTTTCTTTTCAAAATTCAGCTATGATTGATGGAGAACGATCGTGTCTGAAGTATCAGCTTTATAAAAGATATATAGACAATGTTTAACATTCCTTCGTCGTTTTCGCATTTAAAATGTTTATTTTAAGAAAATGTTTCATAAAAGAATTTAGAATAGAGTAGTTCTTCAACTGCAGAGTGTATAAGTTCATTTTTTTTCTGAAAAATTTCACACGTATTACTCTGATAAAATTGCTACACTGTATTTTCTTATGCTTTCCTATACTGAAGTTTCGCAGTATTTGGCATACTGCCAGAAACAAATAGCAGCATACAATTGGTTAGCAAATGAAGCAAGTTGTGTATAATAATAGTAGTAATAAGGGTAATTTAAAGGTTGGAAAGCGTAGTCTGTATGTGAAAGCAAAATGTCTTAAATAATTTCGCAAAATAAAATTAAATATACGGCGAAATAAAATAAAGGTTAAATTGCAAAAACGTTGTATAAATCAAATGTGTATTAGGAGATAAAGTAGAAACTTAAATTAATTATTTATAAATCAGAATAATTTAAAAAAAATATTAGAAATCTAGCAATTTTTAAGTTATTTAGTCGTTTCTGCTTTTCTATTAAAAGAAAAATATTATAATTAGTGAGCGTATTTAATTTTTTAATTGCTTATCTCTTTGCTAATTGTCATATTACTCAATAAAGTTTTTTTTTTTTTTACAAGGATGGTTAGATGATAGGAATTTCAATTTTCACGTTATTTCTGCAGTTTTCGTAATTTTTAAATACACACATGCATGTTTCTCGTGATTTGCTTTTTTTAGTTTTTCAAAATTTGAATTAGTATAATCCCTTTTTTGCGTCAGAAACTGGCAGCCGATCATTTTTCTGATCATTTTTTTGTTTAACTTGTTTTCTTAAGCCGGATAGTCCTATTGTAGAGATGTGCTAAAATAAGATACGGAAAGCCAGTCTCGGCTATACGATGTGTCTCCGAATTCCTGGGCCAAACTTTAAGGGTATGAAAAATTCATATACGAACAATTTTTTTTTTATAGTAATGTGGGGTCGGAAATGAAAAGTACCATGTGGTTTCAGCACGACTAGGGCTCCATCCATTTCCGCAATAATATGCGTAATTACCTCAGCATTTTCGACACCTCATTAAAAATGTAGGCGGAAAAATGCAAATGCAGTTTCAACTGGGCACATTATTACATGCATATTGGAGAGATAGGTGGATAACCATCTTGTTGAAACCACGTGGTACTTTTCATTTCCGACCCCATAAAGCTATTAAAAAAAAGTTTCCTTTTATGCATCTTATCTACCCCTAAAGTTTGGCCCTTGAATTCGGAAGCAACCCTGGAATCAGTATTGAAGTGTTTATCAAATTTCTTAGGAAAGCTTCGTATACAATGAGCTTGTCTCCAAAAATCTCATCCAAGAAATAAAGTAGAATTTTTAAACTATGAATTTTACTCACATGTTTTCTGTGACAAATACGTTAGTTTTTAATTAACAATGGTTCGAAAGTTCACTGTTGTTTCAGCACCCGTTCCAAAGTGATTATTAACAGCTACATGAAGACAACGTTTTTGACCCCACATTGCTATGTGAATCTGATTTCTTATCATGTGCCCTATCTCCCATGATATTTTGTTGAAGCAATTTAGATACACCCTGTATATTGTCTTTTAATGTATATAGACATGTATATGTCTTTCGTTCCATATTGTCATGAGACTTGGGATTTCCCAAGTCACATGACAATATGGATTTTCTTTTGGATTTTCCACTATTAATTATTCCGTATAGGCACTTAAAGTGTTGCTTTACCTCGTTGTGACTTTATCAGATTGTAAATCGCCTTTTCTATTTAAAATACACACACGCACACTTGTTTATACACGTACATATATTATTTTTATCGCTGACGAATTCTTCCCTCAGAAAATTTCACTAAAAGTAATAAAGAGTTTTTACTACTTCGGATCCTTCCAATTTATTTATTCATAATAAATGTTTACTGTAAAAGTTCAAGTTTATGAATTATTTAAATTCAGTAGAAAAACACAAGAGGGAAAAAAAAGTACCTTCGAAATCTGAGGAAGCATTGAGCATTTGCAGTGTTCAGTATTTCATATATAAAAACACACTCCTCCTTACTATAATAACTATATTAAATAAAATTTAATTATGATCATTGTATCGATATAAAGAAAATATGCAATTATTAATTAATCCACTTTAGTGTGAAAGAAAACGCCCGACTTGATTTGATGAGAATCAGTTTTGAAATTCGTGAATTATAATTTTTTACCAGCAAAGAACAAAGCGTACATTTTTCTGTAACTTGTCCAAATTTCAATGAATGTTTATGTTTTGAAAGTATAAGTCCGACATTTTTTTTTTCCTTGAGCCGTCTCGTCTGTGTCACTTATGAACACAGGATAAAACCGGAAAAATATTTAACATTGCTGACTCATTCGCTTGTTTGTTTTTTACTTAACTGTAAATTTACATGTCGAATTTTCAAAAGAGTACCCTTTTGCATGTATAATCTATGCAATTGCATGTTTACAAGCAATGCGATTCATAAAAATATAGAGCACTTATGTTTCTACTACTGCACTAACACATTATTCTTTTTCTCCCTCTCTGATTCACCATATAAGAGAAATATTTATAAACCGTTTTTTGGAGCTGATTCCTGCCCATTTTATATCTTAATATTTCTTAGAGATCTCGAAAAAGTTGGAAATCATGTAAGAATAATTCTAAAGTTATTTCCAAGTAATTCGTCCAAAAGAGCAACTCTACAGATCAAGGACGTACCCAGGGGGGTGGTCCAAGGTGTCCGGACCCCCTCCAAAATTTCAGTTTTTGCTAACAAAATAATAATGATGAAGTTTTTTGTAAAAAATTCTACATTTTTCATCGCTCGGACCCCCTCCCAAATTTCTGGACCCTCCCCGAAATTTTTTTCTCGGTACGTCCCTGCTACAGATAAACATTTAATGCTGTCAGATTGGTATAGTAAAACGTTCTTACTAAAAACTATATCTAAATGGTCTCCCATATTATGTAACCTAATTTTCCAACATACTTGAGCACTGTTAAAACATATTATGTATATTTTTATAAAGCATAAGAAACCATAATTAGTTGCACCTTCTGAATTAGAACATCTTATTAAACTGAACATTTGTTGGCAGCTGTTTTATAAATATTTCGATGTATTTCGCTTCAGCAAAACTTTGGATAGTTTTTTTTCGTCCAATAAATACTGAAACATTAATATTTCAAATGCGCGGTTTAATCCTTGATGTATCACACAGAGCAACTTTCTTGCGAAGAAACAGCTATGAGCATTTTTAAGGATAATTATTACTTCGTTATGCGTAAAGTTCAGAAGTTTTATGCCTATAATAATAAAAATGAAAAAAGAATATCTGACGATCACCTAACAACTGCAGTGAAACTTTTTAAGAATATTTCTATGAGACACATATGCGTAAAGACTGTGACAGCTTGTATACTGGCCCATCAATCATATTTCCATTGAAAGGCTGTTTGTGGTTTATTCATGTATAAAAAAATTCTCTTATTTTCGATACTTATCAGAAAAGTCCTAAAGTAACTATTATGCATTTTTTTTGTATTTAATATTACTCCCATAAGCATGTATACACTTAGTTTGTAGAAGTGGATTATAAATATATTGTTACATAATAATTTGTAATCCCACATATTCTTTTAAAGTCACTAGATTATGATTTATTGATCGAAATTGTTTATAGGAACTTCTTATCAATCATCGTCTGCAGAAATAAGTGTTTGTTTTTTTCTTATAATAACAAAAATAAAAAGCAGATACAATCAAGCATAAAATAGTCACATTAGTGTAAAATCGAAACGCAATGGAAGTATGTTTCGTATTTCACATCGCAGTGATTTTATGCATTTGGGGAACGGTGAAAATAAAGCTTGCAGTTTAGGGACAAGTGGTTAGAATAGATGCGAGTCGAACTAGCGACTTTCTAATCTCTACGACACTACATCAAAGATTGGTTATGGTCGTATTTTTATAGGTAGAAAACAAAATTTTAATAATTTCACTGTATAGAGATATACATTTTCCAAGAGAGGACACTTGCCAACCAGGCATTCACCACTGCTAAATCCATAATTTTAGGCCATTTTATTATAGGGGCACTCAATAAGGAGCCAATGTTACTATGTGAAGGGACTCTCAAATTACCATCCTAATCAAACACGGTAATCGAACCCGTACCCAAGTTGTGATACTATGGTTAGACACTGTACCAACTGGGCAGCATTTGACTCTACAAATAGTTTGTTAATACTTCTTTCTATTCTACTGCTCCTTTCCCAGTCCTATAATTTCAATTTTATTCATTTGTATAAATGTTTGATTCTTAAAAAATATACAAAAAATGAGCGTTTTGAAGATATAATTATACAGGAACAAAGTGAAATATCAACTGTCAAATAAATATCAAATAACTAAAATACCAAATAAAATTATATTCTGCAATAACAATTCAAACCAAATCCATCAAATCGATATGTGCGTTGAGTAACCCATTCTTCTTCTAAACTAAGTGACGCCATCATGAAAAGTCCGATTATCGATATTTCGATGACAAACATCATATGTGGAGAGACATGTACGGATGGTTTAGAAGAAAGTACTGTGAAAGTACTGCAAATGACTAGTTTATAATAAGAAAGCAAATACGGGACATTTTTATGCGAACTGTGAAATCCAATATCCTTTCTTACTGAAAGTATTACTAGGCATCAACAGCAATGTTTCAAACTCATTAGCTGACATATTTGTTTTATTGCTACGATGATAACGGCCAAAAGTTTCGAATCGTTTCCGACGATAATTGGTGATTTCAGCCAAAAACTAAATTTTCAGCATTGCGAACTCAAATTTTAATTTTCGGTTTTCAAAGGTGCAAGACATAAATAGTGACGTTTGGACCAACATTGTTTTTGAAATGGAAAGGGCCTAAGATGCCTTGTTCATTTACTATACACCTCATTAAACTGTCACTCTTTGTAAAGACTCTAGGATCTGAAGTGGCTTCTTTTCACATGGAATTTGACAGTTATGTTTGAGTGCTTGCACGTTAGCCAGGAATAAACTTCGATAAAAAGTATGTTTTTAACACGCTTTTATTAGCTTCACCTGTATGTATGTTTGTATGCTTGTATGTTTGTAACCGACTCCTTTGAACTCGATTTTGACCCACTTTAAACGGTCAGGTTTAATTTAAACTTTGTAGATATATCAAGGATCGATGGCAATACAATAATTTGATACGTTTATCCCATTATCCTGATTTTAACACGCTTTTATTTATTAGCTTTACCTCTATGTAGTATGTTTGTATGTTTGTATGTCTGTAACCGACTTCTTTGAACTCAAATTTGGCACACTTTAAACGGTCAGATTTAATTTAAACTTTGTACATTTATGAAGAACCGGTGACAATACAATAATTTTATAAATTTATCTCATTATCCTGATCAGGATCGCCCGGATTAAATAATTTCCTCATTTCTTATCCTGATTGAAAGTAGAACACTTCCAAAGATTACAATCTTAAGAAAAATTTTTTAACTGTGCCCGTGATCATACAGTGGTTAGTACATTGTGTTGTGTCCGCAATGGCCCAGGTTCGAATCCTGGGCACGGCAATGTTTTTATTTTTACAAAATATCATGATCCATCACATTATGGAAGAGTTGAGTACAAGAACATGTTAAGGTCATTCTTTTTAACACGCTTTTATTTGTTGATTAGAGACCTATTTTTCCTTTTTAGTGAGGAAGGTAGCATTTAACTGCAGGTTGATCAATATTTTGGTGCACAGCAGGGGCGTTGCAAGAGGGGGTCTCAGGGGGCTGCTCCCCTCCCCCGAAATGGGACCCTTTACTTAGCTTACGATTTTATATTTATCTTACAATTGAACTTTAGCTTTAAATTTGATACCCAGCCCACCCCGAAATAAAATCCTGGCTACGCCACTGGTGCACAGTGAAAATAAATTATCTCACAGTTTGTACTTTCCAACTTACTGTTCCTTAGTGTCTTATACAGAGATATCGAAAATTAAAAACAAATTTTAAATACATACAGTTTAAAAAAAAACTAAAAAACACGCTTTTATAGCAAATCGAACTAAAAAGTGAAAAATAAAAATATAGTTTAAAAAACCAAAAAACACGCTTTAGTGATAAATTGAACTAACTAAAAAGTGAAAAATAATTCTTATTATAGAAATAAATTAATGAACGAAAAATAGTATTATTGTGAAAAAATCGTGGGGTGCTTGCTCCCTATATCAGTTCTTGAGAATATTCGATCGGTACGATTAGTACAAAAATGATACAAAAAATATAGCACAAAACGCCCCATGCTTTTTTCACAATAATACTATTTTTCGTTCATTAATTTATTTCTATATTAAGAATTATTTTTCGCTTTTTAGTTAGTTCAATTTATCACTAAAGCATGTTTTTTGGTTTTTTAAACTATATTTTTATTTTCCGTAAAATTCAAGGTTACCTTACCGCAATTTTAGATCCCAATAAGCGATCTCGGGTACAACTGAAACGCAATGGATGTATGATGGGTATTTCACATCGCATTCATTTAGTTCACGTAAAAACTGGTTAGAATAAATCCTGCAATTTAGCTTCCAGTGCTTCAATCAACTGGCCTTTCTTTTCCCGTAGACAGAGATCTTTATGCAGATTTTTCCACATAGTCAATGGACTAAGAAGTCCTAATTCTTGGGCTCAGAAGTAAAAGAAACAATTCTGGATACGCACTGATACTTGGTTCTATAGTGACTTTGGTGTTTTTTGTCCGCACGGATTGTGCTTTCTTTGTGTGGCTTGTTGTATCGTAAAAAGGCGTCATAAAATTTCACATCAAGATCGTGAAAAGTCTCCTCATTTGAATGATTCTTTTTCCGTGAATATAGAGCTGAAAAATTGTCTGAAATTCTGAAAAATATTTGTCACACAATTCCAAAATTTTGAGACGATGCTCAAGCACATATCTGTGAGTAGTGAAATATATGAACGTCTTAATATTATACATAGAGCTGCTATATACCCCCAATGAAAAACATAAAGTTAAAAAAAACACCTGTTAGAAAGTTGCCATTAGAGATATTTCACAAGAAATCTGCACAAATTTAGGTACCTTTATTTTCAAAAGCATGTATGAAAATATATACAATAGTTCAAAAGGGCTGTATATGTTTATATTTCAAATGCAACAATTAAAGGCATTTGGTGTATGAGCCAGATCTTTTCTTGATTTCATCGGGCAGAGACATGTTTTCCTGAAAATAAAAAGAAGTATTTGTTTCATTCCAAAACAAAGGAATTTTATGCAACAGAGAAAATGGAATTTTTATTTAAATACTTCATTCACTAAATGACTTGTTGGTTAATTTATTAGTTTTACGACTCTGTTTTCAGATGAGAATATAAGGTAAGTATAAAAATTAGCAGACTGAAATCAAACGAAACGGAATCGGGGATATCCTTTAATATCGAATACACAGCCTAATGAAAACTAGAAATAGTAGAAATGGACAAGATAAGGTTACACTACGCAATAAAGTACTTTTGTTTCTAAAAGTTTAAACATTTAAATAGCTTAACCATTAACACACCAACAAGTTTGAATACTGACAGGCAACTCTAACTTATTCTCGTCATATTTTGACTTGCAAGCTTTATAGTGTCACACTTGAGAGGCACACTTACACTTAGAGCCATAAGGGTTGATAATATACTTCGTGGGCTCTTTTTTGTTATTATTCCCCGGAAAATTAGTGTTTTTTAGTTTAGTCAATCATGTACGAATTTTAAGAATTATTTCAAAATTACTCTTTTACCCTAATTTTCTGAAACATTCTTATTTCTCACACATTTAACTACACAGTTTTTCATATTACACTGTACTTTAATCAAAATATTTAAACCATTCTGTAAAAGACAATAAAAATACCAATAAATACTTTAAGTTTTGATGAGCCATCATTGAAAAATTTATATTCATTCCGAAACTGCAAAGGCTTTTGAAACATAAAAAATATCTTACAAGCACCAAGTTCTGAATATTATTTTCAAAATCTTTATCGTGGAAAAAAAAAGATAAAATAACACCTTATGTGGCGTCATATTTCTGATATTAAATTGCATTTTGAATTTTTAAGAGCAAAAAGCGAAATTTTTTTCTCATCATCTACAGCTAATCATTTGTTCATTTTATATTTTCTCTAAATCATAGATTATAGTAATGTATTTTCCCAAGAAAGATTGTTTACTTTTTGAAAAGTAAGGAACATATTTTTATTAACATGAAAAATATTCTGCATTTTTCATTGAAAATACTCAGAAGTATTGAGATTACTCCATATTTAGGAAACTTAACGCAGCGTGGCTTTAGCTTACAGTTTCTAACGCCTTTGATTTATAAATTTCAAGAAATTAAACTTTGTGAAAAAGTGAAGTGTTTTTAAATTCGGATTTTATTTTCTAAAATTCATGCGGCACGATGTTCTTTATCGATCACAGAAGAGTTAGAAAATGAGAACATTTTTCTTTTGTTTTTCGCTTTTTATTTTCGTGAAATCTTGCGTGCTTTTAAATTCTACGAAACAACCATTATTCGATGCGCTATTTTTAATCAGAAAATTACTTCTCAGCAGCGGAAGTTGATTAAATTAAATTAAGAACAATATGGATTTCGATTTAAAAGAATAAATTAAGAATACTTACGAATAACAAAGGCGTTTTTAAAATGTTTTATTTGTTATATCAAACAATTTTTTTTATCAAGAAACATGAAGTAGCTATACGTGTCTAAATACACAGAATGTCAGGATTTAAAAGCCTAAGCCTTCCAATGACGAAACACTAAATGTTGACATCTGAATGGGTTTTTTTGTAAGTTCGAGCTGAATTCCAACTCACAATTTCAGCTAATTTACATATTGAGATGCAGGGGATGGGGGTACTTCAGTTTTTTGATATCAAAAGATTTCTGGATCCTATTTATCAAGGTATAGCAAATTTCAAAGAAATTTTAAACTTTGATCCTGGAAATCAATTCAATTTTCATTTTATATTGTATGTAAATTGTGCTGTACAAAAGGCAGCCAAAATCTCTCTGTCACATAAGTAAATATTTGTGAAAGTAACTTTCCTAAATCTCGATCCTTATTCAACCATTTTTATTCTAAACGTTATTTGCTCATGTTGTACACTGCAAAAAAAAAGTCTGTCAAATTTACAGAAAAAAACTGTCAGCCAGGACGCCAGTTTATTTCCGTATATTTAACAGAAATGTTCTGTAATTTTTAACAGATTCTCCGTTTATTTTACAGAAAATTTCTGTGTGTTTTACAGAAGTCTTCCATAATTTTTACAGATTCTCTGTTTATTTTACAGAAAACTTCTGTGTACTTTACAGAATTCTGTAGTTTTTTACAGATTCTCCGTTTATTTTACAAAAATCTTCTGTATGTTTTACAGAAGTCTTCCGTAATTTTTACATATTCTCTGTTTATTTTACAGAAAACGTCTGCGTGTTTCACAGAAGTCTTCTGTAGTTTCTTACAGATTCTCCGTTCATTTTACAGAAATCTTCTGTATGTTTTACAGAAGTCTCCCGTAATTTTTTACAGATTCTCTGTTTATTTTACTGAAATCTTCTGTATGTTTTACAGAAGTCTTCCGTAATTTTTTACAGATTCTCCATCAATCTTACAGAAATCCTCTGTGTGTTTTACAGAAGTCCTCTGTAATTTTTTACAGATTCTGCATCAATTTTACGTTCTTTGGAGGTTCACAATAATGTTAATTCAATAGCCTCAATTCAATTCTGTAAACTTCTAACAGTGTCTGTTTTAAGAGATGACCAGACTTCGGAGGTGACCGTTAGTAGAGGTTTTAATGTATATACATATATGCATCTTATTTTTCAGAAATAGTTTTTAGGAGTTTAAAATTACTCTTGCATGATATATCTAAGCTTAGATTTGTGTAATACCCATTAATAATCAAAGAAATACGTCAGGAAAAATTGTGAAAAATTAGATTTATTTTAAGAAAAAAATACAGTAATTATAAAGTATTTACAAAGTACAAACAGAGGAATATTTACAAAGTTTATTGTTTATAATTTTATAGATTTGCTCTCCAGTATTCATGGGTATTTCTTAATATATAATTAGTGGTCAATTAGCTCATATGCCGACATTTTATTAAGTAAATTGAGAATTTTCATATTAACGGCCTCACGTTTTTTCACATCAGGATTCTTCTTGCATCCTCTGTTAGGATTTATTCCAAGCAAACACCTAGAAACAAAATAATTTACTTCAGTGAATTAAACACATTTTAAAAATCACATTTTACTTTTGACTCATCTATAAACTGAAATTTGTTAGCACAAGCTAAGAGCATAATAATTTTACTTTCGAGCAGCACTTATTGTAATTCCCCCTCGACAAGCACGTAGCCAGGGAAGGGGAGGCTGGAGGAGCTACACCCACCGAAAGTTCAAATATGTATGTTTATATACAGGGACGGATTTAGGGAAACAGGCTCTGCAGCCCCGCGTCCTCTACAAGAGAGGGGCACCCCAGGGGCCCCATTACCACAATCCACCCAGTATTCTAGAGAAGGCTTATATTCTAGGGAAGGCTTATATTGTAGGGAAGACCCTTATTCTAGAGAAGGCTTATTTCAGTATTTCAGACACTTCAGTACTAAAATACAAAAAGTTCCAGTGTATTTTAAAAATGATCACTATGCCGCGCCTATGTCGGAGGGTGGGGGGCTCTTTCTTGCACCTTTCATAAGACCCCATGATACCTATGTTTAAGTTATGGTATTTGAATATTTGAGCATCCCCGAATAAAAATCCTGACCATGGGCCTGCCCTTACAAATTAAAATGTCAAAATTACCATCTTGTTTTAAAATAGAAGACTGTATGCATCATTGCTATTGAACATTCGAAATAAAAATGCATGATAAAATATTTTTACAACATTTAACAATATGCTTAATTTTCGTCAAATCTTTTTGAAAAAATAGTGAATAAGAAAAAGGAATCAAATTTTCAACTTTTTAAAAGCGCAAAGCTCAAATTTTTAAGAGTTTCTCTCTTTTTAAATGCAAAACTTTTATAAAGAACTGCTTACAGATCGATCAGATCTGCGCTAATTTTTAATAACTTTCTTACATATTTCAACTTCGAAAAGTATTGAATAAAAAATTGCTATTTATGTTTAGTGTTCCTGATTCAGGATATTGGCCACTGACTACACTTATGATTCGAGATTTTGAAATTTAAAACGTTGATGATCAGACTGTATAATAAGCAAAATATTAAAAAAATACTTTTATAACTAGGCACTGATATGAAATGGTTTTAAAATTTATGCATTAAAATAAATAAACAATTTATCTTGCACAAAGCCTCACCATGGCACAGTGGTTATATCACGGAAAATGGAAGACGGCCGAAGTGTGAAGGTCCCGGGTTCGGGTTCCATCGCACATCCGTCGACCTAACCGTTCGGTGTTTCTCCGAAACTTAGGGTAAATACGGGTTAGGACCCCTTACAAAGACCCCCACTGAGGGTAACTCCCTTGTTTTGTCATTCGGACGAGGATTTACAAGTGGACTTCGAGCCAAGCACACAAATCCTATATACATGTTCACAACAGCAGCAGCTAGTCACTATAGTGCAAGCGGGTTGCACAGATGTGTGCTTCGAATGCATATACACAAGTTCATATACGCAATATGTATTCAGTTATCACGAGCAGGCACGTATTCAGGAAACATTTTGGGAGAGGGGGGGGGGAGTCCAAACCGTAAAAAAAGCAGAATTTTTCACAAAAAGACTATCATTATAGTGACGAAAATTAAAATTTCAGGCAGGGGGGGGGTGTCCGAACTCCCAGGACCGCCCCCCCCTCTTTCCCCTCTCCTCGTTAAATACGCCGTATGATTTTGCAGATAGTTTTGGGAATATGTGCGTAGATAGCTTTTTCTTTTATCTGACTATGGTTGTTAGTAAACTGAAATTGTATTTATTTAAAAGAAAGAAACAGGGTTTGAGGGGGTGGAATCCCCCTCACAGAGTAAATGTTAACTTAAAATATAGTGAATAAGAATTATAAAAAAATCTATACATCCCTGTTTAAGAATCTAAAAAATGAATACATAATATTTAAATAAAATATTAATTACATTGAAAATTTCACAAAGTTATGACAAAGACTGCCAATAATGACCAATACTAAAGCTGTTCCGATCACCAGAAGCCAAAACTACCACGTTTACTCACGTAATAGTCGCACTTTTTTGCCAATTTTTCATGTTGAATGTCCAGGTGCGACTACTATGCGGGTAAAATCTACTATATAATATTGTAACTCTAAAGAGCTTTTTTTTCTGCTTCAAAACGGGGGTGCGACTATTACGCGAATAACACGGTATTCTGCATCAAATGACGATAAACATTGTAAAGAGTTTTAAATCTCCCTGATTTAGAAGAGATTTTTTGCAGAATTCCCTGACTTTTCCAGACATAAAATTTCCCAAATCCCTGAATTCCAAGTCTCCCCTGAATATACAAAAAACTAGAAAATTCCCACTGTAAAATTACTTCAAATCAAAATCTAGCTGTTTATCTCATACAAATGAAATATTACTTTTAAAACTGAAGAAAATTATTATTGTTTTTGATAATGACATAATTTGTAGAAAAAAGAAAATCACAATGTTATGAAGCTAGAAATATTTCTTTGATAAAATATACTACTCGACATTAAAATTGCTGCCATGTGTGTAGCATTTCACCTTCTTGGTGTTGCTATTTTAATTACCAGTTGTGTTATAATAAAATAAAAAAAACAGTTATATGGTATATACATATAAATTTCGCACTTTTTAAAATATTGCTATGTGGTTTGATTTATTTATATGTTTACAAAATGGAAGTTAAAAGTGTTTCATTAACTTTGAAAAAAAGTGTATAACTATGCTTCTTTGATTCATTTTTACTAGGATTAAGAAATAATAGTATGCAATATGCAAAAAAAATTGCAAAGTGCGTACAAATTTAAAACTACATAACAAATATTACAAGGAAATTATAAATAATTTGTAGATACAATTCTTCTGTTCTTTTATACGTTAAAAGGTAAAATATATCATTTCTTTAATTTGGTTTACCTCATAAACTTGATTGAGATATATCCATTGATTTAAATTATTGATGGCACCTACGCGTTAGGAAACTTTAAGATACTCCTACAAAATCAGAATTCTTATTGTAAGTATAGAAGATAGAAATTTATAAGTCTGGGAAGAGTATATATTATATTTGATGTGAAATCCCCGAGAGCACACATGCAGGGGCGTAGCCAGGGGAGGGGATATCGGGATATATCCCCCCCAAAAGTTTTGGATTAGTGATGAAATTCCGTCTATTTATACACATATCACTTCATATCCCCCCCCCCAAAAAAAAAAAAATTCCTGGCTACGCGCCAGCACACATACACACTAAAAACATCATAAATTGTTCGGTGTTAGACGACTATTCAAGTACAAACACTGAAAATAAACAATATATTTATCACAGTGCCAGGATGTTTAAGTTCAGCGATATTCTTTCACTTACTGGAGCTCTGCAAACAAAAAGATTGCGAACAAAAACACTCATTCCAAAATATTTAACATATCGATAACTATATAATAAGAAATGCTAACTACAGTTCTAGGACCAATTAGCAAGTGCAATGAATATAAACAAACACTATAATAAGGAAATAACTTATGAGATACAGTTTATGAGTAGTACTTAACTTGTTACATGAAGTTGCTATTGTTCATTTCCCCCAAAACCAAGAACAATTGCGGTACGTAGTTGTTGTGAACAAGAATATCAGATTTGTGTGGTTGGCTCGAATCCCGCTTATAAATCCTCGTCAGAAGGACAACACAAACAAGGAAACCTCCCCGAAGCTCACTCACCAAACGTAACGAATTTAATCCAGTCATAAGTACACACTTAAAGAAACCTAATGTGTAAAAATTAATTGCTATCTCCTAAATTAAAGCTAAAATTAATTAATAAAAAATGAGTATGAGCCGACAGAATAGAGCCTCTATCGCAACTCGGCGCTTTCTATTTTCTTTTATAAATGCTTTTACAAAAAGATGCTTATTTAATAAGCATTTTAAGTAAGCACAGGTCAGGATTCATCTACAGCAATGATTCACTGCGCGCAGAATATATAGTGGGAAAAAAATCAGGCCGGTAACTGGTTCCGTTTTGGAGAGGGGGGAAGGGTGGAGGAAATTGGCCAAAAATATTTTTAAACATAAAAGCTATGCATGCATAGGAGGTTAAACGTAGCTTTTTAGAAGAAGCTTAGCTTTTTAGCGAAATAAGAATTGAAATAAACAATGGTATTAAAACAATAATTTTAAAAAATTGTAAGGTACATTTTTTGGAGGGGAGGGGTTCACCCTCTAATTCCCTCCCCCACCCCTTTGATTTGACCCTGAAAGAAATATATTATTAAGTTGTTTCATTAACACAATGTCAGAAAACTGTTGCACTTAATTTTTTCCGAATTCCTCAGTTTTTTCGGGATGTTCAATATGTAATGGCTATAACAATCTATTGTTTTTACTTAAAATCGGCATTGTAGTGTAGGAATGTGTCACAGCATTTTGTGATTGAATCTCACTTTCTACTTGCTTCGATCCTCTGTGTTCCAGGGTTCGTCTAGAAGGATTTCTAAATTAAAGCCTGACTGATCAGCATAAAAATTTGATCGTCTTTTAACAACGAATCCTTTATAAAGACATTTACATCATTTACGAACGCCTGCGTTAATTTCTTAACGATTTCCTTTGACCGAGAGTTTTTCAGCAAAACAAATTTTGTAACTTTCCTGCTCACAATCTTATTCTTTTTTAAAAATCTGTACTGCCATCCTTTAGATGCGCGGAATTTCAGTCCTAATTCGAATGCCTTTTCTGAAGCCCAAGTTTGTAAATCCCAATCATGTACATTTTTCTGTAATTTTCTTGCGTGTTAGAAGTGTTAAAACGTATATTTTTTATTTGATTTAGTTTATATTTATAATCGCTATTCTTCTGAATTTGCTTTTCCCACAGATATAACTGAGTTTTATTTGTAACAAATTTAAAATAATTTTGAACACTCTGTAAACTGCCGTATTTTGCCACTACTGTATCCCGCTAGTATTTTACTGCAGTCTCCTTATCTTTTCAAGAAATAAATTGCTTATTTTGCAATGTCCTCACTGGACATGAAGTCAATGCTTTCGTTTTCTAAACTAGAAAATATAGGATCTTCAGGGGTATCGAGTAATAAGCATTGCTCATTTGCTACCAAATCTGTTGCATTTACTTTCTGATAATTTTGCAAGCTTTCAACAATTTGATTTTGCACACTTTTTCTTCGTCTGTGCATGGAGACAATGTCATATTTTTCGAAGAAAATTCCGCGTAAAGCATAAAAACAACATTAAGTATATTTGCTCCATAGTATCATCATGTGGATAAAAAGAATAGAATTAAAATAAATGCCTCACTTATGCGTAAACTGAATTTGCAGCTTGCAATGTATTAATACAAATAAAAAGAAATTACTTTCTTCAGGGACTTTCAGAACTAAAATAGAAATATTATAGGACTTCAGTTTAACTAGTAGAACACGAGATTAAGCTACTTAAAAACAAAGTTACGTTGAAATATAACACGGTATAGCAAACACTGATTTATAAATATTTCGAGTACGTACTCGGGTGAGCGTTTCACCTTTACGACCAATTATCCCTGTCGCCAAATACTAGCTAAAGGGTTACAATTGATGCGATTTTAACTAATTTTTAACCTTTAATTTCACAAATTCTATGAGGAGAGAGCAGCTAATTTTCACGCAGTACGTTCCTTTTAGTGTGTACTTGAGATTGTGTGAAATTCGTTCCATTTGGTGAGTGAGCTTTGGGAAGGTTTCCTTGAAAGTGGGGAGCCCTCCGTGGGGGTCTTTCGAAGGGGTCCTAATCCGTATTTACGCTAACTTCCGGAGAAAACCACGGAAAACTCTGAACGGTTAACGGTCGACGGACGCGCGATAGGACCCGAACACGGGACTTTCACACTTCGCCCGTCTACTATTTCCAGTGACAAAATTCACAGGTGATCTTTTTTCGTTCTTTTTGTAGGTAAAAAGTCTGGAATTCACAATCAAGTTACATAACTGTTCTATTTCCCATCATTCAACGCCAAGGACGGATTAAAAGGGAAGACGGAGGGAAGACTGCCCTCCCCCCAAAAAAAAGAATTCAACCTTTTTGGAAAAAATTTCTACAAATAAACCATTTTCCCCCTCCCCTCAATGTTACATGCCACTTTTTACCAAAGAAGGCCGATATTGTTGCTTACAATGAGAGTAAATGCCATTTTAAATGTCCATTTTAAGGAAATAAGAATTCTTACATTTTTTCATGTAACTCCTTTTTATCTTGTGGTGGGGGTTTCCCTCCAGTTAAATATTACTGTATTAACAATTAATTAATAGTAACCAATCTAATTAATTAGCTTATTGCTTTATATCTCGTTAATTACTTATTGATTTAACATTGTGTCAATTAATTAATCTAATTAATTACGCGGCGTCAACATTATCGACAAACACTAAAGTACTTAAAAATGTTCTAAGTCCAAACGAGCCGGGTTACGCCAAAATCCGTACATAACATCAAACACTCACCTGAACCTACGTATGCAGTTGTAACTAAATATACCGTCGCTTTTCTCCAGCTCCAGCTAACGACACGTAGTACAATGTCTTGCTGTTTTAATTGCGCCGGATGCGAAATGAGCCTCAAGGTTGAGCAATGACGTCTTCGTCTAGTACGCATGCGCGGGTGAAGATAAAACAGAAAAAAACTGTTTTTTCTTACGAACAGACTTATTCTGTAAATAATACGAGTAATTTCTGTACGTTTTACAGACATTTTTGCAGTGTATCCTATCTTAGTATTCTAGTGAACCTCTTAGGATTTAATAAATCCAACTTATGATAAAGTACCATTATTTTGTGCATTGTTAAAAGATATGACATTTACACGATTCCCATTTAAAAATGGTTTCCTTGCAATTGTTAGCTCTTTTTTTCAGAACCACAAAAAAATCTCCATAAATTCTTTTCTATATTCTATAAGAAAAGGAAGTGATTAAGAGGGTTTTTTTTCAATTTTTTTACAATTACACGTTGGATCAAAATTATTTCTAAACGACATCATAAAGTATTTCCAAATAAGAAATTTTAGTTAAAAAATGTTTCTGCATCATTTTTCTAGTACGGGAGATGATTCACTCTGATTATTTAACTACAGATATGTAAACTTCACTTTAAAATAAATGTATTCCAGTGTAAGACAAATAATTCATATTCGTTTAGTCAATACCTAATTATTTTAAAAAGTGAAACAAATATGAAAGGTTTTTATTGTATATTACATGATTCTCTTTTCAGGAAAGATATTCCTTTGGTACATGTGAAACCAACATCATAAGTTTGATTTACACATGAATACCCTTTTGAATAGGTGTACTTTTGCATCCAACAAAGCATGCTAGTTTACAACTTGTATCATAATGAAATATGAAGTTTCTTCAAAATATGATTCAAGATATGTCCAATAATATTGTAGTTTAAAAAGTTCAGATTTTCATTTTTATTACCAAATGTATTGTTTTACTAAAATAATAGCATTCATCATACAACAATACAAAGTAAAATCCAACCCACACCAATTCCTCATCATAGGAACTAGAAACACCTAATTACAGAAGCTGATATTAATAACTATACACGCATATAAATACGGCATCATCCATCGTTCTGTTCCTGGCACCAGCATATTAATGTCAATATAACAGATGGTGTTTCCAGACAGAATAATATCAAAAACATATACATATATCTGTTGTTTTTTCAAAAAGTATTGTAAATCTGCAGAAAATAACGATAACGCAATTATATGCATAAAATAGTTTTCTCAGCGAAAACCATTTCGAAGAATTTCTGTTTTGATACACGCGTTGTACACTGGCGTGCTTAATCAATCATCATTCACTTTGAAAGCTATATCTGGTTTCCCACTAAAGCTTATTGTAAAACGAAAGTGTTTCTCTTTTTGTCACTCCGTATTCTACATTCTGAGAAAAAAATGTACAAAATTATTTTTTTCAGTAAACGAAAAATCATTTAAGAATTGCCATGGAAAGGAAATGGAAGATTTTTTTTTTCTTCGCGCCTTTCCAATCGCATGGTGTCTATATTGCTAGAGGTGATTCAATTTAATATCTTTCATTCAAAATGTTTATGTTATCTTTTAAAAAATTACCCTTTTCTGGCATAAATGCATATAGAAAGTTTCATATCAGATAAATTTTTTATTACGTTCAAATAGCGTAAATCTTAAAGAATTTAATTCTTATGAAGACTTTTAATACATCTCTTAAAGTACCAACAATATCTTTCTTAGACTTCTGGAAAATTATAAGTTATGTTGCCTATTTTTTAAATTTATTTTTTAAGTACTATTATAATACCATATTCACCCTTCCCCCTTTATAAATCTGTTTATGAAGGTTATTTTGAAAACTAAATTAAAAGTGTAAACACAGGTAGAACAATAATGTTCGCTGAGCGACTATAAACGTTTAGGAAACGTTCAAAGAAGTAGTTGATCGTAGACTGCATTCCAGACAGCAATTATGGCGTTTAACTTTATTTCTTTGAATATTGAATGTATTTTCTTCATATTCAAGCGCACACAGCATGCATAATGTACAATTCTTTTGAGAATGTAAGCTTCCACCATGGATATTATTGGTACATACATTATTAAAACTGCACAAATTTATTGTTAACAAAAATATTGTTTGACCATGACATCTACCTAAACGTGACACTTAAATCTTTGGTACCGTAATAAAAGTCTTACGAAAGGACATGGGCGCCGGCAGCATAGGGCAAAGGGGGGAGCAATGCCCCCCCTGGATTTTTGTATGCAGTGTTTTTCATTGCTTTTTTGCTCTTTTCATAATGGTAACCATACGTTGAAGTAGTCTTTGCCCCAAACCCCCTGGGAAGTTTTCTGCCGGCGCATATGCGAAAGGATACTGTAAGTACTTACTACATATCCAGAAAAAATACCGTAAATGCATTTGAAATAATCATGTAAAACTTATTTGAAAGTGCTTGTGTTTGAAAGGAACCTCAAATATTATGGCAAGTAAGCTACACGAAAGTCCATGCCTCATTTTTAATATTACACTGCATTAAACTGAGTTTAATTTGATAAGATAGTATGCAACTAAACCAAATCTCTCAGAAGCTCAATGAACCGCATTTGCTATTATTTTCCTTGCAATGTTTTATCTTATTATGCAAAATATGATTTATTCGTGTTAATTTGTATTTCTTTATAAAGAAATCTTATTTATTTGTCATTAAGGAAGTAATGCTAAGTAAAATAATATTATGACGATTGCTCCTTTCTGAACAATGTTTTAACTATAGTAAATAAGCAAGTAAAGTAAGTAATAAATAAGTAACGTCCAGACTGATTGTCATTAAACTTCTAATATAAACAGCATTCTGCAGCTGAAACGGCAGTTTGCTACCAGCTTTGGCATGTGGACCGGACACGAGATGCACCCAAGGAAGTTTAAAATTTTAGTTCAGAAAATGTCCGTTAGGTGGTACTGTTCATGCAAAAATATTAATTTAAGCTTAAGAGATGACAAAAATAATTAATGAATGTTCAAAACCTGTTGAATAACGGTTGAAATTGTTTGTACGTTACGAGATAGTCATTTCTAATGTTAAATTGCTGGCTTTTCATGCAAAACACCACCTAGTAGAAATGTTTTTAACTAAACTTATAAAAAAATTTCCTTGAGTGCAATTTTGCGTACAGTCCACGTGTCAAAGTTGATGGCAATCTACTTACCCATTTCAGACGCGGAATGCTGTCCGTAAGGGAAGTTTACTTACAACCACATTGTACAAGTAAGTAAAGGAGTAAACTGTTGTTATTCGCGAAAGATTTAAAGAACCGAGTCATCAGCAGTTAAGAGTACGTACACAGACGCTGTAAAAATGAAAGGTAGAATTTAAGGAAACAAAACCTACGTGGCTCTTAATGGTTAAAATGTATAATAGGGTAAGGAAATGTATATATAATAGGGTAAATCGAAGCAAACATACACTCATTCCGAATTCTAAGGAAGCATTAAGGACTAAAAAAGTTTATTTTAAATTTTAAATTTCACTTTAAACCTTGCTTGTATCTCAGTATTTCGACTGGAATATTATAATTTTTCTACTGGAGCCAAAATTCTTGTGGTGTTTAGAATGAAAAACTAAAAAGTCAAGGTATATTTATACCTTTACTTTAAACGCAAATTTTGTGAATAAGTATATAACAAATTATTTAATTTTCCATTCCATTCAGGGAGCTTGTATAAAGGTAAATTTCGTAAAAAATCTATAGAATTATATCCTACTATATAGTTACTCTGAAACATTATACACTGACTCACTGATTCACTGACTATGGAACAATTCCGGTTCAAATGAAATAAAATTATATAAAATGTGGTGTTACGGAAAATTATCTGTGCTAGGGATCTAAGCCGAGGGGGGATTGCCCGCCGTGGAGAATTTCGAGGGAGAACCCGTGGAGAAGGGATCCTAACCCGTAGTTTCACAGAAAACCACGGAAAACTCCGAACGGTTAGGTCGGCGGATGTGATCTGTTTTTGAACCAGGCACCTTCCGTCTCCCAGTTCAGAGAGCAAACTCGCTCAGCCACTGGTCGGACAATTCCGGTTTAACCACTCCAAGATAAAATTTTTACCGATTTTACTCCAAAACGATTAAAAAGTTAAACACGAAAAATGTTTTAAAATCCACACCGTTTGTACAATCGGCTTGAAATGTTTCATTATTATGTAAGAAAATATAGAAAACAATCTGCGCTACTTTAAACAGCAATTCCAATTAGTTTAAAATAGTCTTTCAAGATTACTGGGTTAATCTTTTTTTTTTCGCAAATATAATAATTTCGTCGGTATGATATAAGCATTGATATAAGAAAGGCTGTTCCAACAAAACGAAATCGTTCGAATGCGAAAAGTTTCGGAACGTTTCCAGAAGAGAATGAAATTCGATTTTTATGTACAATAAAAATTGAATATGAAGTTATTTATTTAGGTGACGAATAATAAATATATTGAGTGTAGACATATTTTTGTGAAATGTTTTTTTTTTTAGCGTCAGTTGTAATTTCCACCACAACGGGCTTTATCTTCTAGATCAATATAAAGACTCACGAAAATCTATTAAAACTGCAAATATATGTAAGAAAATTAATTTTCTTTAAATTTATAATTTTTTATTTTTAATTCGTAAATATCATTTCAATTTTCAAAACATATTATTCTACGTTTTTTCACAACGATTCATTAGTACCGTTGCATTTGAACTTAAAACATCTTAAGAACAGTGACACCACCATTTTGAAAATAACAATAAATAATAATAAGCATAACATTTTAAAATATTGGGGAAATAGTATTAAATAAAAAATAAATTTTCCTTTTAACTTGTTATTGTTTGTTGCAGCTGTATCATTACACACACAAAAAAAAATTACTGCTACTGTTTAGATGATAAATTGAATGTGTCTTTTCTTTTCAATCATTTCAATAACATTTAAATATTTTTTCACATTTATTAAGTCTTTTAAGAATTACAATTGAGTGTATGACTTTAGAAATACGAAGTGAAATGCGTGAATGCTTATATTTAGCAAACATACATAAAAACTGCATACTGTTTAAATAAGTTAGATTTAAATACTATAATTATCATTTTTAATTGAGCTGGAAGAAGCAGGTAAGGTTAACTCGTGATTATATTTAATATGGATTGAAACAGAAATACATAAAAGTACATATATATATATATTTAGTTTGAATAAAAAACATATATCTATATTAATTTACTTTTATAAATTTATGTTTTATGTTTTTCGTTTGTCACAGCATAAAAAATGTATCCTGTTTTATTTTGGAAGAATAAAATCTTTAAAATATCATTCCACAGCACGATTTTATCATAATTATTTGTCACGATTTCTATAATAACATTTCTCGCCAGAGAAATTAAAATGGAACCCTTTTCAATCTTTTATTTTGTAACGTGCTAAAATTCCAATAGGAAAATCTAGAAATGGGATTTTTCTTTGCGTTATAAACCATGATTATTCGAAACACTTAAGGGATAAATTGCGGAAAATACTCTCCCTCCTTTACCGCCGTATAAATATCAAAACTTTGCAGACATTTTATGCTTTTACAGCCTCTTTAACATTCCGCTGCTGTAGAAGTGGGTTTCAAAGGTATTGCTCTTAAAATTTCATTGCAAAAATTTTTAGACTCTTCTTTATTTAATATTTAATGCGGGTAACTGAATCTTTCTGGTATGTTATTTAAATATATTTAAGAAATATGTATGCAGGTATTTTATGGCAGCTTTCTCTCTATCCCACAATCTCTGCTGATATGCATAATTTAATAAGCGCATTTAAAAAAAGTTGTGATTTGGAAACAGAGAGTATATTGAGAGTTATATATCGAAAAAGCACTGCACTTTTATATAATATGATAGAAATCATACCGAAACATATCTCTAAAAGAAAAATAATTGAAAATCTAAACTTCATTTATTCATCTTTCATATACGTTTTAGAATAAAGCAGACACTAAATATACTTGTCAAAATAATATTTATATGTATTTAGCTTTTTATACAGACAAATCTTTTTAAAGATGAGAGTTTTGTAAAATTTTATATATATATAAAATATATACATTAATGTATATATATATATAGGGTTTATAATGAATTGTTAATGTGCAGCAAATAAATCTTAAATGATAAAAAGTATCAAAAGCGTTTGTATTTCATTTGACTTTAAAATAATCTTACAACTAAACTTACTAGTGAAAAGAATATAGTTTATAATCATGTCTTTATGTGTGTATATTTTATCTAAGCACAATTTCTGGATACTTGTGTATCTGAGTGGTAGTTTAGTGAATATTTCGCAATTCAGAGTATTAACTGCGATATATGCTGCTTGTCAATTGCTAAGAATCAATTCATTTGTGCACACTTTTCTTTTTCACGCCCCTGCATTCACTATAAAATACGTTTAGGGGTTATTGTAGGTGGAGACCTATTACCCGTATTAAGCAGCGTATATGTGTTTTTTAAACTATTATTATTCGTAAATGCAAGTAGAAACATTTAACTCAGATTGTCAATTATTAATGATAGCACCGCAAACTTTCAATCCCGGAGATAAATGTATTCGGAAAAATATCTTGTCTAAGATGCTATAAGAAATAATTTAAATTTTTAAAATTGAGGTAGTAAAGCGTGCTAACTAATTCCGGTCATAATAGAAACAATTATTAAAAATAGGGATTCTCAGAGGAATCATTATATCGTATTTATTATCTAAATGACTTTTAATGTGTCCATTGCAGAGCCCACATGTAACATACAATATAGGTACAAAAATCAATGGACACTTTATCAGGCGAAAATGTGATAATTTAACACATTGATAGTTAACATGTTTTAGACCCGAACGCCCCAATTGTGGTTGAGCAATTCGACGTGTCGCGGTAAGAAATAGCAAAACTCAACTTCTCAGAGAGAAAGCAGATAAAAGTATTCTTTCAGATGTTAAAGAGAGTAATTTAAGGTTGATGTGCTAGAAAATGAACATTGGAGATAGTAGATAGTCAATGAAACCTCAAAAGAATAGGTATGGTGAGAAAAGCAGCTAAAAAGTTTACTTTGGAGAGATGACAACAAGACAATAGGGAGTTTTTGCATCCATTTCTTCCTACGTTAAGGTTAACGCTATCCGCTATTCGGAGTACTTTGACCAATCAGCTTTCGGAATTCATTCGTTTTCTGTACTGTCCAATGGCATTTAACGTTAGCATTAGCGTGATGAAACCGCTATGAAAAACTCCCTATTGACGATCACTACAATAGCTCACTTCATTTCTCGACAATTTAAAAATGTTGGATTGCAATATAGAAACCTGTTATGATCATACTAATCTAGAGAAAGATTATAATGGTCTAAAGCGCTTAACCATAGTCTTTGGGTCACCAGTAGTGAATGCGAGCCTTTTCCAAAAAACATTGAACATTTACTGGGGCTTCAGTAGCTTTATTATCAACAGTTTTGTTAGAAACTTTTTGTGAGTGGGCCATTTGAAAAATTTTCACATATCTCGCAGGACATTTTTATTTATTCATATACATTTTCTGGGGACATATTTTCGGGTGAAAAGGATAAATTCCATTAATATCTGTAGAATAAAATTAGGCGGGTATTAAGAGGGAGTAAATAAACTTGTGTCTGTGAGTTCCGAAAAACAAATTTACAGGAATAAATATATTAAAAAAAGGGCTCTAAAAATTTACATAGTTTTTATCACACTAACTTATTATCTCACTTTGTTTCTTTCAACTCAAGCGCAGATGGTTATTCTATTTCTGAGGCTTCTCCTTGTTTCTGGGGAGTTTATTTTGGTACATTTCTCTTCTCGTATAAATCCGCCATTTAAAAAATAAAAAAGCCAAATTAGCCATTTAAAAAATTTCAGAAAAGCGGTTCAAACCTTCGAACGGCCGGACTTTGGCCCACAGGCAGTATGTTGGACAACCCTGCTCAGAGTGTCAGAGGGGAAATATTTAAACGATAGGTTAAAATTTTTGCTGAGATTTATTTTTAACAAAATTATCATTTAAACTTGCATATATTTGTTAGTTGAAAATTACCAGTATTACCAAACCTTCATTTTAAATATGTGTACCTTTTGATAACAGAGCGACAACCAAACATTTTACACTCTTACTATGTATAACTTGTGGTTAAGTATCATTTTTTAAAAGCTTTATGTTCTCCTTTGTCTGTAATCCTCTAAATTTACTTATTACCGCAAACAGCAATAACACCAAAATTTCTTTTAAAAAATTGTTTTTAACAGTTTCAATTAGAAAACAGTAACAATTATCATTGCCAAACACTTAAAAGTACTTTAGAGAGATTTAAATATGTGAAATGACACAGAAAGAAAAGTAATTTTTCCAAACGGAAATGTTTCAAGCTTCAAAGAGACTAATATTAATAAATTGCCTTTTAAAAAAAACTGAAGCTTTCAAACAAATATTTACAGTTGTACTTGTTGTTTATTGTATTCATTAAATTTTTTTGCTTGTTTTAGGAAACCATGCATTCATTCAATTTAGAGAAATTAACGAGAAAAATCTTAAATTTAGCTTCCGCTCCTTTTCAGGAAAACTCTTGTTTAATGACCATTGCAATTAAGACGCAATTCAGAATATGAGAATTTTCAATCTCTTTAGCTGTCACTCTTCTCAAAATTCGGGTATTATAATTAAGAAAATTTAAAAATTGATCGTTAATCATTACTCCCCGAATATAAAGTTTTCGTTTGGAAGCTGACAGGGTTTAGCCGTTGTTAAGCTATTAAATGCTGAAGGGGGAAACTGCGTCTGATCTTTCATATGTTAAAAATTACTTTCATTTCGAAAAGGACCTTATTCACATGAATCAAAATTCAGTCAATATTTTGGAATTTAATTTTCTACAAAGCTGTTGAGAATTCTGCAGTAGTAATTAGATATTTTCTCATACTATGAATTCTGTTGTGATTTAAACTTGTTCAGATAATAAACGATATATATATATATAAATATATTTCACTCAAATTTCAAATTCGAATGGTGTAATTTTTTAAAATCTTTTTCGGTAACAGAATAATTTAAAGAACTTACATTTAACGATTTCTTTAAAATATAACAAGTATTTTTACCTAACTATTGATGAAATTATTCTGCTTAGGAATGTCTTTTTTCACAGATTCGTTGAGTCAAGTTAAACTTTTTCAGATTTCTGTGAAACTCCTCATCCCATTTAGATCAAAAATTGTTCACAGTGGTATCTAATTTTTTTTCAGCGCCTAGACAAGATATAGTATCTTTTAACTATATATGCTGTATATATATTAACTATACAACTTACATGAGGGGCATCCAGAAAGTAGTACCCGTTTCATAATTGAAAAATAATCACTTAAGATTTCGTAACAAAATTTTTAATTTTTACATGTACATAGTCTAATCCGTTTATCCACCTAGTCATCTCGTATACACACTTATCAGTGAAATGAATACCTCCGTCGCCAGTCCGTTTATAAATGGAAGGACTGTTTCCTTATGATCTTCCTCACTGGCCAATTTTTTATTTCGGAAAAGTTCGTTTACTTTTGTAAAAAGATGATAATAACTGGGATCCAGAATCGGATGGTAGAGTAAATGATCAAAAACTTCCATCTTGAAAGATTGAATGAATCTCCATTTTTTCCCTGCGGTATGTGAACGAACGTCATCGTGCATGAAGATTATATGTTTTTAACAACAGACTTCCCTTGCCGTGTCGAATTGCCCGAAGTAATTTCTTCAGTGTTTCACAATGTTCATCAGCATTAATTAAACAGTGCTTAATCAGTTCATAAACCTCAGAATGAGCGGGGCAGAGGAGGTGTAGGATGAAGTCTCAAATACAAACGAAACGTTTTCTGTGTCATTTTTTAATATCTCTCATTTACAGTCTGTTTTCCGTTCAGAAATATTCAGACGTATTAGATTAGCAGCAGAGTGAGAAAGAAGTAGTGTAGTTAGTTTCTTTTTCTATAGTAATTCAATAAAAATATTAATTATATGTATAAATTATAACTAATTAGTTGAAATTTAATCATGATTGCAGTAAAAATTTTAAAGTGTTGGTATTAAATTTAAGAACTTGTAAGGTAGACGTTCAAATGACTCATACTCAGATTATTATCTTTCTTGCTATTATTATTTCTCAAATGTGCAAAACTAACATGAGTAATTTTGGGTTTCAAATATTTCTGTCAAAGGAAAACGATTGGTTTAAGTTTGAAAAAAAATAGTTGAGGCAAAAATTTTGTGGTGCAAGTACATCAAATGGATGGCTAAACTTTTGACGTAATAATTACGATTACAGACCTTATCAATTTTCTGTTGTTTTATTTCCATTTTCACAAATTTAAAAACAGTCGATTTTTAATTTTATGTACCCTAAACACAATCATACTAACACTGATAGTATTTCTAAGATTTATCCGACAGAAAAGAAAAACTAAAGTGATAAAATTATTTTTAAAAGTTCCAATGAAATTTATTTTATAAAAACTACTGCTTAACGATAGATAAAATTTATGTCTAAAAAAGTGACTGACTATTTTCAAAGGGTGGTACAAAAAAACTGATTGAAAAAAAACCTTGGTACCATCTATGATATCATCGGATTGTGGAAAAATTCTTAAGAGATTCTTTAAAAGGAAACTACTTTTTTTTCCAAAAAATAATGCATAGATTGATTTTATATACCTTCGTTGTTCATTCTAGTTCTACTTTTTCAATTTCTTTTCCCAATGAGAGCTACTAGAACTTCAATAAAGTTAAATTTTTGAGGTTTAATCCCATACAAATCAGAAAAAAAGAAGGAAAAAAATGTTTTTTTCACTATATTTTTATAAATATTTTGTTTATTGTACAGAGTAAGATGGGATAAAATGAGTCGAAGACAGGCATTTTTTTTATTCATTGGCTGTTTTCTGTAACTAATAATGTTAAACATACGAAGTTTCTGCGTTAATTTATGTAATACATTCTTCCCTTTCACACCTGATAAGATTTATAAATGTATTAGCTTTAAAAGCAAAATTATTAAACTTATCAGAATTTGTTTTCCATAAAAGAGGTGTAATAGATTTGGGAAAAAGACAAAAAAATAATACATTTTATCAAATTTTATTTATTTCCTACCATGACTTACAAGTTATTCAAATTTAAAAGTATTATATTTTGTACAAGGATTCTAGACTTTGGTTATAGATAAACATTGCATCCTGACACCTCTTTGTTGCAGCGTAACATGGTATAAATTGGGAGTGCTTTTTTCCTTAATAAATGAGTAGTTTCTTTTTTAATTGTTTACACTAGATTTTCATTCATTAGTAGGCCACATTTATACTCATTAAAAAGTTTATTAGGATCATTTGGGAACATAAAATTAACTAAGCCTAACTCTGAAATCATTTTACTCCACCAAACTAAAACATAGAGAGGAAGAAAAATATTTTTTAAAAATCTCACTTTTTCTGATAATAAGTAGTTTAGACCGTTTCTAATTTGAAAGTAATTAACAGAACTTCTCAAATTTTCAGAATCTAGTCATTTCTTGAAAGCTTTTTGTAGGCACACGGAAAGACCATGCACTTAATAAGCAGATAAAAGCTAATATTTTGTTGAAAAGTACAATTAATAAAATTTTTAATGATCATAAATTTTGTCAACTGAAAATACAGGCTAAAAATGGAATATGTAAAAAAGATATATTTATATTTTTGATCGAAAAGGAATACTTAAACATTTTACCTCACTACCACTCAAACGCATGTACTTTTTAGAAAAAAAATGTATTATTCGATTAAAAAAAAAGATTATGCATGTAAGGGAATGTTATTAAGATTTTGTGATTCACATGTTAAAGGGTCACTTTCGCTAAAATTTTCTTTGTGCTTTTTAAGTTACGAGTCGTATACGTTCCTTTTTTTTGCATGTTTTTGTGTCGTTATCAGTTTTTCTTTTCTTAACTTTTGGAAGGAAACCGCTGTATTTATTTTTCTAAGCATTTAAAATAACACTTTTACAATATACTTACCAAATAACCAATTACTCGCTAATATATATATATATATATATATATATATATATATATATAACAAGTAAAACACAAAACATACTACAAATAAGACATATCTCGCATAAAAATATAACAGCTATTAGCAAGAATTAGAAACCAGATATTGAAGCCAAATAAAGTGCAAGAATTATTGTGATAATATAATGGAACGGAAATTATAACCACTGTCACCATCTTCAGGGGCCACAAACATATATATATATATATATATATATACATATATATATATCTAACTTTTTTAAATATAACTTTTAAACAAAATGAAATAAAATAAAACTTTATATCCACTTTCAGCCTTATAAATAAGTAGCGTTAAAAATCTTATTTCTCAACTTTACTGCTTTACATCGGAGGATTCTACTTCTGAGAAAGATAACTTTAGGTAGGATCAACAACACATTGCACCGAAAAGCCACTTTTCCGAGAATATTTTTTCATTGTCTGATGGAAAACTCTGAGATCTATGAAAGGCTTGCTACCCGTTCTTCTCCTTCTCTTTCTCTCTTTTTTTTTATTTCATGAAAGTGGGGGGGGGGGCTGCAGAGACACATTGGCGCTGCTACTCCTGTGAATAGCAATTTTTTTCAATATTTTCTATGTGAGAGTTTCAATAAAGTTACCTGCCTGTGGTTTAGTCCAATACAAATCAGAAACCGTGGAACTGGTTTCTCTTATTTTTCTCGTTATTTTTAGAGAATGGAGTAAAACTGGGAGCGTTTTGATTTTTGCCGCTGCATTTTCTTGAATGTTTGATTCATTGCATGAGAATCATACGCGTTAAGTTTTCTGATTGTTTTCCTATTGAAATGAGAAAAGAATTTTTTTTGACCGATTGCTTTTCGTGTGCTAGTTGAATTTTCTTTTTTTCATGCACAATATATTTTTGGGATGGAAGAACATGATTAATTATTTTATTAGTCATTACTCTGATTATCCACAAAATTCATTGTAATTTAATCTTTCGGAATCTTGAGATTAAATTTGAGAAAATGTGCTCTTATTAAAATGTGACTTTTCTTTGATATGTGAATGAATTGTCACATAGTAACAAGAATTATTTTACTATATAATTTCTGATTTATATAAGAGTGCATAGTCTAAATTCGCTTTGGTTCAGGTATCTAATTTTAAAATTTCTATAGACTATAATAATTATTTATCAGATGCTCAGTCAGATATTTTCACACTCGCACACCGTACAAGGGATTTCCTTGCATAGTTTCCAGATATTAACGTACTACCAGATTGACAATTATTTTTTAATTTAATGGTAAAAACGTATATGTTCTTAATTCATTATTGCATCCCTAAAAGTATTTAATGTTTATATTTCGTTATGTAAATATTTATTTGGCAATTAATCAAAGCAATACTATTCAGTTTCGCAAGACCAAAGGCAGTAGCACTAGCACACTCATTTTAATTATAAATACGATTTTTTTTTCTTTTATCCTTTATTAATACAGGAACTTTATGCACATTAGCCTGAAGTCAATAGCTATTACTTAGCAATAACAAAAGTTTTCCCAAAAACATAAAAATCCAAAAAACATGGCAAAAATCTTTCAACGGAGCTAAGGCGCTAATGCACCACTTGGCGTTATAACGGTTGCACGAAGTCAAGGGCGGATCCAGAAACTTTTTTCGGAGGGGGCGCAAATCGTGAATACTCATTTTATCTAGTGTAAAGAACACTCAGTATAGTGAAAGCCCCATTTATCTAGTGTAAATATTTTTTCTCGGAGGGGGCGCGCGCCCCCTGCGCCCTCCCCCTGGATCCGCCTTTGCACGAAGTTCTCAACTCTACGGTCCCAGATAGGGGTAATTAGAAAAGGGAGGTGCTGTGGAATTCGCAGCACTCAGTTTCAGCTGTTTTTCCACCCCGCAATTGTCTTTTACGCTATTGAAAACGAAAACTGTATCGGCCGAAACGAAAACGATCGTTTCAGCAGAAGAAATATTCATCCTTCTTCAGCAGTCAATACACTGTGTGGAAAAATAGTGGGGTTTAATAGTGGGGAACCAAAAGGGGAAATGGACAAACGGGCATGTGCCCCAGGCGCCGTACTAAGCGGAGGCTGAAAAATCAATCCTGGTTTCAAAGAAGGGGGAGCCCAATTAAGTTTTTCCCGGTCGATGTTATCTCTTGTTGCGGTACTGCCTGCAGTATGCAAATGAAAGATAAAAGTACAGAAATTAATATAAAACGTATTAGTTATTTATTTTTTCTTAGTATATTTATTTACGTATTAGTTATTTATTTTTAGTATAGAAATTTTCCTTTTAATTATCAATTACTGCTTTTCACGAAGCATTAAAACAATTGGTCAGTTTTCTTTATGGAGCACCTGCAATGACTGAAGCAGCTAGAATTCTTTTTGAAAATTCCTTGAGCACATCTCATGTATAATCCATTTACCAACTTTGGTAACAATCAGTTCAATCGTTTTAACTTTAGCTGTAGAACCATGTATATATGGGAAGATTAATTATAACAATACAGTATTTTATGAAAACATTTTTTTAAGTTTAAAGAAACATGAAATCAAAAATCGTGGTTTTTTAAATTTTATCTAAAATTAATTGCACAAAATAATATTTTTATTACAGCATAAAGAGAAGGTGGATTGACACGATTTGCATATTTCTGATGGATAGACTGTAGAAATGATAAACTGACAATAGGACACGTTGCGAATTCGTTAATTCCAATAAAACAGATTAAATCTCTTCGCCTGTGCCGTCATTGGTCCTTTAAAATGCTCTTCTTTGAAAATGTTTAACGCAGCCAATTTTCTCACTAACGGTGAGAACTCTATCGTTTTAGCTCTAATCTCGAGCGCATAGCTTTAAATAAGAATTCTGAAATGTCCTTTCGATTAATCGGGTAACTAGGTAGCTACACTTTTTTATTTTGGGACTATTTTTTTTAAATAATCACTCTTAATTTAAGTGTAGCTGCAAATTACATGTGTGAAAGTTTTGCCATACAACATAGCGTTAAAGAATTACGAATAAAGTTTATGCCTATACTATGAAATATCCCATCGCTGCCAGTGTGATAGACTGCAGTTGATATGAAGGATCAACAACTGATTTCACATTAATCTGAAACCTCTCATCATACGATTAAAAACAAATATTGTATAAAAAGAGTTAGGCCTTTCTTTTTTAAACCGTAAAGCATGTCAGAGACACGCTATATATTCATTCTAAGAATTTTTTTAAATTCTAAAAATCAGTTTAAAACGGTTACACTCAAGAAAAATATCACTAGTTTGTATTTTTTTCTCAAATAAAAACGGAAAAACAAACTGGTAAAATTTGAATTTTTCTATTTTTCTCCGTATATCCTTAATTACCGGGTTTATGATAAGGAATTTTCATGTAATATTTTATCTACATATCATATTTTATCAACAGTCATATTTTATTTACAAGATAGGGTGAAATATTTTTAACAGCTATATGATTATTCTTTAGTTTTTGTGTTTTATTTTAAATATAACATTTCAAATTCAAAAACAGTTCCTTCTACTTTAATGCACTGATGACTGTGTTTCGCTGAAATTAATGGCAAAATAGAGTTTTGTGAAATTTGCACGCGATATTCAATTCATCATGCAAACTATTATCTTGGTTTCCGATTTTATCTATTTGCATTGCATAATGAAGAACACTATTTTCGTCACAACCAGTACCTAATTACTCACTCATATTTACCAGTTGTTTAGTGAAGATTGTTGTGAAATTTTACATATTCAAATATGGATAGCTGTTAAGGTAATAAAAATAGACTTTCCATTCAAAAAATTTATTCTTAAATTGGTCGTGTTTTTTTCACGTCTAACAGATCAGTATAACTTAAACAATTTGCTTCAATGTAGGAAAAATATTTTTGTCTTCTTCTACATAGTGACTCTGAGGCTAAAGTTATTCGAAGAATCCAGGAGTTATATGGAAAAAATACTCTTGAAGTATTTAAATTGATTAATCCAAATATTAGAAAACTATTACTATCTTTTCAACACAGTTTAAATCGCACTAAGAAAAATTTATACAATTTTAATGAAGCAAGTAGATCGCAGTAATTTTTTGGAGAGTTTTGTAGATACAATTTGAAATAAATATTCCGTCACACTGAAAATCGACTTTCATATGTGAAATAAGCATGAATTAACTACTTTGAGTGTTCATCCTTAAACTAGCCATTTTTAAATGGTTTAACCCTCCAAGCGGCTGAGACGTAAAATCCCGTTCACTTCATTCCAGTTTTCACTGCAATGCATCTATAATTTAAATTATTTATAATACCAAGGTATCATAAAATATATTTCGATATTAAAGATTATAGGTATCTATGGAGTTTACTTTTTAATAATTACAAATCTTCCTATCGAAATTTTATTTTTTAAATAATTTTAAAGCTACATGAAATTTTTACCGTGAAAACAACTTTACATTATTTGCCCATTTCCAAGACGCTCAGAGGGTTTAAATCCATACCAATTAGATGATAAAGACATCGTGGTTCATATTTAATTCTTGATTTGCATTCAAAATAATACTTCGTGTGCTTGAAAGTATTAATCTTGTACTTAAACAAGGCTTCATATAAATTATTCCTTAGCCTTCTATAATGTAAAATAAATTGATATTTTGTGTTAATATCATGCAGTAATATCTCCCTAAATAAACACTTAGACTATTTTCATTATCCATGCTCGTACAACTATATCGTGCTGTAGTACAAGAACAATTTCGAGATTCAGGTTTTTCAAAAGCAAACATCATGCTGACCGCGATGTTTACGGTTAAGATACGATGTTACTTTCCTTTTTCGAGCAAAATTATAACTAACATTAATGTAACTGGTAAAGAATAATTATATACCTTGTTTTAATCCATGCATATTAATAAAAGTGTTTTTTACATTTGTTTTATAAGAAAGTTTGCTAAAATCTGATTTGCTGTGTTTTTCTCTTCTTTTAGTTCTCTCAGTGATGTTATATCAGCACAACAACTTAGAGGACACTTCCTTTCTATAGCATGCACGGTAATATTTCTGGGCACTGTGTTCATTGTATGGTAAGCATTTTTTAAA
The DNA here is from genome assembly GCA_038373885.1 of Cheiracanthium punctorium. Classification (NCBI taxonomy): domain Eukaryota; kingdom Metazoa; phylum Arthropoda; class Arachnida; order Araneae; family Cheiracanthiidae; genus Cheiracanthium; species Cheiracanthium punctorium. The sequence continues at coordinate 851,386 of JAWZYV010016390.1, forward strand.
TATTATTATAGGTACAATTATTTATAAATAAAAAAACTTTCTTTGAAACACGTTCGTATTACATATGTTTTCAACATCGAGACATAAAATCATCTAATGTGATTGCCTAAAGTAAAAGTGCAAAAATTAAAAAATATGTCACTCACTTAAAAAGAGAGAAAAATAAAAATGCAGTGATATCATGAGCTCTTACTGAACAAAAAAACAAATTTATTAATCCTATTTCTGTAAAAAATAATAGCATTTAGAGAGGCCATTTACTTATTTACCTCAGAATTTCTAATAGAAACATTTAAAAAAAAATTATATCATTCAATACCTTTAAGTTTAGTTTATCCCACATTACGAATTTATTTGCATTGCAATGTATAAAGATCAAGTTAAGCGATCGGTGATTTTGCCGTTATTTAACTCTTTGGAATCTGATCAAGACAATCTTCAGAATAGCAGAACCCAACCCCAAAATTTTTGAAAATTTTGAAAATGGAAACACGCTTTTTTTCTACGAAACTTAATCGGCATATTGAAAAATCAAAAATGGGGCTGAAATGATACTCGAATGACAAAAATTGGCGGCGTGACACGTTTCCAACATTTTAAAGAACCAAAGGCAACATAGACCCAATGGGCACTAACCCAATGTCAATAATTCACAGGTATAGGCACAATACATGTTAAACTAACAGTAAGCCGCTTGAAAACTTTTAATTCCAATAACACCCATTTTCTTTCTTGTCATGCCCCAGTTATGCCTGTAGTTCCTCATCTCCAGCGAACCTTAAACCACTCAGAGATTCTTTCAGGGGGTTAAAAATATCATTTGAAGGTACCAAATATATTGGATGCAGGATGTCAATTTCAGTTTCTTTCAACCCTTCAAATAACGTATTAATAACACTCTGCTGTTGCAAGTTCGGACAAACCTGTAAGGATGCCGTCATTTTGTTTCAATATCCAGCATCATGTTCGCGAGGTAGGCGTGCCAGACCCATGTGAAAATTGTTCTAGGACACAAAAAATTAACAAAATAGTCAAAATTCTGTTCAAGTTTTGTGTTGTTTATCAAACATTTCCGGTTATTTATTGCATGGACCATGTAAGTTTCGGAATTTCATGTTTAACCGAAATTGTTCTTTTTTCAAAAGTACAAATTATTATACACTGAATCAAATTGCCAATAATGCGCTTTTTAGTTGATGTTTTTATCTTACTTGATGCACATTAATTCAAAATAATAGCTTAACCAAGTTAATGCTATCTTAATTTCACCAGGAAAGCTGAGAAAGTTTTATCTTAATCTAAGTTTTGTTCAGCCTAACTAGGCAATTTTAACTTTACCTACAGCAGTTATTAAAGTTTGAACTGTATGAAAATCAAATGTTATCTTATTTTTAATCATCACAACCCTTGTTCTGCTTTTTGTATACTACAGAATTTATACTTCCTGTATTTCTCTAACCACAATGTTCTCTTCTAGCATTTGTAAGAAAGTGTTCGACTGTAACGATACTTGGAGCTCGATGTACTCAGAATCACCAACAACTACTTTGAATCCACCACAGATATCTGCAATTTCTTATGATCCGCCTGCCGAACGACCACCAAGGCGAGCTCCAATCACCAATTGTACAGAGTTGAATAACAACTATATCAACAACTCTTACACATTTCGTTTGGCTAAAGATCACAGGTGCAAAACTCCTCAAGAGATAGAATTGGAACAAATAAACCCTCCTCTAAAGTCAAAAATAAAGGAAGTCAACGCCTTTGACAATTTAGGCATGGGGCAAATAACCCCTCCTCAAAAGTTTAAACAAGTAATCAGCCCCCTTGAACATATAGAGTTGGAGACAATAGTAACGAAGCTTTAATTGTTTAAAATACAAGCATACCTTTTCAAGGAATAAAATCTTTTTAATTATATTTTGATAATGTTGAAATTTTCTACGGCATCAGAAAAGTTTTAGGTCCATTTAAAATATTAAATTTATATTGTTTCTTTTATGTATCATATTTGAGAATTTACATATTTCAGAGTATTTAAATAACTCTTTCAACTGATGCAGCTATACTTTCTTAAACTTTGAGTTTCAAATTTATGTGTTTACTGTTTATTCCATGATGTGGTAAATAAAAACAGTAGAAATTTGAACATTCACTTAATAGATGCTTTATGAATGTTTGAAGTTTCTTTTTCTAATGCAGTTCATGTGCAAAACATATGAATATTTATCTTTTTATAATTTCTTTTGCAATAATATAATATGTATTGTACGAAGAACCAATCGCATTTCGCGAACTTTCAAACATTATGTATGAACGACAAAACTAGATACTTTTTTTAATAATCTAAAATAACAAAGTTAACTTTTTGTGCTAGTATCAGCTTTGATCGCAAATCATGGAATAGGTAAACTGATTATAAAAAGCCATAAATGAAAATATATTTATAAACAAACACTTTTGGTTCTATTTGTATAAAACTGCAAAAGAACGTTTTCAGAATGCAAGTTTTCGATAAATTAAAGAAATCGTATTGGTATTAAATATATTTTCAAAATGAAAAAAGATTTTCTGCTGGCTTCATCGTTAACATCTAACTAAATAATTTTCACAGCAGTCTATTGAATGTTTCATATAAATGTCGTATTATCTACAAAAATTAGTAGAGAAAATTATTCATAACATCTGCACACATGCAAAATTTTATATCATATATAACAACATATTTCTTAAACAAATATCAAATCAAAACATTTTAACAATTTTGAAGAACTCTTATATCTTCCTAATTTTATTCCATAATTTAAACGTGGAATGATTTGTGGGCATACAGCACTTGACATACACAATTAAAATGTTCAGAAAAACGTCTTAAAAATTTGCCACAGAAAATTTACCCCCAAGATACATGCTTAATTTTGAATACATTGTCTGTAAATAAGTTTAAGAGAAGGCAGTTCTGAAAATACAATTTTTTTTTTCAAATTGTCATTTTTAACGTCATATATAGTATCTATATAACACATGTTGTGTTTGTATAACATCAGTATATTATGTTGTTTTTTTTTATATTTACTCATACATGTGTGTATGAATTTTAGTTGTTGGTCTGAGAAATATGCACTTACTCTGTTTAATATTGTTTCGTTTTTCTTTACACATTACTCATTATTTATCATGAAAATTTAGAATATTTCGACGAAATATATATTAAAGATAAATAAGAGGTACAGTACTAAAACAAACACGTTTATTTGTTCCGGTTCTGTTTTCTTAAATATGTTTTATACTAAAATATGGGATTAAAATATTGATGCGATAAAATGTGAGCTTTTCCAGAAACTATTAAAGGCTTAAAATGTAAATTTTTAAAAAAGCCCCAAAATGAACGGAAGATTTTTATGATCTCGTAGATACTGAAGAAGGGCATCATCCAAAGTGCCCATTTGAATAAAAAGGTCAATCAAACTCTGTAAAGGGTGCAATTTTTTAAAACCCTGACAATAACAGAATGAAAATAGTCTTCTCGACTTAGGATTAGTTGTAATGATAAATATTAATACTTTTAAACTCTTTCATATAGTTATTTTTTAATATTTTTTTTCTTCGTTCCTTAAAGTTTTGTTAAGATTTTAAATTGATTTTTGGAGAAAAATTATTTTAGCAGAATCTTTGAGGTATTAAACATATTAAACAGACCCACGAACAGTTAAAAACTTTCTAAGTGTATTTTCCAAAGACAGACTAGAGTACTGTAGATTTACATATTATCTTTATTTAGTTTAGATGATATTCGTGTGTAGCGGGCATTTCACAGCGGATCGAATTAGATGTTTTCATTGCGGTTATTTGTTTACTCTAAGGTGAATGGTAGTAAATTTGTTATTTGATTAATCACATGAGCGGCTACCAGGGAGTTTGCAGATACTATAAACATTTCAGATGTAACTATGGGAACTAATGCATGTATGGTAAACAACGCATATATTGAAAAATCTGTTTTTTGAAAAAGAAGCTGAACGTAATACACTTTTTTCACGATTAACAATGGCCTCACACATTTGAGTATGCAAACGCTTATACGAATATAAGTAATGAAAACATTTACTCACGGCACATACTTGCCTGTTACATTTTTGTTGATAAATTCCATGCAAATTCCATGATTTTCGAAGGTGCACGCATTACAGAAATACATATTTTCTCTCTCCATGTTGTAGATATGACATATAAGAGTGAGCACCAACATCATCACAAATATTTCGTAATTTGCTTTATAGGTGTTGTCTACATTATTCTTACCATAATGCAAGTGTGTGCTATGTAATTGTGTTGTTTGAAATGTATTCTTATACGAGTGTTAAATGTCATAAAACTATAGAAATGTAACTGTAAAATATATGTGCTGCTTTTTCACGTTATTTTTTTTATGTATTTTAATCATTAAATAAATTCTAACATGCTATCTTGTAAGTTTTCTTATTTTATTTAGTAAGAAGGATTAGATGAAGTAAAATGAACAGGCTACAAAAAACAGAACAAATGTTTAATTCATTAGCTTGTTGAAACCCTCATTTTTTTATTCATATCGTGAGAAATATTTTTAACCAATTTATTTGATTTGGTAACACTTTTTTAACATGTAATGGTAACACTTAGAGTGTCATGTTTGACTCTACATTTACATTGTAGCCTTTTTGAGATTCAAAACTCAAAAAGTTTGATAAGGCAAAGACTACTATCATCCTTAAAGAATATATTTCTGCATCAAATTAAGTTATATACATATTGTTTTTTATTTTAGAGCAGTTGAAAGAAAGTGAGGTAGAATAATCATAGAGCTACGCTTGTATTTCCCAGACAGCACAGCAAACTTGCATCAAACTTGCAGCAAGCTTGATTTATCAAGTCAATAAGCTTGAAAATTTCAAGCGTGTAAGCTTAATGCAAGCTTGAATCAATTCTTCTAATTTACACTTGGCCAGCTTGCATTAAGCTTGACATTTCAAGCTGAAAAAATTTTCCTAAATACACGGGGCGCCGAACTCGCCCCACATATTTTACTTTGCCACGCATTTTACCCCTCTACGCTGAAATTTCAATTAATCTATTTCCATCGAGTGTGTGGGCGATGTGTTATTTGTTTCTTTTATTTTTCCATGGGATGCATCAAAATTAAAATAATGTAATGTGTGATTTAGAGACTCTACTAATAGGGAAATAAACATAATATAAACTTAAGAGCAACACACGCTTTAAAACTTTAAGTACCGCAACACTCATGAGCAATACTGCTGGCCAAAATCGAGACAAACGACTGATTTTGAAATCAATTTCGTAGTATAATTGTATTTTATTTTGAAGAATTTCCATATTTGTAAATATAGAATGGGTTTACTTACTTAACACAAATTTTGTGTTAAGTAATCTGAAATCAAAGAAACAGATATTTAAACGTTACTTCGAAATGCTATATCACAGTTGCTAACATATATGGAATACAAACACTTTAGTCATTTTTGTAAATATTTCTTAAAATAACAAATAATTGAAAAAAATTTCAATTTTTTAACGCTAAAAATTCTCTTTACAAATATGGTTAGTTATTTTCCTACATATTGGTATGATATATCGATATAGAGCATTTCGAAGAATTTAAAATAAGTTTAAATTAATTTATACAAAGGTAAATTTGAATTATTTTCATTGTTCATTCTTTATAATTAAAAAAAATATTTAACTTCTGAATTTTTTTTATCCTTTGTAATTTTATTTTAAAACTACAAAAGTGTAAGATGTAAGATTTTTGGGCCCTAAAATCTGTAGGCCCTGGGCAGTTGCCCCGTTTGCCCTGCCGATAATATGGCACTAGTAAGAAAATAAAACACATCTTTTACGAGCTTTCAACAAATTTGAGGACGCTAGACAATTAATGTCAATTCTCTTTCACAGATGGCGCCATCACTGCGCACTTTGAAAGCTAAAATCAAGCTAGTATCACTTGTCAAGCTTAAATCAAGCTGTATTTAAGCTTGAAAATTCAACTTGACTCCTGCAAGCTTGCTGCCAGCTTAAAATGAGTTGAACTGTCAAGCTTGCATTAATACGTCAAATTCAAGGAAATGTCAAGCTTGATTTAAGCTTATGTGCTGGCTGGCTTTAATTTGTTCGGCCCTGAATTATGAAATGAAGAATCATTCATAATTCAGGGCCGAAGGGAAAATTCATTGAAAAAATCAATGACTGGTTAGATATGCTGTTCCATGTGTAAGTATCTTAAATACTTACTGTAAGTATCTTAAATACTTACTGTAAGTATCTTAAATACTTACTGTCTTAAATAAGTATCTTTACTATCAGGTGTTACTTCCTCTTCATCTATATATCAAGTCAGTAGAATCAGAAGAATTCGATAGCAGGCATTTACCTTTAGACACATCTAAGTTTGTATCTTCTAAACTAAAATCATCTTGATTGTTTAAACATTCAACAGCTTCCTTCACGGCCAACTACTTGCCCGTGACCTTATTTTACTTCGCATATTGCATACAAAGAGATAAAAACTAGTTTCGATGTGGGTAATTTATAATAAACAGACAGTATGGTGTTAATTATTCAATATAAACCTTAAAATATCCAAATTACACCTAAAAAGAGTATTTTTAGAGATAATGTTGTTTTATTCGAAAACAGAACATAAGTTTTCGACTAATAGGCAGCTGATTTACTGTTAATGGAACAAGTATTAAAAAAATACACTCTTTGCTCTAAGACCTGATGTCCTATTGGTAGAACAAATATTTGGTTCACGTATAGTGCGATTTCTAATTGTTTTTTTTTTTTTAGTTAAAAGTACCTAATTGTGAATAAAGTGTATGTGATTTATTACAGGGAACTTGTTAAAGATGCAGAAAATTACTTATAACAATATTCTGAGAACTAATAAAAGATGCATTTAACTTTCGGCTTCAAATGGCTTGACACGTCCATTATCTCCACGCCTGGAGATGTTGTGCCACCTACAGAGCAAAAATGATAACGTTCTGCTATTCTTGCATGTACTATTAGTTGGACACTAGGGTTTGGTGTTAAAATATAGAGTAAATTAAAGATGTGTTCTAATACTAAGACGTTACGGCCAAGGGGGTTAAGAACATTTTATCATTTTACACGCCTTTTTTATACCTCTAATACAATTTATAAAGTATGGCCTAGTCTCTAAGCTCCGGTCCCATAAGAACACGTAAAGTGAAGCATCACTGTTTGGCAGGGTGAAAATTTCTCTCCTGGACTGCAGTGGAACAGCGTACGCTAAAGAATGCTAGTGCAAGTAAAGTCTGTCGTGGTTCCAATGTTCTCCATGTTGAAACGATATCTCAGGGGGTGTCAATCCAGTAGATAGGTCTCTCATCTGGAATTGGTTGAGAGTTAGGAAACCACTCATAGGGATCAATTTTTGTCTACCTAATAGGCGCCTGAATTCTGCTATTCTGTACATTATGAAATTCAGTTTAAATGTACTGTTTCTAAATATTTGTACAGTCTGTATCGTCCACCACCCCAAAATTTCACTATAATATAATGGAACTTCATATTTGATATAATTAAGGCTCATCAATTCGACTGAGCAAAAAAAAATAATGATTTCTATTAGAGATGTCAAATTGAATTTAATAATAAGTATGCAGATTACCCTGAAATGGTAAATTTTTGTAGAAACATTACAAACCCTTAGAAATAAATATGGGGGAAGGTGGCCCAAAATGATCCTCTTAAGGACAAAACTTGCATAAAATAGCATTAATCTTAAATGAAATTTTGATCCTTTGCAAGAATATTTTAAACTATATTTTGCCTCATAAACACATGAATAATATTTTAAAACCAAATTGAGTAACGAAAAAACAGAATTTTGAAAAAAGTATAAAGGATCATTTTAGCTTCACGTAAGGGCAAAATGATCCTTCATTTGAAAATAATTGTAAATTGTTCGTTATCGGCAAAATAAAAGATGTAAAAGTAATTATGACTATATATCTCTACTTATTATAAAAGAAGGTGTCTGTGTGTGTGTGTGTGTGTGTCTGTCGGCAGCGTTACGGACAAACGGCTACACCTAGAAACACCAAATTTGGTACTGGGGAAGATGTAAATATGTAGTTGTGCACCTCGAAGCGATTTTTTCAAAATTCGACCTAGAATTTTTTTTATTTTATGTTTTATGCGATTTTTGGCATTTTTTCTCACCTAATTCGTAATAACGGCGGAAATTACGCTCGCAGCAAAACGGCATTTGTATCATCGGATAGTGGAGGAAATTTTCTTTTAAAAACAGTTTGTTCTGAATAAGTAACATGATTTACCGATTTTTAGGAATTTTTTTACTAAGCATCTGCTTCGCGATTGTTTTTCGTAAAATAATTTTAAAACTGTCGCATCTTGAATTCTATCCGTCATAACTTTTAGATATTTTGACAAATCGTGAAACATTCTTTTCTCCGTCTTTTAAAATAAAAACGAAAAAATTATGTAAATTAGATGATTTTTTACGAATTTTAATGCAGCCTAATATTTAGAATTTAATAGCATCAACGCGATCTTACGCCATTCATTACATTGCGATCACGGCACGAGAATTTATGTTCGGTTGTTGCCACAGAAAGGATTAGAAAAAAGGATTTTTTGAACCAATCGAGTTTTTAAATGGGATATCAGAATTTCAATTCGCAAGTGAGGATCTATGACGTCAAATACTTTAAAATACGTAAAAATTACTCCATAATTTTAACTCATTTATTCCGGCTCTATTTTCAACACAGGGAGACGATATTTTCATTAACATTTACTGTAGAAATAAACTAAGAAATTCACGATTATTATTATTAGAAGTGGTATTTTAATCCGGTGCTTATTTAAAAATTGAAATGTGTTCAGGGCGCTGAAAATGTTCATTTTAAAATTTACAAAGTTCGTTTCAAAGCGCGATATATTAAATTTTTTTCTTTTTACTATTTTTATTTTTGGCATTTAATTTAGCGCAGGCGTTGCCTAACATACGCATGCAGGTTGCGAGTATAGTTTTATTTTAACGTTGAATTACGTTCCTCCATAAAGGTTACATAACGCAAAGTTTTAATGATACCATTTGAAAACAATTATGCGAAATATCGAAATTAACTCCCTCAACCTACCGGGGTATCCTTTACGGCAGTCAAACAGTGACGTCAATAATAAAAAAAATGCGTGAAATTTGTAAACTCTGCAACTCTAACGCCCTGTCACAATTAAAGTGGGAATAAGTAGCTCCTCGAGATTACACAGTTTGATGTTTTTCAGGAGACAGGACTATGGAGGATATAAAAGATATCGCTATATTAGATACATGGATATTTAAAATGGCACCCCTTGGATATTTTTCTCCCCAAAGATGAAATGGTTTGCGGCGCTAAATAAGCCAATCTTATAAAACTATGTATAAATTAAATATATATGGAGAGTTTCCTTAATGGCAACCATTATGTGAAATGATTATTATTTATGCTAATGCGTAAATTGCAAAGAATCGCCACAGAATCAAAAGATCCCATTGAGGCCAAATAATCGAAGCTGTTTCTTTTAAGGGAGCCTTGAAGAGGGAGAAGCGAATATAGATATTATTAATGTACGTAATATGTAGTATTATTACATTTGTAAAGATAATATGAATAAATCGCAATGTACCACGTTAATAAATATTTCATGAAATTAAAAGTGTTTATCCTGTTTCAACGATTGTCTTACAACCAACTAAACGAAAAGTAATTCTAATCTGCGTTAATATATCCCGCAGTAATTTCAACAGAGGAGATTACTTGAACTTTGTGTCTTAGGTATTTAATGCTACAACTTGAGCCTAAAAAACAGTATGATGTAGAAATAAGACATTTTGAAAGCCAGGAGTTCTCTGCAAACCATTAAGCTTTCCCGTTTTTTGATAATGAATGACACTGATGTAGTTTTTTGAGTCATTATACTGCAATGATCAGGTTAGTACTCATGATAGAAACTTTACATTAAGAGTCAAATAATTTTGCTCTTTTTTTTTTAAATTCCACATCACGAATAATTTCGAATTACACATGTAAGGAAAATTTTCGTTTCCTACCGTGCGAAGAACGGGCACACAGCTAGTAATGAAATAAAATAAGTTTTACAATCATGTAGTATGCATTACTTATTTTATGAAAATTTTAAAATATAAAAGTGTCGCAAACAATAAAATGGAATATTTCAAAATTATAATTCAATAATTATGGCTTGCAACAAACACAAAAATAAATTAAATAATGTAAGGAAGTCACTCATTTTGAGAACGTCTGAAAGGCTACACGGTACTGGAGTTTCTTCAGTCGGTGGATCATTTTACCCGGCAATTTCGCTATGCCCACTTCAGGTCATATTACTGGAACACATCGAGAAACATAGCTGAATAAGTGTAATTGGCATCTAGAAACATACTCTATTCAGTAAACCAAGTCGTTTTTCTGTACATTAAATACTGTATTTCTAAATAAATAGGAAAGTTAGTGCTTATAAGAGATATGATGAAACCCAGTATTTTGAAGAATTCTACTCAGACACGTAATACACCGATCGCTTAAGCATCGCCATTGCTTCGTCATGACTTGGTACAAATGTTTTATACACATACCTTGTAGATAGCGCGGCCTGTCTGGAAGAAAACATAAGTGGATCCTTTTGCCCGATAGGATCATTTTGGGTCACCTTCCCCTTTGTCTAAATATCTTATTTATGTATTGAAATTATTACTCAGGATATTGCTCAAGTTCAGAATTTCTTTTTACTGTACTTTTGCATTACTTCTTCAAGTTTCAAATTTTAGTTTATCCCCAATGAGTTACTAATTACTGAGTGAGTATGGAAGATGGCATTGCTGAAGTACCTGAGCTTCTGCGCAATCTAATTTTCAGTTGGCAAGCAGAGTTGTATATTAATATACATTCCATACGTGAAATTACTCAATTTCCGTCGCACAGAAATGAAAATTAATATCTGGGGTAAATGACAAGAAAACCTCCTTGGAGCTCACTTATGAAGTGTAACGCATTTAATTCAGTCATAAGTAGACACTTAAAGAAATCTCAAAGAAAATTCGCACCTTACTCCGAATGTTAACGCTAAAAATTGACTTGCGCATGTTCTGAAACGTGTAGATACCAAATTTCACTGGAATATTCTCGGTAGTTTTCTCTCCAGCACCCCTTGAACACTTGCAGTTTAATTATGGCCACCCAGTACATCACGCGTGAACATCAGTCTCGATCTGTTCAGTCCGCAACGAAAGAACTTCTAAATGAACCGCTTCGACTTGAAAAGTTGTACATTTTGATAACAACCTGTGAAACCTTTGTAGGCTTTACATTATCAGGCTCATGTCTCTCGTTTTGTTGTCTCTAACATTTCCGTAGAATTGACAGTTTGTGAAAAAAACATTAATTAATTGCCAACACATTTTATTTTTTCCGATATGCTTAGTTTCATGTTGAATTTTCTTTTCCTTAAGCCGATTGTAGTACCACGTTATCACCTGGCGGCTTTTATTAGAACTAATTCTTTTCAAACCAAACAATTTCCCCCGAATTTTGACAAAAGGCCTATGATATTAGTGTCAACTATTTTTGAAACAGTACTGTATTTCTTAAAATAAGTTTTGTTTTAGAAAGAACGGATACATATCATACTTAAGCATATTTCATTTGAAATTTATACTTTTCTGACTTTTCAAAACAACCTTTAAATTCCTGCTGTTTTGATAAACAAAAAAATAATTTTATGCAAATGGTATTCTTTTAACGCTATATTGTTCCGATATCATGATTGATCCTCTGATCGTATAAGTCTCGTATCATAATACACCCTTCAAGAGTTTCCGAAATATTGCCATTGAAAGAAAAGGTATCCGAGTATTATACTCTATCACGAAAGTATTTTACGCTATATGAATACTTCAGTAGGAGAAGGTTATCTATATTAACAAAGAGACAAAGAAGCGTTCCAATCAAAATATTGCTCTCTTTTGTATATACCTAGTAAATAAATTATATCCAGAAAATTTTATTGAAAACAGATATATTTCTCACATCTTTGATAACAGAACCTTCCGGATCAATATATCTTTGAGGAAAAGACACCTTTTAATAGATCATAATGTCTTTTAAATATTACTTTCGTACTTTAAATAGCACATCAAATGTTAAACCAATTCTTTGAGTCGTTTCATACGTTATTATTGGTATATATTTACTTTTACTGCATCTGTTTAAAAATATAGTTTTGCTAATGCAACTTCCAAGTTAACAATATCATTATCACTTAATTTGAAATTTTTAATCAAACCGATGCTTTAAATTCTTGTTATAATCCCGTAGGGGTACGATCGGCTAATCTCGGTTCGCATAAGAACACCAAAAGTGAAGCAGCGCCTACCTTGGTCAGAGCTTAGGAGGATGATAACATCTCTCAGTTAGATTGCTGTACGCTAAAGGCAGCTGATTCACGCAAAATCTCTTCGACGCCAAAATGTCCTCCATGGTCAAAGGGCACCTCTGCATGTGCCGATCCTGGTGCTAAGCCTCTCACCTGAAAATGTTTCAAAATTAGGAGACCATTCACATATTTAATGTTGGTCTGCCCACTAGGCAACCCATAATGAAATTGCACAGAATCACAGGCCCTGATAGTGGTCAAGATATCTGTCAGCAGCTGACTCGACCATTAGGCAGAAAAAAATTACCTTATACATTATCATTTTATATGTAACAAACCTAAAGAAAATTTATAAAAGAAAATGTTATTGTAATTCTATATTAGCCATAAAAAAAACTTTAAAAATTGTCGTCGTTGCACTTATACGATTAAGGGACTGTTTTAGTATTCAGATTTATTTTATGTTATTTTGATATTAAACTTGTACAGTTAGAGTAGAACACTTGAATGAAGTTGATCATTTGCTTTTCTCATTGTGCATTTTTTTATGCAATTGAAGACCCGAGGCAGAGAAACCATATTCTGTTGTCGAACTATTTGAGGCAGGGGTGTAGCCAGGGGGGGGGGTATCGGGATATATCCCCCCCCCCGAAATTTTTGGATTAGTGATGAAATTCCGTCTATTTATACACATATAAGTTCATATCCCCCCCGAAAATTTTTCCTGGCTACGCGCCTGATTTGAGGTTACATTTTACTAACCCATTCTTTTTATTCCATGTTGTGAATTTATGGGCATTTCATAAGTGAAAACAGGTCGAAATGTGTTTCCACATGTGTATATACATAATCTGAAAAGAAAATATTCATATGAATGTAATATATTTAATTCGTTAATTGATAAGGTGATTCATAATAATATGGCGAACTAATATTACTTAAAAAATGGAAACGTAAATAAAGCATTAGATAATGATTTTTTCACGCATTATAAAATGCAAATAAAATAAATAATTGTATACCTTATCACAGACTTCCAGAAATAATTCAAACATAGAAACTTGTTTCGTTAAAAATTCAGTTTTAAGAATTTAAACATATACTATCATTCTGAAAGAAAAGTTTAGTCTTTGTAATTGAATGCTGATTTAATTTTTTCTTTTAAAGAAAAAATGTCGCAACTAAATTTAACTATAAGGGACACACTACAAGGAATTATCAAGAGACAGATCAGATGCTGTATTTCTTTGAAGCTTATAAATATTTAGTTTCAAATTACCAGATAACTAAAGTGCAGTTCATTGATTAATTATTGTTGTAATTTCAAAAGTTTCTTCTAGCATTCAAATGACTAACTCTCCGTTATTATACACAATAATTACCAGTGTCGTAGAACAGTAACAGCTAATAGATGGTTATTGGATCTCTAACAGTGGATGATATATTTATTAATTAGTTCCTGATTTGTGTATAATGAGGAACACAGCATTGTTAATTCCAGAAACAGTATGCTGAAACATAAACGAAAGTTGAATGCTGTTAAGACTAGTTCGCTTACTAATGCATTTAATGTATTGATTTCTTCGACGCTCCTGAAACTTCTTATTTTGATTTGCACATTTATATAGAGGAAATAACAATTTTGTCTGCAAATTACTTTTAATTCAAACACATTGCGATTTCTACTCGTTTCAAGAATGAGGAACATTAAAAAAAAACAACTTTAAAAAAGTATGTCGTCTGCCGTACTGCCCGATGCATTTCTTTCTCTTTTTTTGTTAGCACTTCACTTATCTATATAAATAAATCAATGTGTAAACTGTCCGTTAGTTTGTCTGTCTGTCTGCCTGTGTCTCGCGTAGCTCCGAAACGGGTGATCGTAGACCTACTAAATTTTGTACGGAAATTCTCCAAAACGGGTCTCGACACACCTCGAAGTGATTTTTTCGAAATTCGAATTAGAAAATGTTTTATTTTATGTTTTGTCCGATTTTAGCGGTTTCTCTTGCGTAATACATAATAACGCCGGTAATTGCACTCGCAAGAAAACGATATTTACATCACCGTATAGAGGAGAAAATTGTCTTTTAAAAACTGTTTGTTCGGACTGTGTAACATAATTTGCAGATTTTGGGGAATTTTTCAAATAAAATTAAATTTGACGCTGACTTTCGTAAAATATTTTTAAAACTGCTGCATCTTGAATTCTATCCGTCATAACATTTTTATATTTCGGCAAAAGACGGAACACACAATTCGCCCACTTTTAAAAGAAGAGCGGAGGAAAAATATAAATTAGGAGAATTTTTACGAATTTTTAAGTAAAGAAGGATTTTCATTTCAATAGAAGCTGCTTACAAATTTCGGTTTGATATCTTGCTGTTTGGTTGTCCTGAACAGGGGCGTAGCCAGGGGGGGGGGATATCGGGATATATCCCCCCCGAAATTTTTGGATTAGTGATGAAATTCCGTCTATTTATGCAATATAAGTTCATATCCCCCCCGAAAAATTTTCCAGGCCATTATCCTCCCCGAAAAAATTTCCTGGCTACGCGCCTGGTCCTGAATACAGTAACAATGATTAAAATTGCCAGTTGAAAAAAATAAATAAAATTACTTTAAAATAACTGGGTTTTTGCATGTGAAATGTGCGTCATTTTGGTGTCACGAGTTTAAAACCCCTTTCGAAACTCAATCAGAAAACGGATTCATAAGCAAAATATACGCAACGCATGAAATAATTCCATATTTTATTTTACGTTGCCAGAAAAAGAATTGAATGCTGTTTTTTCACCAGTGAATTATCCAGCATTATTTACAATTGAGATTTTAAACGGGACACGTTTTCGAATCGCAAGAAATATTTTGCGGTGCTAAACAGGTCCTGATTATGACAAACAGGGACAGCGGGCATTGGTGAATTTGGGGGCCTCCATCTATGAAATTTGTTTTATTTTTCATAAAATTTTGTTATAAAAAAGAATATTTCAGATTAACATTTCAAATTGGGGGCCATTTCGAGCCTGGGGGCACTGGGCAAAGTCGCGATTTGCCCGTGAGATAATAGAGCCCTGGTGCTAAATACGCCAATCTGAGAAGAATTATGCATACAAATGTATGGAGAGCTGTTTTAGTGCCAACCATAAAGTGAAATGATTATCGTTTATACTAATGCGTAAATTATAAAAGTCACCAAAGAATAAAAGACTACATTCGTGGCAAGCTGTTTCTTTAAATTAAACATAAACGATTGAAAAACAAAAATATAATGTATTGGTATCAGTAAAAGATAGTATAAGTAATAGTTAGTAGATATGCTAGGGCAGTATTGATCAAAGCAAAAATAGTCCGCGTTAATAAATATTACGTGAAAACTAATTGTTCTATTCCTTTTTCAACAACCATCTTACATCACAGCTAACTAAACATTAAATAATTCTACGTCGCGTTAATATATCCCGCGGTAGTTTCAACAGAAAAGACTGTAACAGAACTTTCTTTTCTTGGAGATTCTGTTTTGTCACAAGTAGTTATGATCACATTTAGGGAAATGTTCTCTTCTTCCCTTGCGAAGAGCGGGTACACAACTATTTAACTATAAAATAAAACGGTTCTCACATCATGTAGTATCTAAGGGGGTAGAACTTAATCTAAAAAAGAGTATGATGTAGAAATGAGATATTTTGAAAGTTAGGAATTTTCGCTGCAAACCGTCACGCTTTCCTTTTTGTGATCGCGAATGACTCCGACATAGTTTTTGTGTCATAATATTAACAATGGTCTCAGGTCAGTACTTATACTAACTTTACGAATAACTAATGAGTAACTTTACGCCAAGAGTCAAATCATTTTGCTTATTTTTAGATTCCAAATCACTGGAATCAATTCGAATTATAGATGTAAGAAAAAGTTTCGTCCCTACCGTGCGGAGAACGGGTACGCAGCTAGTGAACTAATAAAGCAAATGAAATCTGGTAATATTATATGATGTTTCGTAACTTAGACAATGGGATTTGAAGTTTTCAAAGATTTTGAATAACTTTTGACACATTAACTAAATTCCACAAATATTTGTTCACGTATGTTTATGCGGCTTTACGGAATAAAATGAAATTTTGTGGCAAAATGCATTACTACTGAACTTAAACACTAGATATTCATTAAAAAGAAGCATATTTTGCAATTTTGCTGAAATTGTGTTATCCTCCAATAATTGTTAGGGTTCGTAATATTTGGGAATGGATTCTCCGAAGTAAATAAAACCACAAGTCCATTTACTCTTTAATGGATATACAGAGATAAACGAAAGTAATCTTGATACAACAACTTTTTTGCTGCAAAATGCAAATTTGGCTTTTACCCTCTAGCAGCTGATCGGCCTTTCCCCATGCTTTGCAAAGGATGACATTTTTATGGTTTCTGAACAACAGTCAAAAGATAATTGTTCAGTCGCGAGTACCTATGACCTTCCTTTTCTGTTTGAGCCATTCTTCGCGGTCATTATAAACGAAAGCCCTCAATCAGGTTAAGATTTTCACCACAACCCACGGGGATTTGCCATCACATTACATCCGAAAGAGGGGAAGAAGTCTTCTTAAAATTTCAGCCGAGACTGGACCGAGGTATTAAGAGGTTCGACAGACCGTCAGAGGATGAAGTAAAGAATATTGTTCTTAAACTAATTTAAACTAAAAAATATTCAAAATTTTGTGAACCTTTTTCCCTAAGTTAGTAAAACGTCGCGTGCAGAGGCTACTTTTATACTTATACTGAGTAGCAAAATGTCACACGTATCACCTTAAAAAAGCCAGCGTGTTTCATCATTTTTTAGGATTTAATGTTCAAAAGTCGTTTTCTTCGGAAGATCTCATAGAAGTCTCTTAGCTTTTTTAAAGCTATCATTTCAGTGCAGAGAACGGGTGCTCAGTTCATTTATCTGTCTATAGAAGTAAATGAAATTTTGTGTGTACTTTTCTTCGAAAAAGAACATTTTGCTGCAATTTTTTATCCGTTTCAAGCACTTAGGAACCCATACCAACCTTCGAAAAATTTATTTTTGCCTGCCCTTCTGTCGTTCTGTTGTTTTATCGTTCTATTGATCTACTGTTTTCTGTTCGCTTGTTTGTTTGTTCAAGAATAACGTAAAAATGACCTTCAACAAATGAAATGAAATTCGGAAACATTATAGGGTGTCACAAGATTTTATGTGTAAGCTTCATGTTTTTCAAAATTTTGAATGGAATTTGATATTTTGCGAAAGACAACTCAAAAACAAAGGATGTTGCTCGCGCATTCTTTAAAAACAACACAAAAAATCTTATGAAACTTGGTAGCATCTCAGAAAGTAACACAAGCTATCAGATTTCAGAATTTTTCTTCATTTCCAATTTGTGCTGCTGCATCATGTTAAAACTCTAATGAAATGAAATTTGACACTGTTATTATTATTAAAGGAAAAAATCTCAGAGATAACGAATTCGAAAAAAGTTGCATGTACAATTTCATGAAAATGACCCACAGTACATAAAAAAAAGCTACAAAATAACATAACAAAATAACAAGACAAATTTCCAAACACGTACGAAGTTATAAAATTTAGCATACGTATAAAATCAACAAATTGGATGGGTCATTTTTGTACAGGAAAAGTACCTTCACTGTGGAATATGATTCCCCCAATAAGTTGTAGAATACCTGCAGCGATGTGTGATGCTGTCAATTCGGTCTATCAGTTCCTTTGGAAGTGAGAGACATTGTTATTGGAAAGCAATTGAAAGTGCGTCAAAGGTCTGAGGAGAAGGCTTGAAAGTAACTATACTAATTCCCCCCACACATGATCGATGGGATTTAGGTCCGGTAATCTAGCTGACCACTTTGTGCGATGGATTCTTTGCTGCTGAAGATAATCATGCACGATGCGAGCCCTACTGGTTTAGCATTGTCGCCCTGAAGCAGGAAATCACCTATTTCTGCAGCCTAAAAGCACACATAAGCAAAAAAGGTTGCCATCCTTATAGCAAAAAACACTCAAGAGAAACTAGTTTTTAAAAGATGAAATAATTAAAACTTTGTAAAATAACACACATTAAAGGTTCTTATGGTTCTGGGCACTGTTACAAACAAAAACATTTCATCCTTCATCAACTGTAATCCATGTAGAGACTGGGACTGGAAAAAGTAAACAGAGAAAAAAGCAAAGTTGCCAATCGGAAAAACAAAAAAGCAAAAAACCAGGGAGAATAAGAAAGGGGGGAAGAGGGTAGATAAAAATAAAATATAGAAAAAATAAAGAAAGACAGGGAGAAAAAGTGCACAAAAGAGAAATATGTAAAATACAGTAGAAAATAAAGCAACAAAAGGACAGCAACACCCATAACAACAAACATAAAACTATTTTTGTACAAACAGGACAACACATTTAAAAAAATAAAAACATCAAGTGAATAGAGAAAATCTCATTAGAAATATCACAATTGTAATCCACAATAACGAGTATCGTCAACCAATTTCACCAGTTCGAAAAATTTCAGAATTTGAAGAGGAATTTTTCGTGCCGGGTTAGATATGTTACCGATATTTTCATTCTTATTGATTCCAGTTGTGATGATTCTAATTTCCTTTCGATTGTTAATCCATTTGATTCGTGTATTCAGTTTACTTTAGAAGTTGAGTGGAACAATTATATACCTCTTCTGGATGCTCTTTTTTTCAAGAATTCCAACTGTTTTTCTACTTCAATTTTCCGCAATTCAAAGTATTCGGTTAAGTTCGAAGAAATCCGTTGCTTTGTGCATTCTACAAAAGCTTTGATTTCCTCTTGAAAAGCTGTAGTGGTAATGACTTATTTGAGACCTTTCCAAATTAATACGGCATATTTGAATCAGTTCTAGTGCTCCATGTGCATGGACTCAATAGCACGCATGATAAACAGTACATAATCTCCGTTGCCCAACGTGACTTAAAAGTACTAAGAATGAAATTCCAATAACGATCAGCAGTTGTGCGTGTGTCTCAAGGAACTAAATATTAATTATTTTCTTGTGTACCGGTCACAAAGCACCAATCTGGAATTACACGAAAGAATTCGTTTTTCGCCGAGAATTGCAAAATTTGAAGAAAGATGCCAAGGCAGAAGATATTATTTCATCGGAAAAATAATTTAGGCATTTATTATTAAACCCAGTTGGATCATTTCCCGCACTCTTAGAATAACAATATGGAAAAATAATTATGTTTTATAGACCGAGTAAAACGTGTCTATTTTTCCAAATTCCGAAAATTTAAGTTCATTGCGGGGACAGAAGGTATTATTCAATCACAATAATATTTTACACCGCTTCTGTTGAACCCAGAGAGAACCTGTTCCGCACTAATAGAATAGTGATTTAATTTTTTTCTTTTTTCAGCCCACCCTAATACTTATCTGTCTCACGTGATCTCAGCGCGTGATAAGGCTCTTCCTAAATATAATAAGTCTAATTCTTCCTCTCCTATTGTTAATTATCTTAAGAAATTAATTGTACAACCTTTCTTTTCACCTTTATGCCACAAGTAAACTTTTCAAAAAATTTCACCTGTTTAAAGATGACCGGTTCACAGTCATCTTTAAACCGTTCAATAAACTTAAATTCTCTTCTCTCAAAGATTCTCTTTCCGCTGATAACCGTTGGGTTGTTTTTTTTTTTAATTCCTTGTGGATCTTGTGATTTGGGCCATATTTTTTAGCCCAGAAAAGCTCTGAAATTTAGGCTCAAAGAGCGTCAGAGATATGTTTCTAAGTTTGAGCTCTCGAAATCTTCTATTGCCTCATATTGTTGGAAATTTCATCATCGTTTTCAATTTTCGAATGCTAAAATCTTGAGCAGTCCTCAGTCTTTGTCCCATCTTGATTTTTTTGGAACGTTTATTCAGTACCCAGCATTTGAAGAGTCTTATAAAAGACGGTCCTTCCATTCCTTTTATTCATTCTGCTTGGAAACAGTGGCTGTAAGGTTCTTTTTACTTTCTTCTTTCTTTTATTTATTTTATTATTATTCTGCGTGTTTTCTCTATTTACTTTATGTTTTTATTTTTAAAAAAATGTTCCATTTATTAAAAGAGTAGTTTTACGTTTGCATTTGCTGCTCTATTGTTGTTCTATTTTCTATTGCTTTTTACATGTTTCTATTTTGTGCATTTTTCTTTTCTTTTTTGTTTATTTATTAATTCTATATTTTATTTTTATCCCCAATTTCTCTCCCCCTCACACAGCATCTCACATTCTCCCTGGTTTCTTGCTTTTTTTCTGTCTTCCGATTCACAATTCGCTCGTTGCTTTTATTTTGTGTTTACTTTTTTCAGTCCCGGTCTTTACATGGTCTGTGTATGAAGTACGAAATTCTTTCGTCCGGAACACGTGTACAGAACGATAAGCACCTTTTACGTGCGTTATTTTCCAAAGTTTTACTTATTTCGTCATCTTCATATCCTGGACACTCACAATTCCACGTGGAAAGACATGGAGTTCTATACATCCGCCCAAAGATATTCCACCTCAAACACAGACACTGCCTCCTGGGAATGTATCTTTTTGACAAATGTTTCATGGTTAATAAGAGGACAAGGTTCTCCCTAAATCAAACAACGCCTACTATCACTTTGGAGGCTAAACCCGGACTCATCCGTAAAGAGGCCTTCCTCTGAGTAGATGACTAGCGGACATGTTGATGTGCCTACCCGAAACGGTACCTTCTGGGGCGAGGATTTAGTGGCACCCAAATGGCTGGTCATCTCGCGTACAGACCACCTTCTTCAAGCCTTTCACGCACGGTTTACGTTGACATTAACCTTTCAGTGAATTCAGCAAGGGTGTATTTGAGCTGACTCGGAGATGTAGTTCACATAAATGCGTGCGCATAACGATCAATATGGGTCACCTGCGCTCGTTGTAACTGTTGTCCGTTCTTTGGCTGAACTGAACTTCATGGATGCCGTAACTGTAGTTAAAAGTTATTGTCAAAGTCCGTGAACTACAGAAGGACTCACATTTAACTATCGTGCACCTTGTCACGGACTTTATCCAGCTACTAGTTTCCCAATAATCCTCTAAAGTTCTTCGGGCAATTCATGATTTTGGGCCATTGTTAAGAATTGGCTATTCTCAAATTTCTTACTAACTGTACGCTTACAGTCACAGCAAAAAAAATGGAGGCTAGATTTAAGATATTGTTACGAATTTTCGGGACACCCGCTGTTCTGGGGTTTAAAATAGTTCAAAATCAGTATTTTACGCGTCAAATAGTTAAATTTTGCCTTTTGTTGCATCAAAATCGGTCAACTAGAACCCGGGATACGGTGGTTTAGGTTTCCCCATTCATTTTGTATGCAGTTTCTAGAAATCTCGAGAAATATTGGTTCTAAGCCTTCGGTAACTTCCCTTTTGGGGACTTATTCTTGAGCCAAATTTGGCGATATTTCGCCAAAAGTCGCCAAGCTTGGCGTCATTTTGGTCGGGAAATACATTCTTCTGGAAGCTTCAAGTAACTTCTGCATCACCTATAAATACAAGCATGTCAGAGGCCCCAGTTCAGTGTTATCGAGCTACTGATGAGTACGCTGCATTGCTCTGTGAATGGTGTTAAAGTTTTTTTTGCTTTTTAAAGCCTTGTTTTAAAGTGTTGCGTGTAAATTCTTTATAACTGAATCTTGAGGGATTGCTTGCGATATTCCTCGTATATTTCCGCTAAATTTTTGCCTATGGAAGTGTTTATTTTGTGTGAGAAATACAGCATTTGTGAGAGCTTCTGATCTAATCGGAATTTGAAAAGCACATACGGAAACTAGTGTTCTACTAAACTTATAACCAGCATTCCGTCTATACTCGAGCAGGATCAAATAACTTGCGTTTATGAAAGAACTTAAAAATGATAAAACATTCATGGTTTAAGACTGATTAACTTTATTAACAAGAACATTGTAACATCTTGAATATAAAATGATGTTAAAAAAAACAAGTTGAAGCATTTAAGAACAGTTCGTGCCCGCGAACGAAGACACACGAGCACGGTTGAGTTGTCCTGTCCGCTCTGATTTCCATCACCGCCACCAATCGTGAATTCCGCTGTAGCTTTTGCGATCGGCGGCAAGGCAGGAAATTTGCCCGACACTGCCACCGCACACATTACTGTTTGATTGTGTTTGTGAATCTTGTACAGCTGATTGTTTAACTAAGTTCTAGAAGCAATACAGTTCGTTTTCCATCCTGACAAGTGGACTCTTTACTACAACTTTCTACACCTACTGGACTTTGGAACGAGTCCAGTAGATTAGTAGACCCAGGAGTTAGTAGAATATTTCTGCAACATTTGGCGTCAGGAATGGAGTTTGAACCCACGATCTCTTACGAGAACAAGAGCTTAGACGTGATCACTAGGTCTACATGGACCACCTTGATGCAGTCCGGAGAGAAATGGCGGTGCAGCATTTTACTGAAGCCGTCCGGAATTCTGAAATTCAAAAGGCGCGCATGTTGCTGGATTATCCAGATTTGAAATCTGCTCTCGTGTTTGCTATGAAGCTAGATGCAACTCAGCGGGCCGTGAGGAAATATCGTCATGCTGTTAGAGCGGTGACGGTCCAAGAGCGAACTGATTCTGACACAGACAGCTTACAGAGCAGAATAATGAAGGAAGTTTAAGATTTAATGGACCGAAAATTACACTGCGTAAAAAAAGTAGAAAGACATTTGGATTTTTTTTTATAAAAATAAGGAACCTTTTATTTTTAGTGAACTTTTTTTTTTTGTAAGCAACATTTTACAGATCATTTAATAAGAAAATATCAATATCATAGCCATGATATTCAAAAATAAAACATTAATGACAACTGAAATAATTTCTACCATTTGAAACTCTGTAAAAAAAAGTAGAAGGACAGTAACCCAATGAATAAAATACAAGCGATGTTAGTAAGGAATACTCTTCCCATTAGATTTTATAATTTCCATTATTCTATTTGGCAGTGAATCATACAAAGATTGAATGTCTGTTTGACAAAAATGATCTATTTCGGGCGTACCTCGGACTGGCCCAAGGTACACTACCATTCAAGATAATATATATATATATAAAATGATGGTAAAGGTGTTAGAGAGATTGCTCGTATACTACACGTCAGCCCCAATACAGTTTCTAACTTTATCAGAAATCCAGACAGAAACGGAAAGAGAAAGGAGACTAGCAGGCTTAAAAAGTTAACGCCTCGCGATGAAATAAAAGTTGCTCACGAGATTAAAAAGTGCAATGGAAGTATTGCAAAGCCTCGAATTCAGGCAGGAATTATTATGTGTCAAGGTAAACAGTTTACAACTACGTTAAAAGATCCAAAAAATTCATTTTCAAAAAGCGGAAGCATCATCCAAAGTGGAAACAAACACATATTGATAACCGTTTATATTGAGCTAAGGGACACATGTCATGGACTACAGAATGGACTTCTGTGATATTTTCAGATGAGAAAAAATTCAATTTATACGGTCCAGATAATTACCAGTACTGCTGGCTTTGTCTGAAGAACAATTTTTTATGCAACTCGACAAATGGGGGGAGGAAGTTTGATGGTCTGGTTAGCAGTTGGGTATGGAGGAAGAAGAAGTCTGGTCTTTCTGAGTGGTAGGCAGAAGCAAACAGACTATATTCAGCTGCTAAATTCTGAACTTCTTCTTTATTGCTCCGAATTAGGAGGAGAAGAGTGGATCTTTCAACAAGACGGAGCCTCCATTCACACCGCTAATGGAGTTAAAAACTGGTTCGTTTCAAATAATGTGAAGGTTTTACCCTGGCAGGCTAAAAGCCCTGATCTTAACACAGTAGAAAACATCTGGGCGATGCTTGTTCGTCGTGCATATGCTGGTGGAAAACAATTTGAATCCATCACTGAGCTTCGAGAAGCATTGAATAGCTCATGGGATCATTTTTGCCAAACAGACATCCAATCTTTGTATGATTCACTGCCAAATAGAATATGAGAAATTATAAAATCTAATGGGAAGAGTATATCTTACTAACATCGCTTGTACATTATTCATTGGGTTACTGTCCTTCTACTTTTTTACAGAGTTTCAAATGGTAGAAATTATTTCTGTTGTCATTAAAGTTTTATTTTTGAATATATTGTTTATGATATTGATATTTTCTTATTAAATGATCTAAAAAATAGGGTTTACAAAAAAAGATTCAGTAAAAATAAAAGGTTCCTTATTTTTCTAAAAAAAAATCCAAATGTGCTTCTACTATTTTTAGGCAATGTAGGATCCGGTGGAACGAGAGATAGCCCAAAGAAAGTAAAATGCTGGATGTGTGGCGTCGAAGGAATGTACCCCCTCCAAAAAAAGTATTCGAGCAAGAGAGAAATTTCCTACGTTGGTTTCGTATATTAAAAAGTATTTATCCTAGAATATGAATTAGGCTATGTATAAATATGACTTTGCATATCTCTATCAAGTTGTTCGTTTTTCAAAAACTTAATTATTATTCGCAAATCTAAAATAGGAAATTTCTCTCTTGTTCGAATACTTTTTTTGGAGGGTGTACAAAAATTCTCACGACCAGCAAGAGAACTCTAAGAACAGATGGAGGGAAACTAGGAGGTAACCATCTCGCGGGGCGGTGGTTGCGAGATATTCAAAAGCCCCACCTAAAAGTCTTACTGATTTCATGAGTGAATGGCGGCAGTAATGGACTATTTGTACTCGGATACGTTAAGGTTATCCATGCCACATGGTGATTGATACTGGAGCGATTGTTACCATCATAAGAACTGATCTGGCTAAGAAATTTAATTTGAAGACTATCTGGACTCCACCCTCGCTGTGACAGGGGACAAGATCGAAGTGGGCGGAAAAGCTACACTTAGGTGCTGGGGAAATGCTTGATACGATGATTTGGAAATGCCAGATACGACCATGTGGTCTATGTCGTCAATATTACGGACTCTTTCATTCTCGGACTGGACTTCTTAAAATCACATAAATTTAACTTGGACTTAAAAATTAATGAGCTTCGTTCAGACTCAGAAGAAATAGCTGCGTTCGGCAATAAAAATGAAGCAATTTTACCTGTTCAGCAAATAATAGCCCAGAGTGATATCATTCTTCCCCCTAGAACTGATTCAGTAATTTCTGGAACAGTAGAAGAAATCAATAAATTACGGTTCGGCTGACTTGAACATCAAAGCAATAGTGATTCTGTCAGAGGAGTACTTGTGGGAGCAACACTTGTGGACTTGTCGAGAACATAAATTCCAGTTAGAGTAGCAAATGTGACAGACAAGTCGAAGGTGATATAGAAAAATGAAGTGGTGGCGACGTGCACTACTGTTACCTGGATTAATAAGAACATCAGCCAAACGACAGCTAAATCACCTGAGTGCCTGACGAAGGAATTATTACAAGACTTGGAGTTAACGTCAAAACGGAGAAGCGCTGCAGTGAAAATAATAGCTGAAATTCAAGGCCTCTTCTCTCGTACTACGGGTGACTTTCGTCGTACGAGGCAGGACAAAGTTATGCCATTTTGACTCTGTAATGCATCGGCTACATTCGAGCGTCTGATGGAGACAGTGCTAAGAGGACTTTCATACGAAGCGTGTCTCGTTTATTTGGACGATATCATCATCGTCGGAAAGACTTTCGAAAAGCATTTAGAGAAAATCCGGAAGGTGCTACAGAAATTGAAGGAGTGAAACTTGAAACTGAGTCCAACTAAGTGCAACTTGTTTGGTCTGGAAGTACGTTATCTAGGGCACATAATATCTACCCACGGAGTCCAAAACGCTTCCGAAAAGAATCCGCAGTCAAGAACTGGAGTCGTCCTGAGAATGTCCATGAGCTGCGAAGTTTTCTCGGACTGTGTATTTACTATCGAAAATTCGTAAAGGGATTTTCTCAAATTCCAAAACCACTTCACAAATTGACAGAGACTGGACAAAAATTCCAATGGACTGTAGAATGTGAGGATACATTCAACGAACTGTAGACGGCTTTAACATCTGCGCCTAACTTGTCTTATCCTCACACTGACAGCCATCTATCCTCGACACAGACTCAAGTAAGGAGAGTGTCGGAGCGGTTTGTCCCAGGAGATAGATGTCCAAGAACACATCATTGCTTACTGGAGCAAAATTGCCATCCGAAACATCCCGTTGTCCACCAAGTTACATCATCGGCGCCATCCCGAGATCCCTGTAGTAACGAACAAATCAGGGCAGACCAGTTAGCTGATAGCGACATAAACCTATTGTGGAATTTATGAAAAAAACCAGCGATAAGCCCAATTGGCCAGAAATATCGTCATGTAGTCCTGCAACGATACAATACTGGGCTTTATGGGATTCGCTTCGTCTGAGAAATGGAGTGCTGTATCGTGAAAGGGAGTCGGACAATGGCAAGACGCTTCGATGGCAGTTAGTACTCCCTTGTTGGAGGATTATGTAGGTTCTAGAATAGTTGCATAATTGCTTAACTGGGGGGCCCTTTTGGCATTATAAAAACTCTGCAGAATGTTCGCGAGCTCTTCTACTGGGCTAGGGTTCGATGCGATGTTGAAAAGTGGTGTCAAGCATGTGACGCGTGTGACGCCTTTGTCGCCCGTAAAGGCTAGAAGAAACGAAGCCGTGGAAAACTACATCATTACATTATAGGAGCGCCATACGAGAAAATTGCCCTAGGCATACTGGGGCCGCTTCCGCAAACTGCAGATTGCTACAAGTACATGCTAGTTGTCATTGACTATTTCTCTGAATGGCCCAAAGCGTATCCTATTCCCGATCAAGAAGCTACGACCGTAGCAGAGGAATTGATGCAGGAATGGATTTCTTGGTATGGAACCCCTCTGCAAATTCATTCGTACCAAGGAACGAACTTTAGCTTTCCACTTTTTAACCCTCCGAGCGGCCTGGAGTTTGCCTAGTGATAACTTCAAAAAAGTTCCAGTGTATGGGATCTGTATCTCTCGAAAATGCACAAGAAAAACCTGCTTCCCCCCATTTCCGCATGGAAGGCGTGGGGAACAATGTAATTAACAAACTGCCGACGTGACAGCCTACCTACCGCCTGATAAATTACTTTGTATTGTAGGAGCACATGTCCGGTGAATCTGACCAACTGGTCTCCCTCACCTGTTTCCCCCCTAAAATACTCGGGAATCTACGCAACGTTGTAGGAAACCAAAGTTCTTTTCTCGGTGGCTTACATGGACACTCACCCAGAGCCAGATTTTTGTCTGATGAAGATTGGAAAAAGAGATATTTTGTTTTTTGTCCCCTCTCATAATGAGCAGGTAGTGAGAACGACGCTTGTGCTCTAAAAATAGTAAAATTAGTGATTATCTTTTTACTATACTTGTTTATCTGAAAAATTTCTTTATAAAGCTTTGATAATGAACGAAAAATAATATATCTAATGGGCCCCTTTCAAGATGAGGCCCTGGACACAGCCCCGATTTGCTCATGCGATAAGACCCCGTGTACATATTTTCAATAAAGTTTCCAATGTCAGATATATCTCATTTACCTGAACCTTATATAAGACGCTGTCCTTCATAAAATGTGCAAAGTGTTCCATATAATTATTATTATTTCTTATATTTTTTTCGAACTGTGCATTTTTTCATAAAAGTTTATATGGTTAGTTAGGAAAGAGAAATAGGAAATTTGGCTTTCACTCGATCATTTTTGAAGTTGTAATGCAAAAAAAATATGACAGTTAAAAAAAAGAGAGAGAGAGAGTATAATGTACTTGAGTGTTGGGTAATAAAGCTTTCATTTAAATTATCTCAAGCGTACGAGAAAAATAAAAATTAAAAATTCTTCGATATTTCATTTAAAGGACTTGTTTAGTAAATTTGTTAAATGAAATATCTATATTAATCTTTGTTAGATAATAAACGTTCTTAACGACCTTTATTTATAATCTGCATATGCGAAAAAATTCCAAGAAAAATTAAGAGCACGAATCTGAGAAAGTAACACACCTAGGATTCATGCCATCTGAGATTTTTACCAAAAAATTTCCAGTTGTTATTTATCTTATTAATGTAGCAAATCCAGACTATTTTGTCTCAAAGTGAGTTGTTCATTTTTTATGGCCCACTAAAAAAGCAGACCCGTAGCCAGATTTTCTATTCATGGGGGGCACCCTCTTTTTTTCAGGGGGGGGGGGCACCCTAACTTAAGTGGGGTGGCATCCTATATTTTTTTGAATGATAACATTTTTATCTATATTTCTCTTCATTAAATAATAGCATAAGTTTATAATTAAATAAATTCTGAAAAGTCCAAACGGCTTCCAAGAAGTAAAAGTTCCTTGGCTTAAACAGAATGGATTTAAAGTTGTCAAGATCATATTTGGAAGATGAGAACACAAAACAAAAATGACAGAGTATTACAAAGAAAAACTTTGTATATATAAAGCTTTGATATATAAAACTTTGATATAAAACTTTGATAACTTTACCTTATATACAAAAATTTTTCAAAGCATCTGCATTAAACTTTTTTTTATGTGAAATTTTCTAGGGGGGATGGGGCTCAGCCTCACCTGGCACCCCTTTGGCTAAGGGCCTGTAAAAAAGTCCGTGCAGCACACAAAAGTGGGCGTTTTTCTCAGACATAGAAAATGCTGTGGTCAAAAACTCTTTGCGGGAACAACTTGCTAGGATATTTATTTCACATCTATAATGTTAGACGATAGAACTTCATGAAATATATGAGAAATCTGTGGCAGGTTAACGACGCAAAGTCACTGAAGGTCACAAAAACACACATTTTCTTTCTTTTTTCTTTTTCTTTCTTTCTTTTTTTTTTTTTTTTTTTTTTTTTTTTTTTTTTTTTTTTGTCATTTTTAAGGCTTAACCATAGCTTGCGCCTTCAAGTTGCTAAGGCAAAAGAGGAGTCCTTTGAAGGACATGTACTAGCACTTATAAAAAAATGCATGTATAGTTGACGCAAGTTGAATGCGCTTTTAGATTTATAAGACCAAAATCTGAAAATTTTCGATTTTGACTGAAATTCGAAGTTTCATAAATTCTTGCAGCAGAAGTTTATTGAAAGTAATTCTTTTGGATCGTTTTTATGTGAATATATTGTATTATTTGAATGCTCAGCGCTTATACCAAGTTTTGCGCGCAAGCTTAGGACCCACTGGCGCATTGACTTAAATTGAATTAAATGAATTTAATTCAATTTAAATTATCTATATTTAATAATTTTAGCAACTTAAATTGCTAAATTTAAGCAGGGCCTGATTATGACCAACAGGGGCCCCGGACATTGATGAATTTTGGGGGCCCCATCCATGAATTTTTTTTTTATTTTTCAAAAAAATTTGATATAAAAGAAGACTATTTCAGAACATTTGAAATTGGGGGCCCTTTACAAAGTCCCGATTTTCCCATGCGATAATAAGGCTCTGAATTTTAGTATGGGGAAACGGGTGGATTTTCAAAATTTTAAGGTCGCCTACGTCTTCTCTCTATCATTTTGCGCATCTGCAGTTAGAGGTAGTAATCAAAAGCGAAGCGCTGTTAATTTGTCAACGGTAATGGTTAACCCATTTATGCCTAGCGTCCCTTTTTTGGGACGGCATTTTCGCTATCAGTCGAAAACGTTATTTATTTTTCCTAGCCTTTATTCGCGAGTATTGAACCTCAATTCCACAAAATATTTTAATATGGCTAAGTAGGATGTTGACATTTCAATTTTTATACATAATGATTATAAATGAAATCATCCCTTGTTCAAAAAGTTGACATCAGAAATTTATCAATTACTGCTGGTGTTAGCAAAAATCGAAGAAAGTCGCAAAAATATCCAGGCACGAATGGGTTAAAAAAACATGAGTACAAATTTTTGTCAATTCTAAATGTATGAAGTACAACTGGCGCCATTCCCAAATGTAATCCAAAAAAAAAAAAAAAAGAAATCCTTCGGAATTGGACCACTGAAATGCTTAATATATATTAATCCTTATACCAATGCTTTATTTAGGCGAAAACAATTTATTCGTTTTAATATTCTTAAAAGAAATAGACGTTTAATAATTTCGAGAAGCTATTTCAAACGATTTAAAATCGCAAAAATTTGCAAACCTATTTAGATTATGACGTATAATTTTTTAGAGTTAACCTTTTAACTCATTCGGAACGCTTTCCTTCTTAGAAAAAGTCTGCATTTTAAATTAAGCCTTTCTGCTTAATAATTTGATTTTTTTTTTTTTTTTTTTTTTTTTAAATAGCCGAATACAGCTTAGCAGTACGGGACTGATTTATAGCTATTATGCCAGACTTGGGGATCGTCTAGAGCGTGGAGAATCTTTTTTCCCCTACAATTTATCACTCTTAAAAAAAAAAATCAGTTGATTACCAAGAAATCTCTAGGAAGCAATGATTCCATTACTTGTTACTTTCCGAACATGCACCATGTAAGGAAAGTATTGTAATCATGAAAAAATTCGACTTCGAGACTTTGATGTATTTACACGTTTTGAGGTCTTCTGAATTCATTTATGCTGTTTTTACGAGATGTATGTATTATGTGTGTGTGTATGTGTGTGCGTGTGCGTGCGTGTGCGTGTGTGTGTGTGTGTGTGTGTGTGTGTGTGTGTGTGTGTGTGTGTGAGTGAACACGATAGCTCCTAAACGGATCATTCGATTGAGCTCAAATTGGACATACATGTTATAAACCACCGTCGCAAGACCGGTACTGATTTTGGTGTATATAGGACTTATAGTTTTTCTACAGGGCTACGACAAAATTTCTTTGACATTATAGTGTATGGGGAGAAAGTCTTGAAAGTGTGTTAGCGTTTAAATGGTGCATTCAATTGAGTTTCAATTTGGTATATATGTTTGAATTATTCATCGATTAAAATTTATTTAAATGCTTCGTAATGATCTAATCGTAAGTCTTCGGAAAGTCGAGTGGAGGCACTCCAGATTTTTTTAGTATGATGCCATAACTTTTCTTAGTATTACTACTAAATAAAGCCATGTTTGCCAATTGATTTACATGACTTTATTTAGCAGCAATATTAAGAAAAGTTATAGCATCTTTGTTTCAAAGAGACTTCTTAGTAATCCACAAAAATTTTTTTAGTGTAGGGCATCACCCAAAAGGATGTTATTTCCGGATCCGCAACTCTCGTCCGTATACCAGCCTATATACAGCTAGAGGAGCTGCGGACCCACAGATTTATCGTTCACGTTTGCGCCATGTACATATAGCGGTTTTTGATCAGCCGAGATGTGAAAACGAATCCTTTCACTTTCTGCACACCAGGCTATTACGACTCCTTAAAAATTTATTTTAGGATGAATAGGAAAAATTAAATTACTTAATTAACTAAAACATTTTTCTAATTTATGTGTATAGAAAGAAGAAAGGGTTGTCACCCGATCGTTAACACTGCCAATATAGCTTTTGGGTCATCGTGTGACAATTGAGCTAGCTATGACAGCATATTTTAATATCCATAACGCTAGGTTCGAGTAAAAGTTTTCTGCATTTTTTTCAGTTTCCGTATAGCTGGAATAATTTAAAATGAATGTGTAAAAAAAAAATCATTACTTTCTTCGTAGTGAAGAACTGATACGCAGCTAGTTATAACATGTTATGTATATGTAAAAATAAATTACTCGAAATTCAAATTAAACATTTAATAATTTTGCGATTTCTCAAAATAATCAAACGAAAATCCCCACCTCTCTCTCCATGTGTTTATATATCATGGCTTTGATTTGCAACATCTCTTCGATTTGAACTTCATATTTCAAACAATTACACTAAAATTAATCTTTGTTTTTAAATTTAGGTAATTGGAAATTTTATTTCCAATTATTTATTGACTTTTTCGTCTATTTGGCAGCTTAGTTTAACCAATTGTTAAAGTAATCTCTATTCCCGTGTCATGAGCGGGTACATCAGCTAATATAGAATAAAATAGAAATTAAAATTCGTATTGTTTAATTAAAAGCAGCATTAATAAAATAATAAATCGATGACAAACTGACTATTTCCATGTCAGCCGGTATAAATTTAAATGCTTCGAAATCTAAGATAAAAATTTTGGCTTTATACAAATTGCTCTATTTCTGTGTATTTCTTTACGTAACAATTTCTTTAATTCTTTACAGGTTGAAAAGTTT
The DNA here is from genome assembly GCA_038373885.1 of Cheiracanthium punctorium. Lineage (NCBI taxonomy): Eukaryota > Metazoa > Arthropoda > Arachnida > Araneae > Cheiracanthiidae > Cheiracanthium > Cheiracanthium punctorium. The sequence continues at coordinate 884,052 of JAWZYV010016390.1, forward strand.
TTCTACCATGTATACATATTTACATAAATGAACTGACACACACACACATAACACAAAAACAACAAACAAAAATTTTGCAGTTCATTGTGGGAAGTTAATTTTTCTGGAAAGATGTTGTAGTTAGGGTAAAACTAAGACAGTGGAGGATCCTGAAAAGTTTCGACGGCAGGAGGCAATACGCGAGAAATTTTGTAAGAAAAATGGATCTTTTTAAATTTAAAATTTTGATTAAATAATACTTATCGTCTGAAACCAGGTTTAGGGTAGTTGCTCTCATCATTCATTACTGAAAAGGCAATTTTGAGAAGATTCCTCTTCTCTTACATGTGTAATTTCTTAGCGTGGATCTTTGAACACTCCGCTAAACCGGCAGATTATTCAAAGACCTAGGTGAGCAGGGAAACCTCACAGATCATAGAGAGTAGTGTAGTGCATTTATTGCAAGCCTGCACTCAGGGTATCTGCCAAGTCGGAATGCCTTGGTCGGAGGACTTTTTCAGGTGTTCTTCCGCGTATTCACGATAGACATCCAGCGAAACCGCCCGAAACCCCAGACCGTTAGATCGACAGCCGCGCGGTAGCCCAGAACCCTAGACTTTTACTCTTCAGCCATCTACCATTTTCAGCCCCTTGTGTACTGGGCCATGGTGGGAGGCCCACAGATCATAGAAGGGGAATCATCACCACTGAATCCAACTGGGATTTAATTTTATTTTATCTTAGACAACTGTTCTTTTCAACTAGTTATTTTAATTTTGTTTTAATCTTTAGGACGGAATAGAGCTTTACTGATAAATTGGATCGCGCATTTAATCGTGTTAATTTTCCAGTAAAATCAAACTCAAACATCAATAACTGAGGCCTAGTTTACAGCAATACAGTCTGGACACATACTCAACTTTCCTCACTATTTTTAGGAGGGCCCAATGTCACTTTGATTAAATATTTACCTTACATTTCATTGTTTACATGAAAAATACTATAAGGACTTTTTGGCTTCTAATGTTTCAAGAATATTATTTTTATCATTCCAATTTTAATGAACTAACGCATTATGTAGAAGTTGTCTTTACTTTATTTTATAACACCAGACAGCTTCTACATAATGCGTTAGTTCATTAAAATTGGAATGGGAAAAATAATATTCTTGAAACATAGTTGGTTGCCAAAACGTCCTTATAGTATTATTGATGTAAACAATGAAATATAAGATAAACATTTAACCTAAGTGACATTGGACTCTCCTAAAAATAGTGAGGGAAGTTGAGTACGTGTTCCGACTGTCTTGTAATTTAATCACGGACTTAATCACGGATCAAGCTCTGTTATTGACGTTTGATTTTGATTTTACTGGAAACTTAACGCGGTTAAATGCGCAATAAAAAAAAGCTGAAAATCGCTTAAAAATGAGAGAGAAGGTGGATTTTCAGATTTTTAAAATAGTGCAGATCGTTTATATATATTTTTTTTACATACTTATGAAATTTTTCTAGCCGATCGCACGAACTGTATGAATTTCATTAAAGTTTTACACAGTAACTTTTTAATCTGATTGGATTAATGACGGTAAAAGTTCTGTTTGGAAGTGGCGGGACCGGATTTGTTAGAGAGTGAATCACGGATCAGCGTAACTATATAATACGATAATTACAGAGTTAATATTTATACAGGAGTGGTTTATGACATCGTAAATTTGTATTAATTTAAATAATAATATGCAATACATTTCTTTAAAGCTCCTCTCCATCCGTAAGCATGTGTGCCCAAGACTCCATATATGTTAAATCGGTCTCTTCTAATAAAATATGTTTTTTTTTTTTTATATGCCAACTGTTTTGTTGTATTCGAGGCAACAGCTTTTCCTTTTCAGGTAAAATTTGAAAGAAGTAAAATATTTACTCAAAATTTCTTATTTTCATTAAACATTTAAAATTATTATAAATGAAAAAGTATCCTGGAGATCTTTGAAAACTACGAAATATTCAAACTTATTTCCCGTGCTCGACCATGCTTAGAAGGGACTCCGGTTCAAACGATTACTTGTCTGAAAAAATACCGAAATCATTCGGCCTCTCTCTTCTTTAGTTAGAAAAGGTATGATCACCACATCTGTAAATAATTTTCTGGGGGGTTGAAAGCTGCAATTAAAGTATCGTAGGCGTGTCTTGGCCATTGTGCTCTCTCCCCTCCTTTGCAACCCATCAATCTAAGTGTCACAGGTGTTTTGGTGAGTGGGGGTAAGCAGTAACGGGATTTTATGTCACAGCCGCTTTCGAAGCAGAAAAAAAGGAGCAGAAAATTATGTCTCAGCCGCTTTGAACAACGTTTACAGAGGACGGGATTTTACGTCTCAGCCGCTTGGAGGGTTAAAGGACTATGTCAATTTCTCGGAATAGACAAAACCCAGACTTCATCTTTACACCCACAATCCGATGGCATGGTAGACAGGTTTAATCGCACTATTTTGAAGAACCTCTCGCTCCTGGGCTCCAGGAATCAAAAGTACTATGACAAGAAACTCCCTCTCTTCCTGCTGGCCTGTAGGAGTGCCGTCCATGAGACTACCGGCTTTCACACCTTCCCAGATGTTATTCGGAAGAGATCTTCGACTTTCCGCTGATCTAGTGTTTATCTGCCCTCCAGATACGCCTTCATCGCCAGAGGAGTACATGGAAAATCTTCGGACAGGGTTTGAAGACGTGCATCACTTTGCTCGGGAGCGGATCAACCTGAACACGGAGAAGATAAAGACTCGCTACGATACGAAGGCTACGGGATACGAGTTCTACGTAGGTGACAAGGTTCGGCTATGGAATCCTACTCGACGGAAATGCCTGTCCCCCAAGCTGCAATCGCCGGAGGGCGGTCCTTACACAGTCCTAAACAGACTGAACGAGGTCATCGTACGGATTCGTAAGTCACGTAACTCGAAACCAAGAGTTGTTCCCGCTTTTGTAATGAATTAAATGAATATTAGACCATGGTCATTTCGGCGAAATTCCTACTTTCTTTCATCTCTCACTTTTTCCTGTCTTTCTCTTCTCTTCCTCTTTCTTCCACTCTCTTTTACTCAGTACTTACATCATGTTTAGTGTACATATTTGTAACATATTGGTTTTTATTAATGTGTATTTGTTTATTACGTTTGTTACTTATTAGTGTAGTTGTTTATTATTTATTTATTAGTGTCTATTTGTTTATTGTGTTTATTGATTACTTACTTAAATTATGATGTTTAAAATCTTCTTAAATGTTATACACTGTGTACATTTGTGTGACCTAACTGGGGATTGTACAGCCCAGTCCTTGGGAAGTGGGTAATGTTACGAACTTTCGAGGCAACCCGCTGCTTTGGGATTTGAAATAGTTCATAATTCTTATTCTACGCTTCCAATAGTTGAATTTTACCTTTTGTTGCATCAAAATCGGTCAACTAGACCGGAGGTACGGAGGTTTCGATTTCCCATTGTTATATCTTCATGCTCTCAATAGATGGCGCGAGCTGTCCGCTCGCCGAAAGATATGTGCTGTGCTATAACTTTGGTCGTAACCCGGGGATTCTCCAGTTTGGATGTAAGAACGCTCTGAAATTAAGTGTTGTGATGTTGAATCTAACTGTGTGTTTACTTAAGTCTCACTGAGCGGGCTCCAATGGATGCTTAAATGAGTAAATAAGGATAAAACATTGGCGACGAAGAAAATAATTCGACGCTGAATAATTCGGAAGAATTATAACTATAAAAATGACTGACTCGAGTTCAAACATAGGAAGAATTGACTCCTATTTACCGAACAGTGGTGTTCCATGGAATATCTACACCGAAAGTGTGGAATTCTGTTTTTCTGCTAATGAGATTACAGAAGATGTGAAAAAGAAGAATATATTCTGAAGCGTCTGTGGCACACACACTTTCGCCATTCTAAGAGACTTAATTGTTCCTGATAAACTCCGGAACATTTCCTATACAAATTTATTAAAGAAGGCAAATGACTATTGTTCACCACTCTCAAGTGAAATAGTAGAGAGATTTAAATTTCAGAAACGGGTTAGGAAACCCGGGGAAACTGTTTCCTACTTCATTCGTGATTTAAGGAAGCTCTCCGAATATTGTAACTTCGCCGAGACACTCGAAAACCGTCTCCGAGATCAGCTTGTGTTTGGAATCCAAGATGATAGAATTCAGCAAAAGTTACTCGATTCAAGAACATTAACTCTGCAACTGGCTATCGATATTTCCCTTTCTTTTGAATCAGCAACCGCTGGAGTTAAATCTTTGCATGAGAAAGAACAATCTGCTGTAAACAAGATTTCGAAACCAAATTTCGTAAAGCAAAAACGTAACAATTTTCATCCAAAGGACACTACAAGTAAAAACTGTGTCAAGAACTGTTTTCGGTGTTTGAAGCAGCATGACACCAAGGACTGTCCATACAAGTCAGCTGAATGTTTTAGTTGTTCCAAAATCGGTCATTTGAAAGTAGCCTGCCGCCTTAGAAAGTCCTCCAACGTTCCTCCGAAGAATGTGAACCACGAGAAAATTAAGATGGTGCAAAAACATTCTTAGCTGAACTATATGAACGATACTAAAACTGATAGTGCATTTTCGAAACATATTTTCATAAATAGTAAAGAAATTGCATTCGAAATTGATTCAGGGGCAGCATACTCTATTATGAGTAAATCGAAATTGGATACCTTGTTCTCAGGTAAGGTAAAATTAATTAAATCTAATGTGAAACTGCAAACCTATACGAAAGAAAATCTGACAGTCCTTGGTGAGTTAAATGTTGATGTTAAAGTTGATAATGTTACATTCCTAATTTACAATTATTAATAATTAGAGAGGAAGGTCCGAGCTTAATTGGAAAAACCTGGTTGACAGCATTGAAACTTTTTTGGCCTAGGATTAATATGATAAGTAGTATGTCAAAAGAGGAATTAATTAATAAATTCCCAGAAGTATTTGCTGACGGGATCGGTACAATTAAAGGACCACCCGTGTCAGTTAAATTAAAGAAAGATGCAAAACCAGTGTTTTTGAGAACTCGAACAGTTCCTTTTGCTTTAAGAGAAAGTGTTGATAATGAACTGGATAGATTAATTAGTGTAGATAGATTAATGATAGATTAATGAAGGTATTTTAAAGCAAGTTGACCATGCCGAATGGGCAAGTCCTGTAGTAATTGTTCCTAGATCAAATGGTACAGTAAGAATTTGTGGTGATTATAGGGCCACAGTAAATGCTAACACTGAAAATGATAACTAACCATTACCTAGAACAGAAAAACTTTTTGCAAAATTGTCTGGAGCAAAACATTTTACTGTTTTCGATTTAAAAGATGCATATTTACAACAACCTGTTGATACGGAAACTAGTCAATTGTTAACCATAAATACGCACAGAGGTTTATTTAATGTAAGGAGATTATGTTTTGGGGTAAAATTTGCACCAGGGTTATTTCAAAGGAAAATTGAAAATATACTAAAGTGTTTTTCTAGATGATGTTATTGTAAGTGCTAATAACGAAAGTGAACATATAGAAAGAGTAGCTAGTATTCTGAAATGTTTTTCTGAGCATGGTATTAGGTTAAATAAGGAAAAATTTAATTTTATGCTTTCAGAAGTTTCCTTTTTAGGACATAATATTTCAAAAGAAGGTGTCAAACCCATTTCGGAAAAAGTGACAGCAATTGTAAATGCTCCTTCTCCACAGAATGTATCGCAATTACCTTCAATTTTAGGATTGCTATCGTATTATAGATCATTTTTACCTAATGTAGCTGTGATTTTAGAACCATTATATCGATTATTAGATAAAGATGTAAAATGGTCATGGACAAATTTACACGAAAAAGCATTCCAGACTGTTAAAGAATTACTATGTAAAGCTCCAATTTTAGAGCTGTATGATGTAAACAAAGACGTGGTTTTGTGTTGTGACGCATCAGATTATGGTTTAGGCTGTGTTTTGAATCATATTGTTAATGGAGTTGAAAAACCGATTGCATATGCTTCGCGAACGTTGAATAAATCTCAACGAAACTATCCACAGATTGATAAAGAAGCATTGGTAATAATTTTTGGCGTTACTAAATTTCATCAGTACTTAGCTGGAAAGAAGTTTAAAATTGTGACAGACCATAAACCACTTCTTCGTTTATTTTCACCATGTAAAATATTCCTGATGCTCTATCACCTAGGATGTTGAGATGGTCATTAATTTTATCAAGTTATGATTATTCGATTGAATATCCTGAAGGTAAGAAAAATGAAAATGCTGACGCTTTGAGCAGATTACCTCTCCCAGAAACTGAAACCATAAGTGACATTGATAACCCGACGGAGGTAATGTTCGTTTCACCTGATGAAGACTGGCCTGTTACTTCCGAAACAATTGCAAAATGGACTTTGGAAAATCAAATAACAAAACGAGTTTTAGATTGGGTTTTAAATGGGTGGCCGAAAAAGAATAAATCTCCATAATTTGAATCTTATTTTAGAAGACGCGATTCAATTTCGTGCTTACAAAATTGTTTACTGCGGGGACATAGAGTTATTATACCAGAGCAAGGCCGTGATTCAATGTTAAAATTGTTACATCTGTACATCAGGGTATGAGTAGCATGAAGGCAAAAGCTAGAGGGGTGATTTGGTGGCCTAACATGGATATAGAAATAGAACAACTAGTTAGTTCTTGCATGAGGTGTCAAATGTTTGCGAGGGATAGTCCGAAATTAAAACCGTTAGAATGGAAGTCAGAGAAACCCTAGGAAAGAATTCATGTTGATCACGCAGGTCAATTTAAAGGTAAATATTTTTTGATAGTGATTGATTCTTATACAAAGTGGTTAGAGGAACAGATCGTTCCTAATACGGAATGTGAAACGACAATTAAAGTTCTGAGTAAAATTTTTGCAACTTTTGGATTACCTGTAGAATTAGTGTCTGACAACGGTTCGTTGTATACAGGTCATCCATTTGGAGAATTTCTCCGAGTGAATGGTATTAAGCATACATCAATTCCTCCATACCATCCACCTTCGAATGGTCAAGCGGAAAGATATGTACAGACAGTGAAACAATCGCTTAAGAAACTTGATCCCTTAGACAGGACGTTATCCCTTTCTCGATTTTTATTGGCAAATCATACAAACCCCCATTCAGTAACTGGTAAAACGCCAGCAGAATTGATGTTTGGTAGATCGTTAAGAACAGCCCTTCATTTGGTAGTGCCTTCGAAACCGAACATTAGTAAGCCACTTCATAAATATCAGTTAAATTAGTCAGTTTTTGTGAAAAACTTTGGAAAGGGGGAAAAATGGTTGATAGGCAAAATTATAAAATTGTTAGGTAGCCGATGGGTTTTAGTAGTAAGAAATGATGGAATAATGTGTAAGCGGCATGTTAATCAATTACGTCATAATACAGGGATAAGTCAAGAAATGAGGCAGGAAGAAAATGAAACCTTATTTCCGAGAGAAAATTTTGAAAGCTATTACGATAATTATGATTTAGTTAGGGAAAGTGAATTAAGTGAAACTTGTGTTCCTACTGAACAAAGTATTAAAAGCACATTACTGTTTTATTGTGCTTGTGAATCTTGTACAGCTAATTGTTCGACGAAGTCCTAGAAGCAATAACTTTACTAGAACTTTCTACACCAACTGGACTTTAGAACAACGAACCCAGGAATTAGTAGAGTATTTCTGCAACAATATGTAACTTCATGCGCCCAGCAAATTATTTATTCTGGCTACAACGCCACTCTGAAAATTGCAGATTTGTTCAGCAACGCTGATTTGACAACACATTCCAATTCCATATGGATTACCTTCTTTTTAGCGAGTTATCCCAATTCCCAATTTTCCCTTAGTTTTCGGAAACGAGAACATGTAGTCCCTCAAAGTCCAGGATTTGAATTTTCTCTTAATTTGGAATAGATATCGACTTTTTGCGAAAAATGAGCGAATTTTGCTAACACAACACGATAAAAGAACTTTAGGATATTAAATGGAATTCGATAATGTGACATATGATGAATAAGCTTAGAGTGTAGACATTGAGTATAATGAAAATTTAATTTTGAATCGTTTTTGAGATTGAAAAAAAAAAAAAAAGACTAATCCGAGTAAAATGAAATGGAAGCAGGATAGCTGTTTAGTCAACATTGAAAAATTAAAAAATTGACTTTTTTAAAAATTTTATTTGATTCGAGAAGTATTTCTAGATTTTCTTTGCGCATTACACTAAAACGGGTGCCTTGAATAAACTATTATCAAAAACGCAATATTTTCGTGAATAAAATATTGTTGCAGAATATTCTGCTTGTTTCCGCGGTTCGTCGTTCTAAAATCCAGTTCCTGTAGAAGGTTGTAGTAAAGAGTCCACTTGTCATGAGGGAACACGAACTTTATTTCTTCTCGAACTTCGTCGAACAATTAGCTCTACAAAATTCACAAGCACAATCAAACTACGCTTTTAACAGCCCGCTTAGATCTGAAGCTCTCACAAATGCGGTATTACTCACACAAAATAAAACACTTTCACAGGCAAAAATACAGTGACAATATGCGAGAGATAATACTAACAGTCTCTCAAGACTCAGCAATCAAGAATTTACAAACTGTACTTTAAAAACAGCTTCGAAAAGCAAGTCAAAACACTGCTTCTGTAGCGTCAACACAAAACGTAACACAGGAAACTCACTGGACGGAAGATCAACTCATAAAATCAGCTTCGAAAACTCACGCGGAAACACCGTTTCTATCACAGAGCAAAGCAAGCGTACTCACTCAGAGCTTAATCCACTCTGCGGGAGCTAACTCACACACTGAACTGGGGCCTATGACACCCTGTATTTATAGGTAGGGCAGAAGCTACAAGAAACTTCTAGAAGAGTCTATTTCTCGAGGATTCCACATAAAGCGGGAATTTTGATTACGTAATAGAAGAAAAATATTAGGCTATTATGCATGATATGCGGAAAAAGCATCTTTACAAGCTTCATTGGGAAAATCGCGCCAAATGACCAAAATGTCGCCAAGCTTGGCAACTTTTGGGATATATCGCCAAATTTGATGCCAAAAATAAGTCCCCAAAAGTGAAGTTACCGAAGGTCTAGCACCAATATTTCTCGAGATTTCTAGAAACTGCATACATTTGAATGGGAAACCGAAACCTCCGTATCTCCGGTTCTAGTTGACCGATTTTAATCCAACAAAAAGCAAAGTTTAACTGTTTGAAGAGTAGAACACGAATTTTCAATTATTTTAAGCCCCAGAACAGTGGGTTGCACCGAAAATTCGTAACATTGCCCCCTTCCCAAGGACTGCATGTCCCGGGCAGTACAATCCCCAGTTAGGAGGTCTCTGAAATATCTACAGCAGTGTTTCTCAACCTTTTTTGGTTGACGGCACACTGAAAATATCTGGAATTATTTGCGGCACACCTGAATATAAAAAATGCCAAAGTTTTATCATACAAAGGATAGATAATATAAATAACTATAAAAAATTTTTTACTGACAAAAAGGTTTTCCCAGTAAGAGGGCTGAGCTTGTTTTTATAATAACCATAAAAAATATTTAAAAAAATTCAGTGAGAGGGCTGAGCCTATGTTTTTTGAACAAATTAAACCTATACGTGGTTCCAAAGTTGCGAGACAAGTTCGCATTTCATCTTCAACTGTTAAAAGTCTTTCTCGTTTTCTGGACTTGATTTCAGTTAGAGCTGAAAATCCATACTCACAGAACCATGAGGATGCAAAAAGCAAAAGAATTTTTATAGCTTTCAAGCTGATTGCAGGGTATGAATTCTTTACGGACAGCCAAAACTCATCCAAATTTATCTCAAAGGAACGACAACGGTAAAACGAATTATTTCTCAAATCAATGATCTGTTCTTTTTCTGCTACTGTCAAATTTTCTGTTTCGCAGATTACAAAAGGGTTCATCAACCATTCGTATTCTTCAACAGAAAGTGAGGGAAAGTAGCTTTTAAGTGATGTTTGAAGTTCACCAATTGTGCTAATAATTTCGTAGCAATTTTGTTATTTGACTGGGATTCATTGACACCGGGAAAGCATTCAAAATTTCCTTTTGATACTTCAGCTTTTCAGAGCGTTGATTTTTCTTCAAATAACTTCAGTTTGGAAGTTGAAGTCACGATAGTCTCAGATGGACCTTGAAGCCTTAAATACAGAGAGTTCAGTTTTTCAAACAAGTCCGGGAGAAACTGAACTTTGAGCCACCAAATCTCTCCAAGAAAAGAAAAATCAACAGATGATTTTTCGATCTCAAAGAAAATAATTACTTCTGCCTTCAGGTGTATAAGCCGCTTTAAAACCTTTCCTTTTGAAAGCCAACGCACTTTAGTATTATATAAAAGAGTTTTGTAATCTGAATCTATTGCATCGCATAGCTGAGAGAAAATTTCGGATTTAAGAGGTCGACTCTTGATGAAATTGACCACTTGGATCACTTGGTTCATAACAATCAACATATCTGGTGTTAAAGATTCTGGTGAAGAGATTCGATGATAATCATACAGTGGACTCTTATAATATCAGGATTTTCTTGGCGTGCAAATGCGATAAATCCTTTTTTGTTTCCCAACATTGATGGACACCCGTCTGTACAAACACCAACACAGTTTTTCCATAGTAAACAGAAGCTTGAAATGTTTCCTTGTACAAGATCAAATATGCCCTTTCCTGTCATCGTGCTCTTCAAATCTTTGCAGAAAAGATATTCATTCAAGAATTTTTCATCTTTAACAAATCGAATGAAAGCAACGAGTTGTGTTTTTCCACTGAAAATCTGAAGTGACCAAATCTCATTGTCATGCGATTCGAAATGCTCTTCAATTTGTGTTTTAAGTCTGTAGATAAATCTTCGCTTCTACGTGATATTGTGTCATTTGAGAGCGGTACTTCTTGACTTTCTCTACGGCTTCCTTTCCCAGCATTGTTTCGACAATGATAGCTAATGCTAGTGCAATGATGGATTCTGCATTGGTGTGTGTGTGTGGGGGGGAGGGTCGGGGCTAAATAAGGGGAAAAGGTGCGCAGACTCCGATTACATGCGCAAAAATATTGCAAGGTGGTAATAATGATCTGGCTTTCCCATGAAAACCTATTCAGGGATTTCACACGACACTCCCGACAAGTCATGTCATAGATTCGCCAAATCCCGGTTAGAAAGTGAACTTTTGCGGGTTTTTCCCTACTTTCAAAAATCACTTTATTTTCCCTGTACTCTTCTTTTACTCGGGATATTTAATTTTCCCCATCTGAACGGAGCTTAATAGATTATATTCACGTTATAATAAACCAATAGATTATAATCACGTGACGTCACTGATATTTTTTTTTGGTCAACTCGGACATTTAGGGGTACAAAGCCACGTTTTCGGCCAATCACCGTTCTTAAATGAACGATTGTTTGACATGAAAATGTTGGTTGCTAAGGTGTGACGTAATGATAATGACGCAGGTGAAAAAGCTTTGTACCAGACTTGGCAAACCGATTTTAGTGTGCTGCTTTTCTGTTTTTTTTTTCTTCGGAGAAAATACGGTAAGACGCATGTGCTGTGCATAGGATATTCATGTGTGCTGCTACAAGCAGATTTTTCAAAAATTCGCATACTTGTTTTCCATGCTATGAAATACAAGTTTTGCGCTTCATAGTATATAGCTTAGTAGAGTGAACAAGATAACACACGAAAAATAGAAAATGTCGCATCGCTAATACGACAATACGTATTTTCAATAATTTTTCAAAAACCCTCGCGGCACATTAGACGACCTCTTGCGGCACACCAGTGTGCCGCGGCACACAGGTTGAGAAACACTGATCTACAGTGTCTAACATTTAAGAAGTTCTTAACAACATAATTTAAGCAAGTAACCAATTAACAGAATAAGCAAATAAGCACTAATAAATAAATAATGAACTAATAGATAATTACACATTAATAACTAATAAACACAATAAACAACTACACATTAATAAAAACCAATATATTACAACTATGTAGACTAAACATGGCGTAAGTACTGAGAAAAGAGAGTTGAAGAATGAGGAAGAGAAGAGAAAGACAGGAAAGAAAGGAGGAATTTTGGAATAGTGACCATATGGTCTAATATTCAGAAAACTAATTACAACCGCGGTAAACGGCTAGTTGATCGTAATGAACAAATCTTGGTTTTGAGTTAGGTGACTTACGAATCCGTACGATGACGTCATTCAGTTTTCTTAGGACTGTGAGGACCGCCCCACGGGGATTGCAGCTTGGGAGATAGGCCTTTCCGTCGAGTAGGATTCCATAGCCAAACTTTCTCACCTACGTTGAACTCGTGTCCCGTAGCCTTCATGTCGTAGCGAATCTTCAACTTCTCCGGGTTCAGATTGATCCGCTCCCGAGCAAAATGATGTACGTCTTCAAACCGTCCCCGAATATTTTCCATGTACTCCTCTGGCGATGAAGGCGCATCTGGAGGGCGGCCGAACACTAGATCGGCGGGAAGTCGAAGATCTCTTCCGAATAACATCTGGGAAGTGTGAAGCCGGTTCTTTCATTGAGGGCACTCCTATAGGCCTGCAGAAAGAGGGGCAGTTTCTTGTCCCAGTCCTCTTGATTTCTAGACACGAGGAGCGAGAGGTTGTTCAAAATAGTACGGTTGAACCTCTCCATCATGCCGTCGAATTGTGGGTGTAAAGGCGTAGTCTGGGTTTTATCTATTCCGCAGAAGTTGACATAGTCCTTTAAAAACTGCAGAGGTTAAGTTCGTTCCTTGGTTGTAATGAAGTTGCAAGGAGGTTCCTTACCTGGAAATCCATTCACACCAATACCGCTGCTACGGTGGTTGCTTCTTGATCGGGAATAGGATAGGCTTCGGGCCATTTAGAGAAATAGTCAATGACAACTAGGATGTATTTGTTGCCATCCGAACTTCGCGGAAGAGGCCCCAAGATGTCGAGGGCAATTCTCTCGAAAGGCGCTCCTACATTGTTACGATGTAGTATTCCACGATTTCGTTTCGTCAGGTCTTTACGGGCGGCACAGGCGTCACAAGCTTGATACCACTTTTCGATATCGCCACGAGACCTACCCCAGTAGAAGCGCTCGCGAACTTTCTGGAGCGTCTTCTGTTTGCCAAAATGGCCCCGATTTAAGCCATTATGAAGCTCTTCTACAACCCTCGGAATCCTCGAGCGAGGGAGTACTAACTGCCATCGAAGGGTCTTTCCGTCGTCCGACTTATATTTACGATACATGACTCCATTTCTCAGGCGAAGCGAATCCCATAAAGCCCAGTACTGTTTTGTGGCAGGACTGCAAGATGATATTTCTTGCCTGCTGGGTTTATCGCCGGATTTTTCCATAAATTCCACAATAGGTTTCATGTCGCCATCTGCTAATTGGTCCGCCCGAACATTTTCGTCACTCCAGGGATCTTGAGATCGTGTGAATAATGTAACTTGGCGGACAACGGGATGTTTCAGTTGGTAATTCTTCTCCTCCCTGGAGCAATAGCGACAACTGTCTATGCAGGGCCCTCTCGACAAAGCATCTGCATTTCCATGAGATGCTCCTTTTCGATGACGTACTTCGATGTCATATTCTTGTAACCTATGTTTCCACCTCGCTATCTGGCCCTCTGGATTCTCGAAATGTAGAAGCCAGGATAAAGAGGTATGGTCCGTTCTTAACAGGAACTTTCGGCCGTACAGGTAATGATGGAAATTTTCTACGGCCTTGACGATAGCCAGTAGTTCCTTCCTTGTAACGCAATAGTTATGTTCTGCCTTTGAGAGGCACTTGCTCTAGTAAGCAATGACGTGTTCTTGGCCATCTATCTCCTGGACAAAACCGCTCCGACACTCTCCTTACTTGAGTCTGTGTCCATCATAAATGGCTGTCAGTGTGAGGATTAGACATGTTAGGCGCAGATGTTAAAGCCGTCTTCAGTTCGTTGAATGCATCCTCTCATTCTACAGTCTATTTGAATTTTTGTCCAGTCTCTGTCAATTTGTGATGTGGTTTTGCGATTTCAGAAAACCCTTTACGAATTTTCGATAGTAAGTACACAGTCCGAGAAAACTTCGCAGCTAATGGACATTTTCAGGACGACTCCAGTTCTTGACTGCGGATATCTTTTCGGGATCGTTTTGGACTCCGTGGGCGGATATTATGTGCCCAAGATAACGTACTTCCCGACCAAACAAGTTACACTTAGATGGACTCAGTTTCAAGTTCGCCTCCTTTAATTTCTGCAGCACCTTTCGGATGTTCTCGAGATGCTCTTCGGAAGTCTTTCCGACGATGATGATATCGTCCAAATAAACGAGACATGCTTCGTAGAAAAGCCCTCTCAACACTGTCTCCATTAGACGCTCGAATGTAGCCGGTGCGTTTCAGAGTCCAAAAGGCATAACTTTGAACTGCCACAAACCGTGTCCCGTGGTGAATGCAGTCTTTTCACGGTAATCGGGATGAATTTCTATTTTCCAGTAGCCACTCTTGAGATCCAGAGTGGAGAACCATTCATTTCATGATTAAAGTGTCGTCTATCCTGGGAAGAGGATATTTGTCTTTCTTGGTGATTCAGATGTCTATAGTTAACGCAGAACCGTGTGGTATCATCTTTCTTTCAGACTAAGGGCGAGATACAAGTGAAACAGAATTCGAACTTTTTCCGCGTTGAACAGGGGAAACTTCGAAATATATCAATTTTTCTTATTGAACTTAAACAAACAAATCGTGTTTTGATCACATGACAGCGCGATAGGTTTGTTCATAGGAAACATTCTGGGGATTCAACTGGGAACTGGGGACTGAAAAACGTTCGATTCGAACTCGATCGCGAGCGTTTCACTTGAATCTCTCCCCAAAACTATCGGGGAGGACCAGAGACTAGTTGATGGCTCGATGACGTCATCACGTTGCATGTCCTCTAAAAGTGTGCTCATCTCTTCTTGCTTAGCAAACGGCCGCCGCCTAGAGTGTTGCTTGATGGGAAAATGGCTGCCTGTGTCTATTCTATGTTGCGTTATGCTCGTACTGACAAAGTCACCGGAAGTACGAGAGAAGAGCTCTTCAGATTCAGCTATTATTTTCTCCGCAGCGCTTCTCTCTTCTGCCGTTAACTCCACGTCTTGTAATAATTCCTTCGTCAGGCACTCAGATGATTTAGCTGTCGTTTGGCTGATGTTCTTATTAATGCAGGTAACAGTAGTGCACGTCGCCACCACTTCATTTTTCTATATCACCTTCGACTTGTCTGTCACATTTGCTACTCTAACTGGAATTTATGTTCTCGACAAGTCCACAAGTGTTGCTCCCACAAGTACTCCTCTGACAGAATCACTATTGCTTTGATGTTCAAGTCAGCCGAACCGTAATTTATTGATTTCTTCTACTGTTCCAGAAATTACTGAATCAGTTCTTGGGGGAAGAATGATATCACTCTGGGCTATTATTTGCTGAACAGGTAAAATTGCTTCATTTTTATTGTTGAACGCAGCTATTCCTTCTGAGTCTCAAGGAAGCTCATTAATTTAAAATCCAAGTTAAATTTATGTGATTTTAAGAAGTCCAGTCCGAGAATGAAAGAGTCCGTAATGTTTGCGACTAACACCACATGGTCACATCAGACATTTCCAAATACAAGGTGAATCTAAACTCTTGGGCAAAACTTTAAGGGCTGATAGGGCACACAATGAGGAATCGTAATCACATAGAAATCTGGGGTGAAAAACGCAGTTTTCACTTATCCGGTAATAATCACTTTTGGAAAAGCATTGAAGTGTCCGTCTAATTTCTTAACCAATTTCATAAACTATAGGCACGTCTCCGAAAATTTCATCCATGAAATAAAATAGAATTTTTAAAACTATGAATTTTAGTCGTCTGTTTTCGAGGAAAAATCATTAGTTTCTGACGAACAATGGTCGGAAAATGCACCAAGTTTCATTAACAAAAGGCTCGTCTCCGAAAATTTCATCCATGAAATAAAATAAACTGTTTAAACTATCCATTTTAGTCTGCTGTTTTCGGAAATAAAAACATTAGTTCCGTGCGAAACAATGGTCGGAAATCGCACAGTTTTTTCAGCACTTTTTCCCGAAGTGATTATTAACAGCTAAACGAAGATGACGTTGCCAACCCCACATTGCTATGTGATTCTGATTCCTTATTATGTGCCCTATCACCCCTTAAAGTTTTGCCGAAGAGTTTAGATTCACCCTGTATAATTTCCACTCTATCTTTTCCGCCCACTTCGATCTTGCCCCCTGTCACAGTCTGGAGGGTCAGCGAGGGTGGAGTCCAGATGGTCTTCAAATTTAATTTCTTAGCCAGATCAGTTCTTATGATGGTAACATTCGCTCCAGTATCAATCACCATGTGGCATGGAGAACCATTGACGTATCCGAGTACAAATAGTCCATTACTGCCGTCATTCACTGATGTAATCTGTAAGACTTTCAGGTGGGGCTTTTGAATGTCTGGCAACCTCCGCCCCTCGAGATGATCATCTCTTAGTTTCCCTCCTTTATGTTCTTAGAGTTCTTTTGCTGGTCATGAGACTTTCGACCACATTAGTTTTGTACATAGCCTTCGACGCCACACTTCTAGCATTTTACTTTCTTTGGGCCATCTCTCGTTCTATCGGATCTTTATTTTCGTTCTATGACATCTTCAATTTTCTTCGATCTGTTCTCGACGCTCTCTGTCAGCTTTGTCAGCTCGCTATTGGATAATCACCGCTCTAACAGCTTTCCTCACGGCCCGCTGAGCTTCCTCCAGCTTCGTAGCGAACACTAGAGTTGGTTTCAAATCCTGATAATCCTCCAACATGAGTGCATTTTGGGTTTCTGAATCACCTGCGGCTTCAATAAAATGACGCACGGCCATTTCTTTTCTGACATCATCAAGGTTGTTCATATAGGCTAGATGAGACAGTCTATCTATGTCCAAGGCCAGCTCTTGAAGGGTCTTGACAGGTCTTTGCATTCTTGACTTAAGTTGTATTCTACTGTACTCTTTCTGGCACTTCTCTCCGAATTTCAGCTCCAAGGCACATGCAAGGGAGTCTAAATCTCCTATCTTTGTAGTACATTAATTGCGTCTCCGCTAAGAGAAGCGGACAGTTGATTCGCTTTCTCGCAATCGTTCCAGCCATTCGCTTTGGCGACAATTGAAAATTGGGTCTTGTATGCTTCCCAGGGAGTCTTTCCGTCATAAGTGGTTAGTTTCTCTGCTGGGCGGTGTGACGACAACCTCATGTTTTCGGGTACCTTTCCTAGCTTTACTAAACTGTCCAGTTTTTCTTCTAACTTGTTCTCGATCGTTTCCTCAATTCTTTTTTCGTATTTCGCTTGATTTTCTTCTAGGAGCGAAATTCTCTTCTCCATTTCCTCTTGACCTTGCATAGTTTTTTCTAAATTTTCTTGGGTTTTTTCTACCTTCTCCAATTATCCCTGAATTTTCTCTATTGTCACGAACCCAGTTTTCACTTCATTATGTGCTACCTTTAACTCTTCGAATACGGTTTTCATCTCGCCTTGTCCGGCTTCAATTTTCTTCTCTAAATCGGCTTGCCCGGACATTATCTCGTCTTGTCCGGCTTTCATCTCCTTCATCATATCGGTTTTCATCTCCTCCATCAGTTTTCTAAGTTCCTCCATTTTTTTTGTCCACACCATGCACTGGAGAATTAAAGCTTTTCTGTAGAACCAAACTTCTGACACCAAATGTTGCAGAATACTCTGCTTGTTTCCGGGGTTCGTCGTTCTAAAGCCAGTTGGTGTCGAAAGTTTTAGTAAAAAGGCCACTTGTCACGATGGATCACGAACTTTATTGCTGCTAGAACTTCGTCGAACAATCAGGTGTACAAAATTCACAAGCACAATGAAACAGTAACGTGCTTTTAACAGTCCGCTTGGATCTGAAGCTCTCAGAAATTTTGTATTTCTCACACAAAATAAAACACTTTCACAGGCAAAAATTCAGTGAGAATATACGAGAGATAACACTAACAGTTTCTCAAGACTCAGCAATCAAGTACTTACACACAGCACTTTAAAAACAGCTTCAAAAAGCAAGTGAAAACACTGCTTCTGTAGCGTCAATACAAAGCGTAACACAGCACTCATTGGACGGGAGATGAACTCAGACTAAGCTGGGGCCTCTGACAGCCCGTATTTATAGGTAGGGCAGAAGCTACAAGAAACTTCTAGAATAGTCTATTTCTCGTGGATTCCACATAATGCGGGAATTTTTATTATGTCATAGAAGGGAAATATAAGGCTATTATACGTGTTATGCAGAAAAATCATCTTTACAGCCTCCATTGGGAAAATCGCGCCAAATGACCAAAATGTTGCCAAGCTTGGCGACTTTTAGCGAAATATCGCCAGATTTGGCGCCAAAAATAAGTCCCCAAAAGTGAAGTTACCGAAGGTCTAGGACCAATATTTCTCGAGATTTCTAGAAATTGCATATATTTGAATGGGATACCGAAACCGCCATATCTACCGTTCTTTTTGACCGATTTTAATGCAACAAAAAGCGAAATTTAACTATTTGAAGCGTAGAATAAGAATTTTGAACTACTATTTTAAGCCCCAGGAAAGCGGGTTTCCCGAAATTTCGTAACAATATTATGATTTTTAACACTTTGCAACAAGGTTGAAAAGTGTTTATGATTTCGGTTTGACGGTCTGTCCGTTTGTCCGTCCGTTCGTGCTCTAACTTTCGTAAATATGCATCGATTTCTGCGAAATTTAAATATGTTATTCTTATCTACTCTACCATGTACCCTATTGAAAATGCATATGCAGCATTTATAGTTTTTCTACATAAGCACTCAAGATATTCCAAATGCATTGCGCTCTATGGGAAGTTTTTCTTTCAGGCTTATCGTCCTACTATACAGGTACGCTGATCTCTGACTTCCAGATAAAACTTTTTCCGCCATTACTGCAAAAAGATTATAAAATTTAGCACAAAAAGCCTAATAACTTCTTCACCGTTTGTACGATCCGTTTGAAATTTCTGATAATTATGTTTAAAAAATATAGAAAACCATCTGCGCTGCTTTAAAAATCGTAAAATTCACGCGTTCCCTCATTTTTAAGCGACTTTTTTGCTTTTTTTCAGAATTATATTATTTTCCAGAGTCAAAAAAGTTAGCCATTTGAGTGACAAAATTACCTATTTCAATTGAATATGACGTCATACAATTGGGATTCCAATTCTTTTAAAATAGTTTTTCCAGATTATGCAGTTTATTAATTTTTTTTTCAAAAATAAATCGTCTGCGTGGTTATGAGAATAGTTGTGTACGCAAAAAGAAATCTTTCAATTCCGCGCGTTTCCATCAGAGCATGAAATTCGATTTGGGTATACAATAAAAATTGAATATGAACTTATTTATTTTAGGTAGACGAAGATTAAGGGCGAGATTCAAGTGAAACGCGCACGATCGAATTTGAATCGAACGTTTTTCGTTTCACAGTTCGAACGTTTTGGCAGAATGCTTCCAATGAACAAACCTATCGCGCTCACGTGATCAAAACACGATTGGCTTATTTCAGTTGAAAAAGATGCATTGATATCTTTTGAAGTTTCCCTTGTTCGACGCGGAAAATGTTCGAATTGTGTTTCACTTGAATCTCGTCCCAAATATATTGAGTGTAGACATACTTTCGTGCAATATTTTTCTAGCGCCTGTTGTAATTACCTTCACAACGTGCTTTGACTTCTATTTTTAGAGATATTCTGCTATTTGAAATGAAACAAAATTGATATATGTTATTAAGGACTAGCTGAAGTACCCGTCGTTGACGGGTTAATACTGAGTGCAAATTTCTAAAAAGCAAGAACTTTCGTCAGCATTGTAGGAGTACACAGAATGGATGTAGTATGATGCCGAAGTAAAGAAAGCGTAGTTATAATTTTTATGTATTGTTAAAATATTACAGGTTAGAGTGTAACTAAGTAATATCATTTCATTTGCTTTATTCGTAATTATGTGATGCGCGAACGAATATTTACGCATATTGAAATAATTTTTGCAAAATCTCAAAATCTAATCATCATTTTTGAAAAATTTTCAGCCTAGAATTTAATTTGAGGGACAACCTATCATAACACCAAATTTCGTTTCATTCCCTGCATTCTTTATTTCGTGATGCTAGAACAAAAATTTCAGCATTTTAAAACGATTTTCACAAAATCTCAAAAATGTAATCAAAATATTTTAAAAATTCTCTCAACACCTATAAATTAAGATTAGCAACTACCTATCATATCACCAAATTTCGTATTAGTCGTTATTACGCGATGCTTGAAGAAATACCCAGACAGCACATAAGCTTAAATCAAGCTTGATATTTCTTTGAATTTGACGTATTAATACAAGCTTGACAGTTCAACTCACTTTAAGCTGGCAACAAGCTTTCAGGAGTCAAGTTGAATTGTCAAGCTTAAATACAGCTTGATTTTTCCTTTCGAAAGCGAGCGCCATCTGTGAAAGAGAATGGACATTAATTGTCTTAGCGTTTCTCAAATTTGCTCAATAAAGAAAAGTTCGTAAAAGTTGTATTTTATTTTATTATAACACAAAACCTGCACATTAGAACACGCAAGGGGAAGGAATGAATGGGATAAGCCCCTCTGAAGTGTAACACGAGGGGATTTTTAGTTTTATTTACATCTAATTAGCATTAGTAATTCCATTAACTAATTAATTAGCCCTAAAATAAAGTTTAATATAATTAACACAATTTAGTTAGTTGATATACTTCACTTTATGGGTGGTAGAATGAGGCGTAATCCGGCCTCCACAAAATTATTAATCAGTCATAAATGTAGGGGAGAGTGGGGTAAAACCGGGATCCTTAGGCTTGAAGGCTTGCAGAAATCACAGTTTTTACTGTAAAGAAACAAAATTTTGCAAAAGTATGCACTACTTATCTATTAATGCAACCACAGTTTTAAAAACATAAGTTATTTTTTTTTTAAATTTTTATGAATTTTTTTGTAAAAAAAGTCATTTTGCCCGGTTTTGCCCCACTAGTGGGGTAAAACCGGGTAGACATGTTATTGTTATGGGAAAATAAAAATTTTAAAAGTTTCCACAAAATTCAAGTTTTTTTTTAGTGACATAAGTTAACTATTGTCATAAAATATAGGAATAAGTATAAAAGGGCACATATTGATGAGTTGTTGGTAAATTGAACTGTCTTTTCCTAAAATTTTTTGCTTTAATATAAGGCCTATTGACACAAGTCGCTAGTAAAATAGTCATCTTGCTCTTCGGCCCCAGAGCAGCTTTCATGGGCTCAACGACGACATTGGATGCATTGGATCCATCCCTCACCTCCCTTGGAGTCCGAGTAAAGCTCATTGCCGTAAATGCAGGCAGTATTGTCACCCTCTTCACTGGACTCATCCCACATTTGCTCCTTCGGTTTTTCTTTTTTTTGGACGCTTATTTTCTGTCTGTTCTTTTTTAGCATCTTTAAAATGTTGCATTTTCTTCTTTGATTCGTTTATCTTACCTTCAGGTTTCTTTTTTCTTCTGTCCATCTCTGTTCTTCTTTCCTTCATTTTCCTTTTTCTTTTCTTCTAATGCTGTCTGAAGATGAAGCTTGTATGGGGAGCCCGTCAAAATGACAGTCTTTCCTTTTCTCTTGTCCTCCTTCGGCTGCGTCTTTCTCTATGTGTATGGGGGAGGCATCAATTCGGAGGGTGAAACACTGAACGATGCATCGACAACAAGTTTATGGTTAGGAGCCAAGGACTTAGAACAGCAGGGTAAATTGATTTGTTAGGGTACAGAAAGTGTTTGATTCGATGGTGGTGACACATCAGGAACGCTTGCTGCAGGATCTTTAGGGACTCTTACTGTGAAAAGTTTCTTGTTTGTAGAGTCTTGATGCTGGCTTTGAGGAACTTCCACTGCGTTTTCTTCAGGTCTTGGTTCAGGCGTCGGGCTATCTGTGGTCAATGATGGCGCGAAGAGGTTTCTGAAAATGTGTTTCTGTTTAGTGGTTATATGCCTGTCTTCCTGAATCCATTTGTTGCTGTTTTCATCACAGCTGCTTTCAAAAAGGCACTACCAAAGAATTTGTCCACTTGTGAATT
Source organism: Cheiracanthium punctorium (assembly GCA_038373885.1). NCBI lineage: Eukaryota > Metazoa > Arthropoda > Arachnida > Araneae > Cheiracanthiidae > Cheiracanthium > Cheiracanthium punctorium. The sequence goes on from JAWZYV010016390.1 coordinate 906,208, forward strand.
GTCACTGGCCTGCCTGGAGGCATAACCAGCCACTGGCGAACTTCTTGTTGATAGTAGGTGCTAAGAGGTGCCATGAAGGTTACGTCTAGTGGCTGCAAATGGTGCGAACAATGGAGGGGGGGGGGAAGCACAAAAAACTTACATGGTTTGCACGGACCATATCAATCAGTTCAAGACTCTTAGTGTGAGTCGCGTGGCCCTCTAGTATTAAAAGAACTGGTGTTTCAGCACTTGGTCTGGAAAACTGAACAAAAGTTTTAAACCACGACAGGAAGATATCGCTTTGCATCCACTTATTAAGATGATACTCTGCTATGCTTCCTGGAGGTGCCTCATCAAGTAGGAGTGGGTTTTCTCTTGCCCTAGGGAAAAGAAACATTGGAGGCATGTAGTTACCTGCAGCACTCATGCATGTTTCAATAGTTACTAGAGTTCCGCGTTCAGCAGATGTTAAGGTACCCACTTGTTTCTTTCCTCGTAAGGCCAGCATTTTAGACGGCTTGTTCAGGACTGTAGTGATGCCCGTTTCATAGACTTACTATGTTTTAAAAATCAAGGGGCAAAACCGGGTACTACCCGGTTTTGCCCCTCGGATAGTACCCGGTTTTGCCCCGCACGTACAGCTGTCATCAAAATTGCCGTCATATGACTATACAGAACGCTACAGACAATTACTTAGAATGATAATGAAGGTAATTAAATGTTGTACAAGGAGAGCTAAATGCCTTTACTCTTGCAGAAACAGGAAAGCAGTATAATCCGTCTAGTTTTCTCCAAAAATCCTAAGCAAAAACCAAACAAACGGAACTTTCTTCACAGGAACAAAAGAAGCGAGTCTATTGCGGTCTGGTAATGGCCGCTGCTTCTTCATCAAGGTGGAAGGTAGTTCCTACGTTGTCCACGCGATCGCAGCGCTTACAGAGGCTAGAAGGGGGTACCCGGTTTGCTCCCGACTTCCCGGTTTTACCCCACTCTCCCCTACTTGACAATGGAATTAAAAAAAAAGATTCTATATTTCCGAATATGGAAATTCTTCAAAATAAAATACAATTATACTACGAAATTGATTTCAAAATCAGTCATTTGTCTCGATTTTGGCCAGCAGTATTGCTCAACGATGAGTGTTGCGATATTGAAAGTTTTAGTTTATATTATGCTTATTTCCCTATTAGTAGAGTATATAAATCACACATAACATTATTTAAATTTTGATTCATGCCATGGAAAAATAAAAGAAACTTATCAGCATCGCCCATACTTATTGATCTGGCGTGACAACAGTCACTTCAAACTTTAGTGATAGCTGCCAGAGGCATAATCGCCGAACGGTTAGCACGCGGGGGTTCCAGCCTAAAGTTCCCGGGATCGAACCCAGCCGCCGACGTTTGATGGAACAGATTAAAATAACTTAAAATTTCAGCATAGAGGAGTATAATTTGCGGAAAAATAAAGTATATTGGGCGCTTTGGCAAGCGGGCGCCCCGTGATTTTAGAAAAAAAAATTAAGAAATTTTTTTAAGCTTGCTATGTCAAGCTTGATTCAAGCTAACTATGTCAAGCTTAATGCAAGCTGGGCAAGTGTAAACTAGAACACTTGATTCAAGCTTGCATTAAGCTTACACGCTTGAAATTTTCAAGACTTGATAAATCAAGCTTGCTGCAAGTTTGATGCAAGTTTGCTGTGCTGTCTGGGTATAACCGCATTTTGGGAGAATTTTCACAAAATCTCAAAATCTAATAAAAATGTTTAAAAAATTGGACACCTATAGTTTATATTGAGCAATCATCTATTATGTCACCAAATTTCATATCATTCCCTTTAGTCTTTATTACGTAATGCGTGAACAAAGATTCACTCAGTTTTAAACGATTTTCGCAAAATCACAAAATCTGATCGATTTTTTTTATTCTTATAGTTTTAGGTGACCACCTATCATTTCACCAAATACTATTTTTTCACCTTTGCAGTTATTACGTGATGTGCGAACACAAATTTACGCAGTTTGAAACAATTTTCGCAAAATCTCAAAATCTAATCAAGATTTTATAAAAATTCGACGACAATGTTTTAAGTTGAGTGACCACCTATCATGATACCAAATTCCATTTCATTCACTTCAGTCATTTTTACGTGATGCTCGAACATAATTTTAAGGAGTTTGGAACGATTTTCGCAAAATCTGAAAATCTAATAAAGATTTTTTTAAAATAAGCTGCCTAATGTTTAAGTTGAGTGACCAGCAATGATGATACCAAATTTCCTTACAATCGCTCCAGTAGTTTTTACGTGATGCTCGAACACAAATTTACACAGTTTGAAAGGATATTCACAAAATCTCAAAATCTAATCAAGATTTTTTAAAAATTGACGCCTATGTTTTAAGTTGAGTGACCACTTATCATGAGACCCAAATTCATTTGAATCGCTTCAGTCGTTTTTACGTGATGCTCGAACACAAATTTACGCAGTTTGAAACGATTTTCGCAAAATTTGAAAATATAATCAAGATATTTTTAAAAATTCGACGCCTATGTTTTAAGTTGAGTGACCACCTATTATGACACCCAATTTCGTATCATTCGCTTCAGTCATTTTTACGTGATACTTAAACAAAAAAAAGCGTCACGGACAGAATGACAGAACGACAGAACGACAGACAGACAAACTTGTTTTTGAGGATCGCATCGGATTACCGGGTGCTTGAAACGGATAGAAATCGCATAATTTTTGAATTCCAAGAAAAGTACAGACAAAAATCTAATTTTATTTATTAGATTACAATTCAAAACAATGTCTGTATAGTTAATAGTTTTTCTACAAAAGCACTCAAAATAATTTCAATACAATACGGTCAGTGGCAGTTTAGAGAAAGGCACCTATTTAAAGCATATAATATTATCCTACAATAAGATTAGCGAAAAATCCGATCGAGTGCCTTCTTCAAAAGTTGCATCAGAAGTCGCCAATATTGGCAACTTTTGCGATAAATTGCCAAATAGGGTCGAAAAAAATACTTTGAAAAATTAACCGAACTTGGCGATATTTTTATTATTCGGCGATAAATCGAGAGAGGTGCTTGCGTATTGTTCCGGCAGTCATTAATTCCAAACTATTTTTTCCTGAAATTTGCTGGCAAACTGTCGCCAATAGTATTCCAAACCATAAATAATTTCATGTGTCCCGCATTTATCTTGGCGAAAAATTGCTCGCCTTTGCGGACCGCCGGGATAATACGCAAGTACCTCGAAAAATATGTAATCTGATTATATTCAGCTGCTAGCCGCCTCCGGAGACCAGTTGGCTCGCCATATTAATAAATCTTATTCGGACAGAATCCTGTTTCTCACTGGCTTCCTTGGCACTGAAATCATTTGAGAGACACTAATACATTTCTAGCACAAGAGAATGGGTATAAAATTTTTATATTCTTCAGTTAAACGTTGGAAAAAAAATTTAAGATTTTTTACAGTGTCTTATAAAATTGCATTTATAGTGATAATACAACATTATCTTATCTCCAAAATCTCTCCAGTTTGAAGGAAAATTTGTCGCAAAAGCATTTTTGTTTTGGAAAGTGTTTTATAATCTATGCGTTTGACATGATTTATCTTTCTTGTTTAAATTTTGAATACAGATTGAGAATTCGTAAAAAAAAAAAAATTGCAAATTTCTGTTCATGCTGCACCAGAAAATGATTCAATCAAATGGAAAGAAATCTCTCCACATGATTGGTATTAAATCCAACGATAGGCGATACGTTATTGCAAATATTTTTAATTGTTTTTAATAGTTAACGAGAATTATGACAAAAAAGGAGCATCACTTGAGCCAAGCTAAACCATTTTAAATAAAGTTGGTTATATGCGAACTGCTGATTCGTCGTAGAAAAACAGAAGTCGAATTTGTCAAAATTTTATTAATTTGGTATTTTGCGAATGCGTAAATGTTAGTTCTGGAAAAATCGTCTAAAAGTAACCGCAGTGCTAAACATGAACTTTAGAAGCACGATAGCTCGTAATTGAATTTGAAAAATAGGAGTCATTATTTTCATAAAATTTTGTATATACTTAGAGAAAATTGAATAAATTTTCTGTTAAAGTTTGCAGATTTTATGGTGCCTAGTCCTATTCTGTGAGAGATACTACTTTTTGCAGGCAATTTATTGGCATTTGATTGACACATAAAATGTAATGTCATGTGAAACTATTTACATTCTGCAAAAGTTTTACTACTCTAAGAATAGAACATTGTTTATAGCCTAAAATAAAGCTAAAAAATTCTTTCCCTGTTCGTAATTTTGCCTCCTTCCCAAGAACTAGCTGCTCGTCCGTGGTAATACAACGAATTATGAAGAAGGACCATTTACATTTAGAAATTATGCCGCCCAGGTGGTATAGCGGCTTAAGAACCGTTCTATCACTCCTTGGGTCTGAAATTCCAATCCTGGCTTGGGCATGGAAATTAACTTATTAGTCCCTTCATAGGGGACAACGCTGGTCACCTACTGGGTGCCTTCATAATAAAATAACCACAAAATCTTCACTCAGTTGTAGTGGGCAATGCATAATCGGCAAGTGTCCGCCTGCTGAAAAAAAAAAACCGCTTAGCAATTATTCCTTCGCTTCTTCTAGAACCCGAATGCAACGCATTAAAACAGTTTTCCTGTTTCTGTGGTTTTGCGTAGTCATTTCGAATTCAGTTTAATCTAGGAAATTTTAGTTTTTCTTAATGGAAAAAAAATGAAGAAATATTTCTCGTAGCACAAAGAACTGCGATGAGCTAGTAGATGAAAAACCGGCCTAACGTCTTTTTTACTTGCTTAGTGCAGCTCTTTCAAATTTCAGTATTATTATCCACATTTAATTATTATTCTTATTTTTCTCGTTTCGTTGAGTGCGCGTGAATTCGTTGAACTCTGAGGAAATATTTAACTATCTCCTCCTCTTTTTGCCAATCTTTGGGGAATTTTATGACTAGATTGGCGCACTTATCGCTTGATTTATGACTAGATTGGCACATTTATCGCTTGATTTATTCACTAATGATAAATACGCCAATTTTTAATGTCCGATAGTCAACAATGTGTTTGGCGAAAACAAAATCGGTGCTATCTGTACAACTTGAATCTTCCAGCGAAAATGTATAAGAATTAATTTTCTCCATTAAATGTGAATGTTATATCGTTCGGTGAAATTCAGATGACTTGGTAATTGCAAATACATTTCTTTTTCAGCTAATTTTTAGGACAATGCTAAAGCATCTATTCAAAAGATTAGACTCAACCGCTCGTTAGTATATATGAAGTAAAATACATTCGTCTTTCAATGTTTCATTTTGTACAGCAATAAAATTGTGGAAAGCATATTAATAGTTTTGTGAACATAAAACGTCAGACTTATCCACAGTAAGCTATGCCTTCGATGAAGGACACATCACTGAAGAAGGCGTATTCATTTGGTGTAAGAACACACTAAATCAGTGAGGTTCTCAAAATTCTCTCGGCGGTCATTTGTAGCTTTTGAAAAGAGCAAATTTTCGGAAGTCCTGAAATTTTCTTATAGTGATCTAAGTTATGAACGAAATCTATGGTAAGTAGCTGGTAACTCTGCACGACACATTCAGCTATGTGTGAGTTGCCCTCTCCTGTCTAGCAAATATGTAAGGCCTCGTATTGTGTTGTTGTTGTTGCTAATGCCCTCTGGCAACCGCGTTGCGGTGACAGATCCCCCTATATAGGCAGGCGATGGGCCGAAGGAGCGGCTTCCATTTCAATGAGCCCCAGTAAGAGGAAGTCCGTCTTAGCTCGTGGTCCCGTAATTTTGAACCAATTCCAGAGGAGGGACCAACCCCCTGAAATCGGCACCCCCAGAGATATCGTTTAACAACTTGGAGGACTTTGGAGCCACGACGGATTTTACGTGCACCAGCTCCCATTAGCGTACACGGTTCCACAGCGGACGGGCCGAGAGGGGGAAGTCCCTCCCAAGCACTGGCCAAGCCGGATGCTGCTTCACTTGCCGTGTTCTTATGGGAACGGAGTTTAGCGCCCAGACCACTGCGGGACTCGTATTGTGTAAGTTGAGGATATTTTGAAGTTTCTATGCTTAGTGTCCTTCCAAACGTATAACCTCACTAGCAGCTGAGAAGTCCATTGGCGAAATTGAAGTAAGTTTCAAATCCACCAAGCTAGCTGTCCGTTTTCTTCGAATTATCTTGATGTAACAATAATATGGACCTACCGTAGCACTTTTCTTCCACAAGCCTAGATTTAACAGCTAGCCATTAACATCAGAACTTGTGCCAATTCTGACTGAGAATTCTGAGAGCAGCGCATATAACAACTCGTGCTATGAATATTAGTTGGGAAGTGAGAAGACTCGTTAAGCTATTTTTTTTTCACATGAATGGGCTTCCTTTCACTTTCCGCGAACTAGAAATGTTTTAAAACATCATTTACATCATTTAAAACATCATTTGAAAAAATACAAAGGTAGTTAAGGGAAAGGAGTGGTAACCCAGTGGTTCAGGCGTTAGACTGGTGACCGGAAATGTTGTGGATTCGATTCCGACTTAACATTGAAGACCGACCACAGTGTACGTGCACGTTAAATATGGGGACCTAGCAGTTTTCCTAGGGATGAAATATTCAGATAACCCCCCTTCTGATGTGAATTCAAATTTTGTCGAGAAGCTCCAGAAATTGCTTTAAACGATACATTTGGTAACGTGATCTGTCCTCTATTGGCAAGCCAGCAAACAATATTGTTAGTGGAGGCCATAGTAGCATAGTAGTTAAGACGTCGGACTGGTGAGTGAGAGGTTGCGAATTAGCCTACAGGTTTACTATAGAAGACTACCGTGCACACGCAGTGATACGTTGACGATGAATGTTATATTCATATTATTCATTGGAAATAGGTACTTGAATATCATCATACTTTTTTATGCATGAAATAATAGGTTTGTAGTAACTATAATGTGAAACATAAATTTTACTTTCTAAATTTGCTAATTTTCTTGAAAATAAAGCATCTGTCGTTGTACCGAAACGCGTTGCTTATTGAAGTCGAGAAATATTCATAGTTAGATCAAATTTTTCTTTTAAAAAATCAACTGATGGCTGAGATTCTTGATAGCAAAAATTAACATTAAAATCTCCAGTAAGAATCATCGGTAATTCATGATAATTATTTAGAATCCAGGAAGTGTCCATGTTGTAGTATTATACTTTAACTGTTTTTTATACCATTGTTCCGTCTGGAGTTTGGGTTTGAATGGGGGAATGTCCATAGTCTAGTATTATACTCTAACTGTGTTCTTTAACTGATGTTTTCCTCTGTTTCTTGGGTTCGAATGTAGGTAGTGTAAATTTTTAATTTTTTTGTGTTTTTCTATCACAGTGTTCTTAAGCGTGGATTTCGCGTGCTGGTAGGTTTCGAATTATAATTCTGTATGCGTGTTTTTAAACTGCAGGTTCTGTCTATAGTTTGGGATTGATTGCAGCCAGGGTCCGTTTCTTTGTGGTGTTCCATCCCCGTGCTAAACCGTAGCTCCGTCTTGACGTTGGGTTAGAATCCACGGAGTGTCCATTTTTTATTCTTTTATTTTGTTCTTAAACCCTTTGCAGCCAGTGTTTCTTTCTTTTTGTGTTACATACCCGTGTTCTTAAACCGTTGTTCCGTCTGGATAATGGGTTACCATCCAGGAAGTGTCCGTGTTGAACTATTATTCTTTCGCTGTTTTCTTAAAACGTTTTCCCGTAGGGTTTGAATCGAGAGAATGTCTATGTTGTGGTATTTTTCCTTAACTGTGTTCCTAAACTGGTGTTTTCTTCTATCGGTTGGTATCGAATGCACGTAGGGTCTATTATTGCGTTTTTCTATGGCAGTGTTCTTAAACCTTTGTCTGCCTCTGCTGGTTTTGCTCGAAATATTATTCTGTTTAAAAATTTACATTTGGCTCATTATTATAAATAACTCAAAAACACATGAGCAATATTAAAAGATTACATACTATTTAAGTACAGACAAACAATATTTATGTATCATGGCAACCAATCATGTCAAGTTTTAACTCATAATTCTATTAAATATTGTAATAATGCTATTGAAAACATGTGTGTAAAGCAACGGAGCTTGGACCACGGAATGCACCATTGTGCCCCTTTCTGTATTCGGTGCGTAGGCCTTGTTTATCGGAGGTGACGGGTTGGATCGCCGCCTGTAACAACAGTGAGAGACAGTCAGCAGGATCACCGCCTGTTCAGCGAAAGGCTTCTCACAATGGTTCTGACAAGAGCCGGTCCACTTATCCACTGAACAGAGTCATCAGACAAGATCTTGCTTCAAAGCAGGTAGGGAGTAATGTCGACGCGCAGGGAGCACAGTCGACGCTCGCAGGAACGAACGCCCGAGAGCTGTTCCGCAAATGAAGTAACAGCTCTCGGGGGAAAAAGCAAGGTAGCAAGGGGGGGAAAAGATACGTCACTTCCTTTACTGAGCGTTACTTCCGCCAGAAAAAAAATCTGAGTTACTCCCTAGTTGCGCCTAAAGAAGTTTCACTTCAACAATTATTTGTTTACTTAATGTGCTGTCTATCGAAATATTTACTTGCAACATCTTTATTTTAAGTGAGTTCATTCACGCGAGAGTAACGGGGTACAATACAACATGCTTCAGTATACCCTATCTGAAAGTGTTTCATTGTTCTCCAAATTGGGAGTCTACAAACTAAATAAAGTTTTACTAATTCCTTATATTTATTTTATTAATTCTGTCTTTGAAAGTATGACGACCACACGATATTGATCACAATATTTGAAAAATAAATAATTATACGTATGAAAACAAGGGGGTAAAAAAAACAAAGTTACTTTAACAACTAAATTTATTTTCAGTGGAGAAAATCTAATAATTTCCTATATCTGTTGTTGTAAAAATGCAATTAGTTACTCGAACAAGTATTTATATAATGCATGTGTGAGTTAGAACTTTCTATGACAAATCTTACTGATTTTACATAGTATGTTTCATTGCACCCTAACTTCCCTTATTCGTGCATTATTCTAAAGTTTACGAACGTTCTTAATTTGTGTATCTTAATGACGTTCCTGTCCTATTTTGGAATTCAACAGCTCCGTGGTCTCTAAAGTTTAAAAAAAGAAATATTAATAATAATATCTGAACGAACGTTTTGCTTGAATAACAGATGGAATCAAGTAACCAAACTGGTTTCAAGAATTTGCACGGGTGCCATTCATTTCCTCTTCTTCTGCAGACCGATTCGCTGGTGAAATCCTTAGTCACATTTGGCGAAAAAACAATTACAGCAACCCTTAGCACTTGATGCACTGTTATAAGATTGAAAAAGATTTCAAGTAGTATAGTATATCACTCTCATCTTTCGAAGGGTTGACTTCGTGCCGGTTAAATTGTCTGATTTAATTGCAGCGTCTTTGGACTTAGGATGGAATCTGACGAATTTTGTCTTTTGGGCTACCTTGTACTATTCAACATTTATTGCATGTAAGTAAGATTTTTCTTACACATTATTTAGTCTAGGTTATTTCCAATTGTTATATCAGTTAATTATATTATGGTGTATATATTACGAATAGCCGTGCACTTAGACGTATCTTTATTTCTAATTCATGTATATATCTTTTCTCGCTTCCTGCTAGGAGCGTAAAAATTCCTTGGAATTTTTTTTTCCCGCTTGATTCCCTAAATAAGCCAAAACTACAATTTGAATGTTTGTCTGTCTGTCCATGACTTTAGTTTGTTTATTCATTTTTATTTGAACACATATCTCTCAAAAATCTGTCAAATGAATGAAATGATATTTGGTTAAAAGACAGGTATTGTCCAGGACATGACTGCAGTTCTGTGGTAAATTTTGAGTAAGGAGATTTTTGTTTCAGGAATGTTTAGTAGGTGTCTTAGTAAGCATTTTGGGCTGGAATGGACATCCGCCACTTGGGTACATTTTCCTGCTATGACTTCATCAAAGATGGCGGCTGCTCGCTTTCAGAACTGCTCATAGCTAAGTTAATAATTCCCCTATTTGGATGTTATTGCACTTTTTATATTAATTTGTCCATAATAAATTCAATAATGTATCTAAATACGATGTAATGAGAAATGTAGGTGTGTAATTTTCAAGCATTAAGCCCTTCACAGCTCTGTCCGATCACCGCTCCGGTAGCTCAATGTTCCACTCGCACAAATTGATTTACCGGTATGTTTTGCTCATTTAGTATGTAATGTATCTATAATGCGATGGTTACATATCCAGATGAAATTTCAATAGTGTCCTTGGCCAGTTGAGCTAAAAGTACCAGTAACCTCTGTTGAAAGCGTATTCGCTGTTGTACGCGAACTCCAGCTAAGCTAGCCAGATAAATTTACTAATATTGTATTGCTGTTGGGAGTATTTCATATGGCTAAAATTGTGCTCAGTTACCTAGGTAAATATTTTCGTGGAAGTGGAATATTCAATGTGCTTGGTGAATGTTTCGTGTTTTGAGTAAATGTAGTAGACTCGGTTTTACATGGGAACAATTATGTGAGGGGAGTCAGTTCGACCTCGGCGCAGGACTTCCGTTGAAGGTTGCGGATGTCAGGTCGGGTGATGGTCCCTGGACTGTCTACTCCGGAGGGATTCTATGCGTCTCCGGGCGATTTCCCGAGGATTCCCGACAATTTGCTCTCTTATCCTGATTCAGTCAAGATTGTATCTATTGCTTTAGGGATGTTTTTAATGAGCTATACTATATAAATTTTCCACTTCAAATTGATGAAGAAAGTGGTTCTTAATTCGGATAATTAATTTCTAAACCTTCAAGTAAAGATGTTAATTAACAGCTATATTTTCAAAGTACAGTAACTTTTAACACCCATCAACACCTAATGTAGTATGATAAATTTCACAATTTAACTAATGTAATTTTTATTCGCCCTTTTATTTTTATAGAATTTAAGAGATATCTAGCTCTCTTAAAATATTTTCTTATTAAATAAGAAATAAATATCTAATATTTAGTCATGAATATAGTGTAATAATATTTTAGAAATGAGATGAGTAAATTATTTCTGTGTTAAAACATTGAAACTTGTGCTGAACATAAGTAAATCATTATGCATAAATGTAATTACATAATTAAATATAGTGTAACATAAATTAAAAATACATATAGTGATATTTTGTGTATGTACATGAGAAAATTCTACTTGGATAAATTCAAAATGTCCCAGTTTATTTCAAGAAAATTCAGCGATAACATAAAATTTATAATGAGACTTATATTAAATGCAATACAAAGAAGCACGGTTTTCTATGGGGAAGTATTTGTGCTAGCTATACAGATTTATATAAGTACTTTTAAAATTCTCAAAATGCTAGTTAAAGAATGAAGAAATGAAATTAGTTCATTTGCAACGCTCACGTTTAATTTCAATGTTATAAAAAGAAATAGGTTTTCCAAAATATGTAATGGAAAAAAATATTTTCAGTATTTTATTAATTTTTTTAAATATTCGATGTTTTATTCTTTTAAAAAAGGCTGCAAAGTCGCTGTAAATCATGAATTGCTTACTTCGACTTAGATCCAATTATATTATGCATGCAATTTCATTTTCTGTTCAGCAGAAATTTCAACAAGTAACAAAAATACATTTGTTTTAAGTGAAAAAACATAGAAATAATTTACTAACCTTTTTAAACTGAGTGTGTTTCTTGTTGGTATGTTATCTTGTGTAAGCCGTTAAACTTTTGAATATGCCAACCAACATTTTGCCCCGCAACACTGCACTGTGTCAAACGAAGCTTACTAAATGCTCCCGAAAAAAATGCTGCCAAGCAGAATGAAAAGGAGGCTTCTTATTGGATGGAAGATATAAGTGTTAGGAGAGCGCGAAATTCTTCAAATCGACGTGAGGGGGGGAGGGGTAGCGATGTTGCACTACGAAGCAGCACCTCCTTTCATCCCCCTTCCCCACAGACAGCGCCATCTCTGAATAGTCCTTTCGAAGTCCGATCCCGACCTCGGTTCGACGGACCAAAAATACCTGAGAAGTACATGAAGGAAGTGGGTCGAGTTTTCTCCCGAGGTCAGGGAGCTGCGGAATTAAATACATGTCGGCGATATAGTTTCAACGGACGCTAAATGGACGTCGAACAATAATTCCTGAGTACGAGCCGATTAAATAGACAGTCGGAGAACTTTTTACCGAACTCTTTTGCTGCCTGAGAAACTATGTTCAGATTGCAGATGAAGTCCTTTTTGGAAGAACATTCCTTTGAGGCATGATTCATTTCCTTTGAAAAGTTACTTCAAATCCAGCAGAATATTTCTTTGTCATGGGAAAAATCAAACGAATTACATAGATATAGATGACAATGGATAAATTCTTCACAAACTTTGAGAAATTTGTTGAAGTACGACAAACATCAGAAAAAATTTTGTACTGGGATAACTTTCTGAAATTGCTCCAACTTCTTAGGAAGTTCATTTGTTCCGTTAGACAAGGTCTCTAAAAACTTCTGGCTGTGTAAGCTATTAGCGATAGGGTTCTTTATATTTGGAAGACATGGAAGGTGCATGAAATGTTCATGAAGGGGTAGCATGTGTGAAACGGTATTAGTATAAATTTTCAGCTAATATCTTCAGCTTCATTAAAGAGAATTACTCTGCAAAATGATATTGTTGCAGAATAACTCTGCTAATAGCTTACGCTCTGCTAATAGCTAATGTATGCCAAACAATAGCGAACTATTATTTGGCATACATTAGCTATTAGCCGCGCACCGACGCGACCGTCGATGCCGCGCACCGACTTTCAAAATTATCCAATCTCTGCTTATTTACTTTAATTTTGTTGATATAAAGTTACTGTAACTCTGTAAATGGCGTTGGTCATGTCAGTCAAATGCTTGTTTTTGGCAGGGTCAATTCTTTGACATCAGACAATTTTCTCGCGCCCTTTACCGCTAATCGATTGTGAATTAAGACGTTATCTTCACACTGGCCACAACCAGACCGGTGATAAATATGTTTGATTATCATAAAAATATTTTATAAGACTTCGTCTTTTATTGCAAGTATGTTTTTATCGAACTTGTCTCGTGATCTCAACGCTAGTTAAAATTACGAATTTAAAGTAGTTTTATTAAACTGTTTGTTTCATTATATAAATCTGGTGCCAGAACGCAAGAATGTTAGTTGTTTTTGTCATTTCTGGTGGTGGCCAGACAATGTCAAATTCCCCAGGCCAGGCTGATTAAATTTGAGACACTGAACACAAATGATAATGAATATTAAATATGTGATCTACATCACAAACAGTTCTTTGAATACCCTCATAGGCTCAGCAATGCATATGAACCCAATTCTAAGATATTCAGTCTCTTGATGAAACGACAAAATGGTATCGATTCCCATACTGTAAGCAACGTTCTCCTTCTATAAGATGGTTGCAACCAATGGACTGCAACCAAATAACCACGGACTCATAAATGTCCCGTTACGTATCTGTGTTGGGCGTGAACCCAGGTTTGTTTGCGAGGAGAGGACAGCTCACGTCACTGAATGTGTCGCTTAGAGATACATATACGTCCTTCCCGGAATTTCCCGCCACAATTTGGAACCTCGTCAGAAGGTGCTGAGACTTCTGAATATTGGCATCCCTCGGAAACTGCTAGTGACCGCCCAGAGGACTTTCGGAGCCACAGATTTCATGTGCACATACACCGCATGTACACGGTGGTCTTTAGTGGTACCTCGGTATCGAACCCACAACCTTCGGGTTACGATTCCAAAGCCTTAACCACTGGGCTACCACGGTTTGAATTTTTCACCCTCACAGTGAAATACGTACCTGTGGTGATTCCCTTTCTGTGACCAGCTGTAAACTCTGCGCTGATGTTTGAATGCACTCATGCAGGTCATCGTTGCTCATGAACCAATGTTCGACAAGCTCGTCTTGGTGATGAAAAGTCGAGAAAATTTAGCTGGTGGAGATTTTAATTCTATCATCAGCATTAATTTCCTATACAGCTCTTTGAATAATCACTGAATATGTCTGTGGAGTTTTTTTGTAATATTTGAAACACTAAGTTTTGAATTCCAAAGAGATAGTATACATTGATTATCTTGGAAATTTTACCACGTTAAAAGCAACCTTAATATATATATATATATATATATATATATATGAAGGGTCCACGGGAAGAACGATGAGAGTCCACTCTTCGTCAATGTTGAGGTTTCTACTGCATTCTGTTGTTCATTAGTGACACTATTAACCATTTGACTGCTATCGATCAAAATCCTCATACACCCTGCAATAAAAATATTCGAGCAAGAAAGAAATTTCCTATTTTAGATTTGCGAAAAATAATTGAGTTTTTGAAAAACGCAGAACTTAATAGAAATATGGAATGTCATATTTATGCATATCCTAACTCATATTCTATGATAAATAATTTTTAATATACGAAACTGACGTAGGAAATTTCTCTCTTGCTCGAATGCTTCTTTTGGAGGGTGTCCATTCCAAAAGCGCAATAGCGCTGCATAGCAGTCAAACGGTTAATATCCGAACCCATAAGGATAAAGAACGATGAGAATACACTGAAAAATTTGCCCAAAAATACAGTTTACTGGGGAAGAAAGAACGATGAAAGTCCCGTGCGCCTTTCGATGTTTTTGGAAAATCAGCTGTATTGGACTCTCATCGTTCTTCCCGTGGACTCTTCATATATATATATATATACAGGGTGTCCAGCCTTAATGTGACCCAATAGCTAATTTCCGAACCGTTCGGTTTAGATGTGCACTTCCAATTTGATAAATGTTTTTAAAAAGATAAATAATGTTTTTACATGCTTTTCGAACCAAAAAATCCATTTAGAAAAAAATTACAAAAATTACATTTTTATACGGTCCCCAGGTCCTATCACTTATATTTAGAAAAGATGCAGTACACAAAAACAAAGTAAACACAAAAAGTTTCATTTTATTACGATAAAAAGTGACCGAGTGAACTTCGAAAATCATACATTTCATACATTTTCTCGGCCATTTTCAAGAAGCTAGTAAGGGAGCGTCTTGAAAATGGCCGAGAAAATAGATGAAATATATGATATGATAATCAATAGAAAATTTGAAAAGTAAGTTAGATCACAAAAGGGCATGAGCTCTGTAAAAACAATTAACTGTAATAACATTTAGAAAATACATAATATGCTATTTTATGTGTTTTTTTAAATTAAGCTATTAATAGAACATATATTATTCATAAAAGCACAACAATAGTTCCGAGTCTCCAGTCACCGGTTCAGAAACCTATAATTATTTTCTGAGCCAGTCTCCCTCCGACAAAGTGTGGCATATTGTATTTGTTTTATCACATACATGTTTTTCCTGTACTTAGATTTACTCTTTAGTGACAATGACTTTGGGGAAATATCGTTTCCCTATTTTAATTATCATATTACACAATACTACTAAATTTGAAACACCGAATGCTTCTTCGATACGAAAAAATATGTGGAAGATGTAATATTTTCAGAATCGCTGCACATAACAATCCCTTGATTTTTTTTATATAAATCATAGCAATGGACTGATAATTTAGGTTACATTCAGAAACAGACCAGCTGCATATTTCATAAATTTGAACATTAAACATCTGCAAAAGCTTCCATAGAAAAGGGAAGTTCAACAAGAAATTAGATTTTTCATGTTTACAGTCATCGTTTTTCTCTCTTTACTTCTTTTAGACATTCCTGTACATTCACTTAAAGAACTTCTGAAAAGTGTTACATCAGTGTATGTTTAAGCTTGCGTGTTTGCATTGAATTAAAACTTTTTAATGTTGCATTCAATCTTTTTATACATTAAATACAGTCTATTTTACTTAATGCAGAACCGTGTTCGTTGAAAATGGTGACTTGCTAATAATTAGATTCTTATATTTCATTGTTCGAATACTGAGATACCTTTTCGGCACGTCAGAGATATTTTAAGTATTCATGTAGTTAGGCTCTTATGATAGTTGTGCAGGTAAAAATAAAAAGTGTTCAGAAAAACATCTCCTCCCACCATATTTTCATTTGGTAATCACTCCGGTTTTACTAAACTGGCCGAGGGCAGAGCGCTCTATGCTGGGATACGAAAGTGCTTGGTTCCAACCTAGGTTACATCCGCCGATCTAACCCTTCCAAGGTCTTTCCGTGGTTTTCTCCAAAACTTCCCGTAAATACGGGTGAGGACCCCTTGAAAAGACCCCACATAGCCCCCCCCCTTCTCCTCGATTCCCCGTGTAGATAATTGTCCGTATTCCCAAAATCAAATACATCACATTTTTTTCATTCCAACCACACGATAATATGCAAACAGCAAGGTGTAACCATTAATCCGTTTTCAATTTATACGACTTTATAATATTAAAAGCACATATCAGTTTTATTTGTACTAGAAACACATGTACACTAATAAATATTTTAAAATAAAATGCTAAAAGCTTAGGCAGGATTGAAGCCTAATTGAATGTATTTTTAAGGTAGTTTCAGTGCTTAATTTGCAGGTTTAGAAAGATATTTATATCTATAATCTCATATAGGATAAAAAGAAATAATCGAACCCAAGCAATGTTTTCAGTTTTAATGTTATCTTTCTTATTGAGAAGGAAAAAAAGGAATCTTTCACTTTACATTGGTAAAAGTAGTTCATCTTCTGGTATAGTTAGGCTTGCTGCGAAGCCCGCCGAATAAGAGTTTCCATAAAAAAAATAGCCAAATATTACACAAAAGACACATTTTAATCATTCAAATAAGAGAAAAAAAGTGTCTGCGTATGATCTTTACGCGCAATTGAAGTAAAACTTCTTTGACGTTTACGACACATATCACTCAAATGATTAAACTTTAAACTAAAATAAATAACGTATTATAATTTAATTATATTTATTATTCATGTACTTTACAAAGATAATATAAATTTTATATTCATACTATTCATTGGAAATAGGTACTTGAATATCATGATAATTTTTTATGCATGAAATTATAGGTTTGTAGTAACTATAATGTGAAACATAAATTTTACTCTCTAAATTTGCTAATTTTCTTGACAATAAAGCATCTATCGTTGTACCGAAACGCGTTGCTGATTAAAGTCGAGAAGTATTCATAGTTAGATCAAATTT
This sequence comes from Cheiracanthium punctorium, assembly GCA_038373885.1. Lineage (NCBI taxonomy): Eukaryota > Metazoa > Arthropoda > Arachnida > Araneae > Cheiracanthiidae > Cheiracanthium > Cheiracanthium punctorium. The sequence goes on from JAWZYV010016390.1 coordinate 923,416, forward strand.
TTCTTCTAAAAAATCAGATTCAGGCTGAGATTCTTGAGAGCGAAAATTAACATTAAAATCTCCAGTAAGAATCATCGGTAATTCCTGATAATTACTTAGAATCCAGGAAGTGTCCATGTTGCAATCTTATTCTTTAACTGTTTTCTTATACCTGTGTTCCGTCTGGAGGTTGGGTTTGAATGGGGGGAATGTCCATAGTCTAGTATTATACTTTAACTGTGTTCTTTAACTGATGTTTTCCTCTGTTTGTTGGGTTCGAGTGCAGGTAGTGTAAATTTTTTGCGTAAGCGTTGCTCGTAAGCGTTGATTTCGTCTGCTGGTAGGTTTCGAATTATTATTCTGTATCCGTGTTTTTAAACTGCAGGTTCAGTCTATTGTTTGGGATTGATTGCAGCCATTGCAGCCATGTGTCCGTTTCTTTTTGCTTTTCCAAAACCATGTATATTATTCATCTAAAATTAAGGATTATCGAGAACCACCTGTGAGGTTGGGATTACATGTAAAATATTATGTTGGATGCACCTTTACAACGCTTATTGATATATAAAATAAAGATTGATGTCTCAAAGATACGGCACTTGACTGTTTTTCTCGCCGTTTCTGTCCCTAACAGGTTCCGCGTACTTTTACAGGATGAAGTCGGCGAAAGCAGCAAGCGGTCGAAAAGGTAGGTTTTTCTGTGGTTCTTTTTTTTCAGGGTCAGCGTGGAGTATATGACATATACGTCACTTCCTTTACTGAGCGTTACTTCCGTGAGAAAAAGAAAAATTGAGTTACTCCCTAGTTGCGCCTAAAGAAGTTTTACTTCAAAAATACCCCTGAAAACAAATCGAAAAATTCTGTTCTGTTTCGAGAGGTCACGTTGTGTGACTGAATTGAGATAGCCCAATTTTCGAACCAAGCATACGCACTGCACTTACAGATATACATAGTTATAATTTATATCTAGAAGCCCAATGATAACGACAGAGCACTTTTAATACTATTTATGAATTAATTTACCATATTTTAAAAAGTTACATTTACCATATTTTTAAAGTTACATACAAAGTTTCTTTTAATGAGACTGACGTGAAAACCTAGAAAATATATTTTTATTTCAGCTGCGTTTATACTTCGAAATACAACCGCTCAGGTGGTTTAGTGACTTACAAAGAACTCTTTCAAATCTTGGGACCAGGTTCGATTCACGGTTTGAATTTGGGTATTAATTAGTTCACCTCTTGACAGGGGAAAACTTTGACCCACAACCACGCCTTAAAAAAATGAATTTTTCGCAAATACTCGAAACTTAAGCACTCGTGTGTTATACTCTACCAACTTGGGCATTCTTCAGTTTTACAGTACTTTTAATGTAAAAATGAAATGCATATGGCCTGTCAAAATGTCAGGCAACTGGTCATGTACAAGGTGTGTCAAAAAGATTAATTCTTTATCTATTGGAGATAACTGGGCAGTGTAAGCAAAAGAAGTGATTGCATTAAGAAAAGAATTCTTTCGTTAATTTTCAAAAAGAGATATTTTTTTTAATTTGTAAACAATCCCCCCCCCTACAAAAAAATTCCTGATTTATAAAATGTGCCTCATACACTAATAAAAGTGATGCACAAAATTTTAAAATTATATCCTACAAAATGTCAGAGATATGAAGGTAGATATATGCTGACTTAAACCATCTCTCAAGGTATATGGATGAGGTGTGAAGATCCCGGGTTCGGTGCCATCTATCTAACGGTCTGGAGATTTGGGCAGTTTTCTCCAGATGTAAAGTAAATGCGCACTAGAACCCCTTAAAAAGTCCTCTGCCCGAGACACCCTTCTTCAAGCAGGTAGCCCTCGAGTAGCTTTGCCTTCAAACACTATTCAATGACTGTCTAAAGGAAAAAATCACGTGGGATGATCGCTTTTAAGGGGTCGAACAGAAATTACAAAGAAAATAAATGTTTTGAACCCTGCCAATAAACGTTTGCATTTAATTCATGTACAGCATCTGATCATATTTCTTTAAAGATATCTGTTAGACGTTTTATGATGAAAGGATGGAATTTTGTACATTACCAGATTACTCTATGCGGCGCTTTTTATAACCTGGGAATGATTTTGTACATGACTCGTATATAAATTTAAAAAGTGTAACATTTTAACAATTAACGAAAGGAATGTTTTCTTAACATAGACATTCTTTTTTACCTTTTTTTAGGCATTTTTTCAATTTACATTGCCAACTTATCTCTAATCGAAAGAGAAGTAAAACATGTTACCATCTTTCAGGAACACCCTTCGTATATCGCTTGACTGCGTACTCAAGAGAACTCAAGAATTGAACAAAAATTATAATCAATAAAGAAAAATAATTTCAAGAATTGTTTTCTTTCGGGGATATATCTAATAATTTGCGTCTTCACCAGTGGCCGAGTGGATAAAGCTACTGAACATGGTAGACGGTTGAAGTGCTAAAATCTCGGGTTAGGGGTTATATCGCGGTTATTGATGCAACGGTCTGGAGTTTTGGGCGGTTTTCACCAAATGTAGCATGAAAACGCGTTAGAAACCCTTAAAAAATTATCCGCCTGAGGAGCCCCTATTTAGGCAGATAGCCCTCGAGTAGCTTTGTCATAATACACAATACAATACTATAGTAAGAATTCGCATTTAAAAAAATCAACATTTAAATCTCTTAAATGAGAGTTTAAGCAGAAGAAAATAGGCATTGCGTTTACATTGCATAATACTCTAAATGAAATAAATAACGCAAACTGCTCAAAAAATATTTATTATTCCCCAGAGTGTGAGAACTGTTTGTAATTGCTCGGCATTCCGTTCCCGGAACTCTTTCACTCATCAGGTTTAGATTTGGACGTAAGTTTCCTAGAAGTGACTCGGACTGAGACTATATAAACCTCAAACTCACCTGAATTTAGTTTAGTTTGCTGAGCTTTTTATCATCGAACGTAGAAGGTGTTTTTATATTGAGAGAAACATTATGGGTATGAATCCAGTTGAAATATGGTTTATAATATTATTTGCAGGCAGCTTCTTTATCGCATATGTGTACACGTAAGTTATGCTATTTTAGTAATTTTTTTTCAATTAATATAATACTTTGCATTTTTAAGTTTCTAAATACAAGTTTACGTTCTTGCCACGAGACGGTACGGTTATTTTTTCAAAATATATGATATATTACTTAATATTAAACATGCAAAATCTGAAAATATGGAAATTAATTCTCTTGTCTTACAGTATTACCATAACAGTTCTGAAACTTTTGTACAATACTTTCATGGCATGAAATATTTAGTAGCTTTTCGACAAACTATATAACTTTTATCTTCTTTCACAGACTATTAACACCTTTAGCATAATTATGCATCTCTGTGGTGTATAATTTTAAAAGTTAAATTTTAATTACGCTGATGCGTTTTGCAGTGTGATGCATTTTTTGCACCTCAGTTCATTTGTCAAATCTGTTTCATTTCGTAATGTAAACTAACTTAGAATTAGTAATTTAAAAAAAGCGCAAAATTCACTGATTGTCCGGTACTACAGAAATTTTATTAGGGTAATAAGAGGATAATTCCTTATAAAATCAACAAATGGACAAATATCATGTCTTCAGATATTTATGATCCTTCGTTTCTAGTACTTTAGATAAAAAATGCAATTTTCAGGTTTTTTAAACAATTTATATCCCAGTTATGAATTTTAGAAATTTAAAATAAGTCAGAAATTTTGAATGGTATAGTAATATTTAAATGACTCTAACTAGAGACCTATTTAATCTAGAGACAGAAAACGGGCGTCGTTTTGTTCAGCTTTTATGAACTTTCATAAGTATGTTACATGATCATGTTAATAAAATTTGTTTTTTTTTCTTTAAAATGTAAAACATTTAGTTTTAATTGAAGACTGGAATTTTTATTTCTTCAAACAAAATATATGTTACTTAAATCTTTTAGACAATGTATGCCAAATTTGAAGACGGAGTTTCTGTGGTATCACGGTGAAAAAATATTATTTACAAAATTTATTTTCCGTTTTTTTTTTGTATGTTTTTTTATATCGCTGAAAAAATTCAGCTGTTGCAAGAGCTTAATTACATTTAAAATATTTATATTCGCCTTTTTTGGTTGTCAAGCTCCATATATTGGCGAAAACTAACAGTAAGAATAAATTGTAGAAGTAAGCATTTTGATAGCATATTTTATGTTATTAGCAAGCTAATTATTATTTTTGTTTATCGTTGCAATAAATAGAAAATAAATAAAAATTAGTAATAGAAGGATAATTCTCAAAACAGAAATGACATTCTAAAAAAAAAGTTAAATTACTTTTTTCTAAATGATATGCAAAGTTTTAATGTAGAAAAGCTATGGATTCACTTGCTACTAACAATTTTTAAGAGATGCGGCTAACTTAAAATTTAATGTAATCAATTTTTGCAATCGAAATTGGATAAATCGTATCAAGTTTGTTTAATGTTTTGTATGCCATTTAGCATTCTTAAACGCTACAATAAATTTAACTTCATTTCTAGTATATTGTTTGGTTAAATTTCACCATTATTACTGAAGCGAAAACTAATCAGGTAACAATGAAAGAAATTAAACGTTCGTTTTAGCTATTATTTAAGTTTCTGAAAGTAAATTTGGAAATCGATTTTTATTCAATAGTGTACAATTTATCATTTTCCTCATCGTTGAGTAAGTTGTTTAAAGCTGAGTAGCTATTTAGTGAAACTGCATAGTAAACCTGTATGTTAGTGTAAATAGTAAATTCTAAAAAAGAGCTACGTTTTCTGTTTTTTTACACTTCAATTTGTAATTTTGAATGTGGCCGAGCTCATAGCTCACTCAACTGAGAGACGGAAAGTACATGGTTCAAAACCAGATCACGTCTGCCGACGTTGGTTTTTCTCAGAAACTAATCGCAAATACGGGTTTGGACCCCTTAAAAGACCCACACAGAAGTCAACTTCCCCTCGGCCTATATCTCTTGTGTAGATAATTTGCCGAATTCCCAAAATCAGATCAATCAATATAATTTTAATTTGTAAAATTACTTTGATGCTTACAAACGATTTGAAAGCATAATTTACACAAATGCTCATACATAAATTAATTTTTTTTTTACCTTGATGCAATTAAAACTTCAACTTAGAATTTGGCATAAATGTTAAGAAAATAGAGTTATTAATAAACACTTTATTAGTTTTCGATAGTATACAGAGCTTGGATACCAAAAAATAGGAAAATATGAATATTTTAAATATAATTGGCTAATTTTAATAGCCTTTTTCTTTAAAAAAAGTCATCAGTGAAATTTCAGCCAAAAAACAAATTATGTGCACATGTTTTTTTTGTTTTTTTTCTAGCATGGTGCTGTAAGTTAAAATTTCATGTGAGAGATACTATAAATTCCACACAAACGCTAATTTTTGCTGGTGTACTTATCACTTCCTGACTGCAGACTGATCATGGTCTAATGGATAGGACTTGAACATTGTTGGTGGTCGAAGTGTGAATGTCTTGGGTTCTGGCCTACCGCGGGGTTGTTGATCTAACAGTCAGGCGATTGGAGCGGTTTTGTCTAGATGTAACGAGAATATGGGTTAGAACCCCTTAAAAAGTCCTCCGCTCAAGACATCCTCACTTTAGACAAAACTCACGTGTAGCTTTTTTTAAGCCCTCAAATCCAATCAATGGAAATTGCACTGTATACGTGTAGTCTATGTGAATGAATTAAAGCTAGGAATTTGCAGTGTCTCCTCTTTGGTTCTGCTTTTAAGCTAAATTAAAACTTTCGTGTTTAAGATAGCGAAATTTTGAATTTCATAGCTTACAATGTTTTGTTGAAATTTAATTCTCCTTTAAACAACATAAGAAAATGTAATTTTTAATCCGATTGCACTCATAACTGACACATGCTCCTTGCTTATGCAGTTTCTCAAAATACGTCTTATTTTTTTCAAGACACTAGGATAATTAGTTTATTTGGATTTGTGCTCAAAAATCTCGTGAAATTTTTTGAAATAGAGTTTTAAGAAACGTTTTTTCACATAAAATAAAATAAATATTCAATGAAGAGCTTTTATTTAGATACTGACGGAGTGTTCGTTCTTCGTATGGGAAGAATAGTATTAAAAAGAAAAATCACATAAATTTTATTGGACATAAAAAAGCAGAATGTTACTCAATTCGAAATTGGGGTTAAGTGAAAAGGACGAATTGCTGTTAATATTAGTCATCTGTTCATAATATGTGTGGCTACCTGGATTACAGGGATTTTGGAAAATACTTTAGTTTAAGAATACTGAAAATGGGGTCTCTTTAGAAGATCTCTTAAAAAGATCTCCTTTTTTAAGGTTTAAATAGGATCTGTAATAATGTTCTATACTTAAAAATTGAAAATTAGTATATTTCTGCACAAAAGTTTTTTCATTAGATTAAAGTTTCTAACTACTTCAAGTTCTATCGAATGTTCTCGCTGTGGCCTAGTCTCTATGCCTAGTCTCTATCCCGTAAAAGCAGGCAAAGTGAAGCAGCACCGGCTTGGTTGGTGCTTGGGAGGATGAAGTCCTCTCTCGGCTGGTCTGCTGTAAGACAGTGTATGCTAATGGAATCTGATGCACGTAGAATGTGTTCGTGGCTCCAATGCCCTCCTTATTTAAAGGATACCTCAGGGGGTGCCACTTTCAGGTGCTAGGTCTCTTATCTAGAATGGGTTCAAAATTAGGATACCCCTCATAGGGGAAGCTCACAACGGGGGAGGGGAACTACCGCAAAGTGGTTTACGGTTACAAACGCCCCCGAGGGCAGACGGCCGCACAACCTTGCATTTTCTAAAACTTCATAAACTACAGGGCGACCAAAAAAATTCTTCTCATTGGGGGCAACGTTAATCTGCCTAATACGCTCCCCATAATGAAATGACCAACATTTGCGCCCCTCGTTGTATTCAAGCCTCCCGTAGGTCGCTGACCCGGCCATTAGAAAGAAAAATGTTCTATTGAATAAAATGCAAAATTGTTGTTTTCACCAAAACAGGCAATATATCGTCAAAAGTTTCGAACTCTGACAATATTTTGGTGAGAAAAAAATCTTCACAAATTTCTCAAAATACCAAAATGAAAATAATCGACGTTTTCTATTTAGTTTCATTAGTTACCTATCATGATGCCAAATTTCATTCATTCGTATTTATGTGATTCGCGATCAAAATGCAATTTTCTCAACCAAGTTATTTAAAAGAAATCAAAAAATCCGTAACTGTTATTATTGTTACTCAAACAGGAGAATAATACAAACGAGCGTATAAACAAACTTTTTCTGAGATACCATCAGGGAGCTGTCTCATTAGGGATTTAAATAAACAATTTTTTTTTTTCGAAATTTTATTATATATATATATATATATTATGAACCGTTATGCATAGTTTGTTTGTATAAATTTTATGCACATTTAACTTACAGTAAACATTATTAGTTAATATAAAGTAAGTCATTTTTCTGTACATTTTGTAGACTTCATTAGTTTTGCCATTTCTGTTTCTATCTAATAGGAGAGCAAATCGCCTTTTAGAAGGAGAGCAAAACTTGTCTGCCTGCCTGTCTGCCCATAACATTTTTCTTTTCCTTTTCTTCGTTCTTCCTCCACTTCTTTTTTTGTTCTTCTCCCCTTTCTTTTCTTTTCTTCGTCCCCCCCCCCTTTCCTTTTTTCCCATTCTTTGCAGTGCACGTTTCAAAAACTCTTAATCAAACGGGATGAAATTTAGTAACATGATATGTGACTGGTTAATCAGCTTAATTAATCGACAGGCGTCATATTTTATCGTGCTTGAGGTATAAATTTCTAAAGAAAATGAAATTAAGCTTCTTAATATGATAGATTTTTACTTGAATTGCATTATTTGAGTCAAACTTCCTTGGATTTGTTTTTCAATATTTTGAAATTTTGCGATAATTATGTAAATTTATGTTTGGGAACTACTTTAAAACGACTGCTGCGAACTATCTTACTATTGAATTATAGAACATTTTGTTCATCTTGTAAACTATTTTTTTTTAATTTCCCTCAGTGTTCGCTCATACCCTTGCACAAATGTAAGGACAGAGTTTGTTGTTCTTTGTCTAGCGTTGCTTTACACTCCTTAATGCCCTCTGGACCACTAGAGGTCCGACCACTGCACATTCTTAACGGAACTCTAGTCCCCATGGAATATCCATAGTACAGTGCAGATAAGCAACACTAAGCAAGTAGAAAGACTCCACTACAATGCATAATTGTAACGGTAAGAACAATTAAGCTGAAACTGGGTGCAAGGAAATGTTCAAATTTTAGTATTATTGTCAGTTGAAGGGTATTAGATTAAACTCCCTGACTGCCCTTGTAAATGCAGTACCAGTCAAGGATTGACGTTATAATTTTCAAATAACTTAATGTATTTCTACCATATGATACCCTATCATAATTTGTACTTGGTTGCAATGAGAGACAGAAAAATTAATTTTAAAAATATCTTCTAGAAAATATTAGCACATCTAGATAATGCTAAAAATTTCCCTACATTTCTGAAATAAAAGAAGATCTAGGAATTTAATTCAATGGAACAAAAGCCAAACCCTCCTAGTCATGTTTTAAATTCTGCGTATTTACACTAAACTATCAAAAGAGAGTTACATGCGAATACATTATTTATAAATTACTTTAACAGCAATTTCACTGAATTTGCAAGTTTTTATACTGATTGTCTGCATACGATTTAGTTTTCCTGCTAAAATAGTAGAAAGACAATTATTAAAATGTTTTTTATCATTTTATAGGGTGCGTATAATTATTAATAGAAATGATTATACTACAAAACTGCGCAGATTTACCAAATTATTTTATTTCATTTCTTTGAATTTAAGTATATCTAATCGAAGTTACGTCCATTATTAGCTTTTTATAAAGTTGGATGGTTATTTTTTTCTTATTCAGATTGCTGCCTCACTAAAATTGTATTGGCTTTTAGCTTGACAAAGGTGTTCATGTCCTTGCGCGCAATCAAGCGGGAAAAAAAATCTCTGTTAAAATTTCCCTTTAACGGAGAAATTAGTTTTTCTTTCTTTGAGTATCCTGAATAGGAAACTGGATTTTGTTTCAAACAGTTCATATTAACTACACTACTTTCTTTTTAATTTACGCTACAGTAACGATAAAGCTAAATAATATATGACAAAAAAAGAAGAAAATGCATAAATTTCACAATGGCGTAACACTAACAACACATTTCCCTAACTGTTAAGAATTAAATGCACAGATACAATAAACTTCCCCATAATAACCAAATAATGCAGAAAAAATAGCATACAACAATGCGGTTACCTAATGCTTGTTTATTTATTTATTTATATGCCAGGAGAGGACAGCTCGCGTCAATGAATGTGTCGCTTAGAGTTACATGTACGTCCTTCCTAGAATTTACCGCCACAATTTGGAACCTCGTCAGAAGGTGCTGAGACTTCTGAATATTGGCACCCCTCGGAAACTGCTAGCGACCGCCGAGAGGACTTTCGGAACCACGGATTTAACGTGCACGTACACCGCATGTACACGGTGGATTTTAGTGGTACGCCGGCATCGAACCAACAACCTACCGATTACGAGTCCAACGCCTTAGCCACTGGGCTGAAAAATATAAATGTTTTAAAATACCAAAAGAGGAAATTATTTTTCTAAAACTGTGGTATCTGAGCTCAGGCCTATGAGGCATGCTAATCATTTAATCTACACATCTAAGGCGTGTGCAACTCGGACCACAAATGGTCAGAAAAATACCGTTGTTCTCAGTTAACCTGACGAATGAAAATTTAACTTCATCGAAACAAATAAATTCAGTTAGTAATGTATATATTTTTTCTGTTTTTCATATATTTCCCTTCTATTTCAAAAGGGATATTCTTCTTTTGCAAATTTAATTAATAATAAAATGTTTAGATGCAGGTCAAATGTAATAAAACTAAAAATTTTAAATGAAATCCTCAGTCTATATTGAACAATTTTAGAGGGGATAAAATGTTTTTACCCTTCAAGCGGTTGTGACGTAAAGTCCTGGCCACCTTATTCCAGTTTTCACTGCACTGCATCTATAATTTAAATTATTTATAATAGTGAGATATCATAAAATATGTTTAGTAATTAAATCTTGTATGTAATTTAGAAGCCTATTTTTTAATAATTAGAAATCTTCCGATAATTTTTTTTAATAATTTAAAAGTTGCATGAGATATTTACCGTGAAAACAATTTTACACTATTTGCACATTTCCAAGATGCGTACAAAGGGTTTTAACTACATCTTTATATTAAAGTACACCCTTATAATAGTATTATTACTTATTTTTATTTATTTTTCTATACCACTGCTCTCTCTAGGGCCCAACTTTTTTTCTCTACTTTAATGAGGCTAAATCCACTTCTTCAAAATGATAAAACAGCATCCGTGCCCCTATTTTTTGTAAACGCACACACCCACACATACACACACATATATTTATTCCTGTACGGATTCACTGTATTTTTCATTGTTCGAGGGTCTGTTTGATGGGTGCCCACTTAGAGTGTCGAAAGCGAACTGTAGTTTAAACAACGGTGTCTCTAACAAATCCGGTTTGGTTCGTAATAAGGCCTCAAAAAAATAAATAAATAAATAAGTAAATAAATAAATAAATAAAGGGGGGAAGGGGTAGAAAAGAAAAAAATGAGCAGTTTGGAACCAACGGATTTTTTCTCAGAAAATTTTCAACCTTCCACGAAGGAGGTATACTGTGAGTGCTCTCTTCACGAAATAGATCAATATAATGGCTATGGATACCGTTGAAATCGTGTTCATAGTGTTATTTGTGGGGTCATTTAATCTGGCATTTTTGTGGATGTAAGTCAAACATATTTTTTTGTTTAATTTAATTTTATGTGTGTATGGGTATTTGTTTTAAATTTGAATGTGATTTGACTATTTCTTTATTATTAATAATGCATCATTCGAAATAATTCCAGAATTTCGCATTTGTATTATTATGTATGACATATTTATTCCTAACTATCTTTAGTTGTATTTATGTTATCTCTCTCTCTTTCTTTTAAATATCTTCGTTTTAAACTTTGTTTTTAATCATGAGATTACACTTAGTATTTATTATAAATTTTTCTTTGAAGTGTATATATTCAACGTTTATTCTCTACAACAGTTTTACATTAAATTCTGAGTTTAACAAGCCTGTTTATAAACGAATTTGGTTCCTTAATTCAATTTACTCATTGATAGAAATCACTTTTATTACAAAACTGCACAGTTAGGTAAAATGTTCATTTTTACTACTTTATTGCTGAAAAAGTAATAATATTGATAAATGAAGGTGCGTTCGAGAATAGCTAGTTCGTTAGCGCTTGTTCATGCTCTTATGTAAATGTTGAAACGTACTTGTAAGCTGTAAACTACGAACTAATTGGAGAAAAAAAGTTAAATAACTTAAATAATGCAAACTGATCTCTAAATTCATAGAGTTGACCAGTTTTTCTCGGCTTTTGTATGGGGAGGGAATTTGAATAAGTAGTTTTTCCCCACCATAATATAAAAAATACCTTGTATCTACACATTATTTGAGTATTATTCATGCATTTTTTCTTTTATTTAATTTTTTTAGATTTTTTAATCCTCAGACTTGGTGAAATTTGTCATGTCTGTTACCGGATATTTTCTTTGAAATCTGTACATTTATCTTTGGCACAAAATAATGCAAAGTGATTTGTCCCTTTTTCCATATAATATAGTATTTTCCATTTGAAAATATTTTTCATTTTTTTGAAAGCTTGTATTTGTCATGCCTGTTACTTGGTATAGTAACAGACATGACATTTCAAAGAACAAAAATTCATGAGTCGAAATAATTCCACAAGAACATGAAAAAATACATTAATTTAGACTAAAAATCTAATGATTTAAATTAATCAATCGAATTAACAGATAAATAAATATATTTTATACAATTAATTTATGTAACAGACATGACATGCAATAAAAATACTTATCGCAAATAAGCTTTTGCTTTTCCAGCCAAATGACAAAAACTCAAGATGTCTGTTTACATTTCTTTTTTGAGAATACTCTAATCGTAAACAGGTGTTGTTATTCTCAAATTTCAATTTTGTTGTTTAAAAATTTGTAAATATTGTGTGGTAACAGATATGACATCAATGTCTGGGCAGCTATATTTAATTATAAAAAATCTAGTATATTTCTTAAAACCTTTAAAAAACCTTTCCATAATGTAGTTTAAACTCTACGTTTTAAAGCAATTTTAAAGCACGCCAGGGCAGAAATTTTAATTTTGGGGCAGCTTCCGTTAAATAGTACGTTTTTTAATCTAATGTTTTACTACTGTAAATTGCCTAATAAAGTCATGATAAGAGAAAAATCGTTTAAATCTTCTCATGCCTTGTTGAAAAAAAAAAAAAAAAAAAAAATACACGCGGACAGGAAATCGCACCGAATTTTGAAAATGACCCATGCGTTGGGCTGAGGACTTTTAAGGGGTTTCCCACGCGTATTCAGGTTACATCTATAGAAAACTTCCAATAGCTCAAGACCGCTAGATCGACAACCGCACCGTAGACCAGAGCCTTGGAGATTCACACTCCAGACATCTACCCTTGTTCAGTGTCTTATGCACTCGGCCATTGGTCTGTACCACAGGCGCACAAAGAATAGAAATGACATAACCAACACAATCATATGCCATTCGGGAAAAGGAAAAAGTAAGAAACCACAGAGAATAAAAGAACGAATGAAAGAAGGGAGAAGGAAATTGCGAAAACAATTTGTTAGACTGAAAGTAAAAATTAAAATAAAATAAAATATATAGTAAATAAGCAAAAGTAGAATCATACAGTAATTATAATAAGAATAATGATAAATGATCATAAAACAAAACAGTGCTAAAAATGAAGAAAGGCATAAACGACACAACATTTTTTAAAAATTAAAATAAAGAAACTGAACAAAACAATAGTTTTGTAAATATTATATATGCAGTAAAAGCATATGTATAAGCAATTACTTAATAAATTAGTTAATTAATTAAATTGGAAGAGGATGGAGAGGACGAAGGCAAGCAGAGCCTTAAAACATCTGCTTCCTCACAAAATGAATGGAAGAGATAGAAGAACCGTCGTTCACAAGACACTTCAAGTTCTGGGTAGTGGAAAAAACCTTCCAAGAAGGCAAGATGAGACGACGACTGGAGCGAGTATAAGATCTTAGCTTTTAAAAAATTAAATCGATTATTAGAATTCCAACAATGACCGCCAATAGAAGATTTGGAAAGCTTCTGTGTACAAATATATATCTCATGCTCTTTCAGGCTAAATTTGAGAACTCTTTTGGTATGATCAAAACAGCTCTCAAATTAAATTATTTTTATCCCGTTCTGTATATTTAAAATTGTATTTAAAATTTAAAAATAAATTCCTTTTCAATTATTAATGACGCATTAATTTAAAGTGATCCAAAATACCTTTTTCAACAGTTACAGTTGTTCCTGTTACCATTTATAGCATATTTTATCACTACCGTGAAATAGTTCCTATATTAGAATTTTATAGGTATCTTTTTTCTGAACGTAACAAAAATTATACTTTATTAAATAATATACATGCGACTTTAAAAGTCTTCTTTTTATTAACTACTAGCTGCGTGCCCGTTCCTCGCACGGTAGGAAACGAAAATTTTCCTTACATGTGTAATTCGAAATTATTCGTGATGTGGAATTAAAAAAAAAGAGCAAAATTATTTGACTCTTAATGTAAAGTTTGTGTCATGAGTACTAACCTGATCATTGCAGTATAATGACTCAAAAAACTACGTCAGTGTCATTCACTATCAAAAAAGTGGAAAGCTTAATGGTTTGCAGAGAACTCCTGGCTTTCAAAATGTCTTTTCTACATAATACTGTTTTTTAGGCTCAAGTTGTAGCATTAAATACCTACGACACTACATGAAATGGAGCACCATTTATTTCTTTCCGAACATGTACCATATAAGGAAAGTATTGTAATCATGAAAAAATTCGACTTCGAGATTTTGGTGTATTTACACGTTTTGAGGTCTTCTGAATTCATTTATGCTATTTTCAAGAGATGTTTTTAAAATAGCTGCGCACCCGCTCTTCATACGGGAAGAAGGGAATATTTTACTACTAAAATCATATCTGCATGTGACAAAACAGAATTTCATTTTTAAAAAAGTTCAAGTAATCTCCTCTGTTGAAATTACTGCGGGTTATATTAACGCAAATTAGAATTACTTTTCATTTAGTTGGTTGTAAGACAACCGTGGAAAAAGGATAAACACTTTTAATTTCATGAAATATTTATTAACGTGGTACATTGCGATTTATTCATATTATATTTACAAATCTAATAATACTACCTATTACGTACATTAATACTATCTATACTCGCTTCTCCCTCTTCAAGGCTCCCTTAAAAGAAACAGCTTAGATTGTTTGGCCTCAATGGGATCTTGTGATTTTGTGGCGATTCTTTGCAATTTATGCATTAGCATAAATAATAATCATTTCACATAATGGTTGCCATTAAGGAAACTCTCCATATATATTTAATTTATACATAATTTTATAAGATTGGCGTATTTAGCGCCGCAAACCATTTCATCTTACTGTGGGGAGAAAATATCCAAGGGGTGCCATTTTAAATATCCATGTATCTAATATAGCGATATCTTTTATATCCTTCTCCATTAATCCTTTCCCCTCCTTCCTTAATCCTTTCCTTAGTCCTGTCTCCTGAAAAACATCAAACTGTCTAATCTCGAGGAGCTACTTATTCCCATTTTAATTGTGACAGGGCGTTAGAGTTGCAGAGTTTACAAATTTCACGCATTTTTTTTTAATTTATGACGTCACTGTTTGACTGCCGTAAAGGATACCCCGGTAGATTGAGGGAGTTAATTTCGATATTTCGCATAATTGTTTTCAAACGGTATCATTAAAACTTGGCGTTGGACCTTTATGGAGGAAAGTAATTCAACGTTAAAATAAAACTATACTCGCAACCTGCATGCGTATGTTAGGCAACGCCTGCACTAAATTAAATGCCAAAAATAAAAATAGTAAATAGAAAAATTTTAATATATCGCGCTTTGAAACGAACTTTGTAACTTTTAAAATGAACATTTTCAGCGCCGTGAAAACATTTCAATTTTTAAATAAGCACCGGATTAAAATACCACTTCTAATAATAATAATCGTGGATTTCTTAGTTTATTTCTACAGTAAATGTTAATGAAAATATCGTCTCCCTGTGTTGAAAATAGAGCTGGAATAAATGAGTTAAAATTATGGCGTTATTTTTACGTATCTTAAAGCATTTGACGTCATAGATCCTCACTTGCGAATTGAAATTCTGATATCCCATTTAAAAACTCGATTGGTTGAAAACCCCCCTTTTTTTTATCCTTTCTGTGGCAACAACCGAACATAAATTCTCGTGCCGTGATCGCAATGTAATGAATGGCTAAGATCGCGTTGATGCTATTAAATTCTAAACATTAGGCTGCATGAAAATTCGTAAAAAATCTTCTAATTTACATAATTTTTTCGTTTTTATTTTAAAAGACGGAGAAAAAAATGTTTCACGATTTGTCAAAATATCTAAAAGTTATGACGGATAGAATTCAAGATGCGACAGTTTTAAAATTATTTTACGAAAAAAAATCGCGAAGCAGATGTTTAGTAAAAAAATTCCTAAAAATCGGTAAATCATGTTACGTATTCAGAACAAACTGTTTTTAAAAGAAAATTTCCTCCTCTATCCGATGATTAAAATGCCGTTTTGCTGCGAGCGTAATTTCCGCCGTTATTACGAATTAGGTGAGAAAAAATGCCAAAAATCGCATAAAGCATAAAATAAAAAAAAATCTAGGTCGAATTTTGAAAAAATCGCTTCGAGGTGCACAACTACATATTTACATCTTCCCGAGTACCAAATTTGGTGTTTCTAGGTGTAGCCGTTTGTCCGTAACGCTGCCGACAGACACACACACACACACACACCTTCTTTTGTAATAAGTAGAGATTTTAAAATACTTATTTACAATTTCTGAAAGTGATTGCTGAATGACGTCAGAAAATGATTTTCCCCACAGTTTTCAGAAGTTAAAATTAATTTAAATTTGTAGTTTTTCAATTAAAGGGTTTTAACAGTGTCACAATCTTCAAAATAAAATATCTCTCACTTGAATATTCAGTAATTTTTTAGACAAAAATTTCGTTTAAATAATAAAAAAGGAAGTGATAATATTTTTTTTTTTTAGGTTACATTATTATTGTTCTTGTTGCTGCTCTTGTGTTAAGACAAAGCTAATCGAGTACTATATTCCTAAGGTGAGGTCTACCTTGGGTGGATTATTATTTAAGGGATTCTAACTTGTACTTACTTTACATATGGAGAAACCCACCCAAAATTCCAGACCATTAGATTAACAGCCGAGAAGTAGGCCAGAACCTTGGACCTTTAAGCTTAACCCCTTGAACCTCAAGCACTTTCACATTAATGCAGGGTTATGTTAACTCGATCAGTTGGTCGAGTTTATCGCCGGATTTCAACAGTTTTCGAGAAAATTGAATTTTAAACTTTTTCCTTGAGTAACACAAAATTTGAAATCCAAGTGTTAATTAAAAATAAATCTTCGAATTAAAAGGGTTTCATTTAATTTTTTTTTCATAGCTCAAACACTAACTAAGCTAACTTAATCATAAGAAGTACAAAACAGCTTTAAAATTTAAATTCAGGAGCCATTACGTGTATTTTTTAAATTTTTAATTCACTTGTTTCCTTTCAAATGATGTTATTTATTTCAAAAAATACGTCAGAGTAAGTGTAAAAACTACAAATAAAATTTCTCCCAATAATCAGTTATTCGAAAACGTACCAATGTCCTTCTGAATGCATGTAATTAGTAAAAAATGTGAGTTTTACTTAGCGCAAGGTAAAAACGCTACAGGATGCAGCCCCGTTCATTCTTAGATCTTGGTCAACCGTTGCAGTTATCAGCGTCTTTTAATTTTATTTTTATACCTAACACTATAACTAAGATAATGTAACCATGAAAAGCGGAAACACACTGTAAAATTTTTATTTGTGTGTCTGTGTGCTTTACATCTATTTTTTTTTTATTTATTTACATTTTTCTTACAAAAAGAGTTGTTTATCTCAAAAAAAAAAAAAACTATTGCAGTGATCGTGCAAATTACAAATAAAATTTTTCCCATTAATCAGTCCCATCATTACGTGCTTAAAATCTTAGCCAGATCAGATTTTAAATCTCAAACGGCTATGTTCTGTGCCGTCGTTTTAACTGCAGAAAACGCAAATATATTTCAACTTGCAAGTAGCGTCGTATCTGCATATTTAATTTTCGAAATGTGTTTTGTGAACCTCCATTTAAATAACCCAAGAGCTGCCACTGCCCAAATCTATATGTTGCTGTGCGTAAACATATCCGAGAACATGATCTCCTGCGCTCAAAAATTTCTTTCTAATACCCCGGTCATAATTCGGCCTACTTGCAGGCGTGACTGCTACCAGTCCTGGAAATATTGGTCACTTCATTATAGGGAGCACCTAGTAGGCAGACCAGCGTTTTCCCCTATGAGTGGTTTCCCAATTTTGAACCAGTTCCCGATGAGAGACCTAGCACCTGTATCGTCACACCCAGAGGTATCGTTTGAACATGGAAGATATTGGAGCCAAGACAAATTTTACGTGCACCAGCTCCCTTCAGCACACGCGGTCCACAGCACACTCGGTCGAGAGAGGTGTTCACCCTCCCAAGCACTGGCCAAGACAGTGCCACTTCACTTTCAGTTTTGTAATGTAAACCGAGATTAATAGACCTATCTGCTGCCTGACGTGAATCAAAAGGTAAAGTAAGAATGCAATATAACCTTGATATAGCGATTTCAAACGGACGCGGAAAACTTTCGAGATAACGAGTTTTCAAGAATACGAGGTAAAATAAAATGGGATACGTTTGTAAAGAGAAAAATATTCATTAAAAATTCCGATCTTTTCGAGAAATCAAGTTTTGAGACATTGAGTTTACACTTTTAAACTGATTAATTAAAAAATTGTGGTGAAAATATTCGTTCAGTGTGCAGTAAATTATAAATACAAACGAAGTGCTTGCTTGTAGCGAAAACTTGCCTAGCTATGGAGAAGTGTTATTTATTTTTTTTCAAAATAATAATAATAATAATAATAAAATGAATAAAAAGAAAGCTAAATCAGACTTTACGTTACTACTAAATAACTACATTACCTTAATGTCGAAATTTCCGAGAGGCAATTCCCACTTATTTCTACGAAATTTGATCAGAGTATTGAAAATCCATAAACGGCGATGGAACGATACACGTATGATAAAAATTGGTGGCGCAAAACATTCGCAAAGAAGAGCATTTTAAAGAACCAAAATCAACAAAGAGAAAAGTGGTTGGTCCTGACTCACTGACTCTCTAGCAATTCCGGGCAACCATTTCAAAATAAACGTTTAGTGCCATTACTCCAAGAAGATTAAAAAGTTCAGTAAGATTTAAAAGCGCAAAAGCGTAGTAGTATCTACACCGTTCGTACGATCCGCTTGAAAATTTTCGTAATAATGTATAAAATATAAAAAAACATCTGCGCTACTTTAAAAATCTGAAAATCCTCCCGTTCCCTCATTTTCAAACGATTTTTTGCTATTTTCAGACCCATTTTATTTTCGAGGGAAAAAAAAGTTAATCATTTGAATGACAGAATTAGCAGTTTCAAGTGAGAATGACTTTATATTTGAAGTCACGGTCATCAGGCTTTGAAGCTAACTCAGTTTGTTTAAAACAGTTTTTGCGGATGACATACTATTTTTTTGTCATTAAAATAAGCGTCTGCACTGCATGAAGCATTGATGTAAGAGTGTCTGTGTGCAAAAAACGAAATCATTCGAATGCGAAAGGTTTCCAGAGGAGCATGAAATTCGATTTGGGTATATAATAAATATTGAATATGAAGTTATTTATTTTAGGTGGACGAAGGTAAAATGGATTGAGAGTAGATGTATTTTCGTGAAATGATTTTTCTAGAGCCCGTTGTAATTGTGTTCAAAACGGGGTTCGATTACTTGTTTAATTCCATTAAAAATAAATCCCCTTTTCTTTCTTGGGCTGTTACTGTTTCGTTGCAGTACTCTTCTTTGCAAACGTTTTACCGCCAAATTTTCTCATACGTCTATCGTTTCGATGACATTTATAGTTTCAGAATGCGCTGATCAACTTTCGCAGATAAAAAGTGATTGTTGCTATTCGAAAATTTCGGAATTTCTCCACTGTAACAATAGCCGTAAGAGCTCTATTGTTTTAAACAATTGCATCACGAGAGCATACCTCTGAATAACTATATCTGAAACTTCATCTCGATTGGCTGAGAGGCTGGAGGTCTATTTATCGGGGAAGTTTTTTATGAACAATCTGTATATGAATTATATTTCAACTAGTGAGTTTCAATTTTGTGTACGATTTACAAAGTACTAAAAAATGACCCATCTAATGTTAAAGAAAAATTTTAAATTTTGAACATAACTCCTAAAATATTGGAATCATTTCATAATGCTTTATTTCAAGTAATAATTTATGTTAAAAAAATTAGGAATAATTATACAGATTTTCTTTTCTTATTAATTATGAATTAATAATCCATATACCGAAAACCCTAAAACATTAAATGTATTTCATTAGATGATTGATACCTCTGAAAATAAATGTTGATTCAATTTGAACAATATCTTTGGAAATATCAGGTGGGGTAAGTGCACCAGTAATTGACACTTTAAGAGCAATAGTAAGCATTAACTAGTAACTATGAATTACTAAAACTATCTAGAAACAAAATTTTTGTTTACAAAACTTAAAGGGACTTTGAAAATTCATATAGGGTATAATTTATTACAGAATGTTAGAAATTTCTATTTTTTCTATACTTTATATGTTCTCATGGTGGAGACACAAGTAATTGATACCAGCGGGTTACCAGCTTTTCTATACCTTCTTCATAGAAACTTCCCACCAATGACGATAACCACGACTCCACAGCATTTTTCATCTCAGCGTCGGAAACCAAAGCGCTTGCCGCATAGCTTGCGCTTCATGTGCAGGAACAAGTGGTAGTCGGACGGCGCCAAATATGGGCTGTATGACGGGTGATCGAACTGCTCCCAACGAAACTGCCAAATCATCGTTTGAGTGTCACCAAAAGTATGGGTCCGAGCATTCTCATGACGCAACACAATTCCTTTACTCAGCATTCCTCTCCGTTCGTTTTGAATTTCGCGACGTAGTTTTCTTATGGTAAAGTGTATATTCGTGGTTGTCGTCATTGACTGGGAGTTTCTATGAAGAAGGTATAGACAAGCTGGTAACCCACTGCCACAATTGTTTGAACAAAGGAGGAAACTATATAGAAAAATAGTTTAAGGTAAGCTCTTTTATGTAAAAATAAAGTTGGCTTAAAAAAAATCTATTTTTAATTTTTTTTTGATTATTTATGAAAACGGTTCTTATTTTTCTAATACCCCTCGTATTTTTTACATATTTTTGACACCAGTTCCGGATATGTCTTCTTTAGAAATGACAAAGCCTTGACGCTATTTAACTAAAATTGCTGGCTAAATTTAAGGCATTAAAAGAATATTGAAAAAGAATTCAGAATTTTGCATAAAAATTAATCTTTTTCAATAAAAGGAATTTTAAAATATTCAAAATAAATGTTCTTTTGTTCTTTATATTTAGATTCATTTATGAGTACTTTAAGAAGTGCTTGAAGAAGCGCAAGGAAGCGGCTGACCAGGCACGAATTCAAGCTGCCATTGAAGCCGCAAATGCAGCTGATGAAGAGCTATTCCCTCTTTAAAGAGGGGACGTAAGCGCCATACAATGGCGTGACACACTTATTTCAGAAGATTTGACGTTCGGTGATGCCTGTGTTGAAATGCGACTCAACGCTACTGTAATTGGAGATAAAGTGTATATTACTATCAAAACTCAGAAAATCTGAGCTAGAAGTGCCCTTAAAACTGTTAAAACGGACTAAAAGCTCTCGTAAGATAAATTTTAATTGGACTCTTAAATTAGAAAGTTCTTCTACATTTGTATTTCTTGCAAACGACACATCACAATATTTATAAATATGTATCGAAACCTGTTTTTTAACTAAATGGATATTAACCACTGGAAGACAAAATAGTACTCTGTGTGAAGCTCTGATGTATGTGTCAATATTTTCTGAAATAAAGGATATAAAAATTTATTTTGATGTCTTTGCTTTAACCTCATTAAACCTGGTTTTGCCTCTACAAAAAACATCTGAATGACTGTTGTTTTAACTTTTCCAAGGTTTCCCGCTCAAAAAATAAATATTATATTTTAACATACTTTTAAGGGACAAAACCATGAATGGCTACGAAAAGATACACGTATGATGTAAAATGGCGATGCAAAACATTTGCAAAGGAGAACATTAAAAAGAACAAAAGCCATAATAAGAGAGAAAGAGTATTGACAAAACGTGCATTAATTCACTGGAATATACTGTTGGGATCTTGGAAACTTTTAATTCTAGTAAAAAAAAAATTTCCTCTCCTCTCTTACGCTGAAACTGCTTCGTTGCAGTTCTGTTTGAAAACGTTTTACTTCGCCATTTACCTCATACGTGTATCGTTCCGTCGCCACTTATGGTTTCTCAATGAGCTGATGAACTTTTACAGATGAAAAGTGGGTGCTGCTATTAGAAAATTTTCAAATTTTTTCACTGTAACCGTAAGAGCTCTATTGTTTTAAACAATCCACATCTCAAGCGCATACCTATGAATAACTCTGTCTGAGATCACATGTCGATCGGTTGAACATAACTGTCGCTAGAGGTCCCAACATCGGGGAAGATATTTATGACCAACCTGCATTTAAATTATTTTTTACAAGGTGTTCATTTAGGTGTATGAGTTACAAAGTACTGAAAAATGGCCTCTCTAATGTTTAAGGGAGATTTGAAAACTTTAACTATAACTCTTAAAATATTGGAAGTATTTCATTATTTTATTTTAAGCTATAATTTATTTAAAAAACGAAGAATAAAAAAAGGATACAGAATTTTTTTTCATTGTAATTGTGAATTAAAAATCCATCTGCCAATAACCCTAAAACATTAAATTTATTTTCATTAGATGATGCCTCTGAAAGTAAATGTTGATTCTATTGGAGCAATATCTTAATATCAGCTATTTAGTTTTGAGCGAGACTTAACCCTTTTTATCACTATTCCCTGACATCGTCGGCGGCCAAAAAATGTTCTCCGAGGTACTACCACAGCCCAGTGGTGCCATCCATGAAAGGTTCTTTGGGTTCTACTGCCCCCCCTACTGCCAACACACACAGGCTCTCTGAACGTTTATTAACGTTCAGAAAATGTCTTCTGAACGTTAATAGACGTTCAGAGAACCTGTGTGTGTTTGCTGGGCGGAGTTTCCTTTTACAATACAGATCCTTATTTAAAAAAATAAAATAAATGGGAGACTCTTAAATGTTGGCCGCTCTCGGAAACCTCTAACAGCTGTCGAGAGGACTTAGAAAAGGATCATTCAACAAGGACAACGATTCAAACAAAAGGATCATTCAACAAGGAAATTCAACGTGCACGCACAGCGTACACAGTACGGGCTTTAACGGTGAATTGTGAATCGAATACACTGAAAACATGTTTTATTGAATCAACAAAAATTTTGTGAAATCAGCAAAATTATCAATCAAAATTAGCGCCAACAAAATTTTTGTTATCAAAATAATTTTGTTATTTCAACAAAACATTTTGTCGGTTTAATAAAGGATTTTATTAAAATAAACAAATGTTTTGTTAACTTAACAAAACTATCCGTTTAAATGTTTTAAATGGATATTTAATTTTGTTGATTCAAACAAATAATTTGGTTAAAATCAAGCAAATTATTTGTTTGAATCAACTAAATTTCAACATTCTTTATTTATTGGTATGTTAATGGATCGTATAACAAAATTATTTTGTTGATTTTGAAAGGTTATTTTTTTAATTAATTAGTTTTACCTCCCAAACAGTTCGATGAAAGTTTCGGAGGTAAAACAAATTAATTATCTATGCACAAAATTTACATTTTTATTTTAATGAGTTTATGTAACTGCAAGTTTAATTTTTACAACGTCAACCTCAGTTTTTTTTTTTTTTTTTTCCCTCCGCGTACGACAAACTTAGTAAAACTATCAGATTATTTAAAATTCATGATGTAGTGTGTTTTTCTGTTATGTAGTCACATTCAATATAATTTAATGCCAGTATTTGGGTGAATATTTTATTTTAAATGAGCTAAACATTTTTATGCATACTGATTTTAATTTGATGAACTAAGCAAATTAAAAATACGTTTAAGAATATGAAAAATGTATAGTATGCTTAGAGTAACATTATTTTAATACACCTGCTTCCCTAATTGTGTTGTTAATAATAATAATAATATAAACTGTGTTAAACAAACTTATTCCATGTTATCGTATAATGCTGTTTTCGCTCTTACATTGCATGTGTGTTATACATGATAAATTATTACTTAGTTTCGGTTCATAGCTTAATATTTAATACTAATTACAATCGCAACGAATCTCGAAAAATACTTGAATCATGAGTAAACACGGAACGCTTTTTACTTTAACAAGACATACGCTGATTAAGCATCGAAGGCCATTGGGAGAAGCATAAACAACCCTGAAGTGCAAACATTGAAAACGTCTGTTAAATCAAATAAGCATTTCGTTATCTGAGCTATCAATTTTAAATATACGTGATTACCAAAAAGTCCATAAAAACTTTAAAAATTAATTTATAAAGAACAAATAATGATAGAAAATTACGGTTTACACAAGTAGGTTTAGAGGGTAATCGGATTTTTTAAAGGAAAAGAAAAGGTTGTAGTTCCAAATGTTACCGGTAGGAATGCTGATAGGGATGCTGAAAATTTCATAGGGTCCCTATAGGATAGGGATGCTGAAATGCACAATGTAAAGCAAGTTTACAACTTAAAAAAATACGAAATCCTCTAATCCTGTCCATGCAAACCACAATTTTCTTTTATCCTTATTTGTTTCTTTTTTAATGAATTTTTAAACTTAGCTCGTAAAACCTTCAGAAATTCATTAAAAAGGAACAAATCATGATGCAAAATTGCATTTTGCATGGGAAGGATTAGAGTGATTCTGGATTTTATTAATTGGAAACTTGCTTCCCATTGTGCATGTCAGCGCCACCTATCGGTAATATATGGAACCATAATATTCCTTCTCATTAAAAAGAACCGATCGCCCTCTAAACCTATTTGTGCAAGCCGCAATTTTCTACCGGTATTTGCTCTTTTTTAATGAATTTTTAACGTTTTTACGGACTTTTTGACCACCTTGTATATTTATTTTATCACGAAAACAGATGTGATTCTGACGCTTTACTTTGTCTGACAAACCTGACACTGAGTTGATTTAAAACAGGTAGATACATATAAAAGAATTAAAACAAAAATGTAGAAGAACTAGAACAATTAGACTTACTTCAGGAACTTTAGACTAACTTAGTGTACCCCTCGTCGATTAGCATATTTTGTATTTGCAGTTTTTGGTGTGGTATGGAGTTTCTAGCTTCGTTCAGGTGAACGGCATTGTACTTCTGAATATCCGTGGTATGGTGGAATAAGCCAGCTCGAATTGTAAAATCATTGCAACGGAGATAAATCTGTACATCAGTCAAAAGTATTTACGGCACAAAACACCAACGGGGGCCGGGACGACTCTCGGGAAAAGATACCAGGACTTAGAAACGAACAGTGTCCAGGATCAAGGTTTTACATTCCCTATTGTTCAGCGTATTGATAAAATGGTCGTTACTAACTGTTTTTGAAAAAAATCTGATCTTTCGTCTGCCTCGCTCCGTCCATAGACGCATGCGTAAACTGATTTTTGAAAAATTCTGATTTTTCCAATTACAACCAAACGTTTTTGTTAATTTAAAAAGAATTCTGTTAAATAGATTTGCTTGAATCAAACAAACTTTTGTCAGATCAACAAGACAAAACTACCAAATTATTTAACCAAAAAAATTTTGTTAAATTCAACAAAACACTTTTCAGCGCGTACTCAACCTTCCGGTTGAGTTGCATTATCCATTGTTATAAGTGGGCTTTTTCAGGATACTCATTAAACTATTAGATGAAAAGATAGGGTCCTTGTTGAAATTTTAAAACTTGAGTTCTGTTTTAATATGTAGATGACCTCTAACAAAATAATAATTTATACAATAATAAAGTACTTTCAGTGAAATAAATTTATGTGTTTATTTTGTCTGTTCGTCAATTATAGAACTGTATACCACTTTTTTCTTCGGAGCGGGGGATAATGTACATTAGAATGGATGCTGCATTTTAATTTCTAAAATTTGTTTATGAACTAGATAAGATGCTGAATTACTGGATGGTTTCTGTTGCGTTCCCAATTAACAAAGATAACTCGAAACAGTTGTTAAGTGTACCACGCGTTCATTGTGTTCTGAAAACGAGTTTGATTTTTGATCAATGCTTATGTATGTTATAACTTGGTGCTTTTTTAATATAGAAAATTGTAGATGTATTTTTCTTGAAATATTACTGTTATGAGATATGAAAAGTATGAAATGCAGGTAAGAAATATTGGGTAAACATTGAAGGAATTAACAGATAAAATATGACACTGAAATATTTTTATATACATGTTTATGACATCAGTTTCAGGTAGTTCTTCTTTAGAAATGAAAGCCTTGATACTACTTAACTATAATTATCAGTTAAATTTGAAGCATTAAAATAATATTAAAAAATAATTTAGAATTTACATAAAAAATTATATTTTTCAATTAAAGAAATTTGAACGTATTAAAAGTAAATATTCTTTTCTCCTTCACATTTAGATTTATTTATGAGTGCATTAAGACGATCTGGGAGAAGCGTGTGCAAGCGGCCCCGAAGGAATGAATTCCAGCTGCCGCAGACGGCGGAATGAGGAGTAGCAACTTCCTCTTTAAAAAGCGCCATATAATGGCGTGACAAGCCTTCAGATGATTCGACAAGGGTTTTCTGAAATAAAGGATATAAAATATTATTTTGGTCTATTTTCTTTACCTTTATTAAACCTGTTTTTTCCTCTACCAAAACACATCTAGATGACCACCTGTTTTAATTTTCCAGAGAATTCTCATTTAAAAAGCAAATAATATCACCTTGCTGACTTTTATGGGACAAGAAAAAAGGTAAATATAAACTTTTATTAAAAAAACAGTACAGCAGTGTTTTTGAAAGACATAACACACAACCATATGTTGACTATTCTACATCTCTGAGTTGTGATATGCTGCTACTGTGCAAAGCTCAATTTTCGGGTATATTTACTTTTGACTTAAATTTGAAGTTCGAAATACAAAAGAGTATTATTTTTTGTAGCTCAGTTGATTTCTTCAGCCTCGTTAACATATGGTATCAAATATTTTTCCGTGTTATGACAATTCATAGAGGTAGGGGACAGTGTCAGAATAATAAGTGGTTAGAAAGCAGAATAGAAATGGTTAGAAAGCAGAACATGAAATTGCAGAAAAGAGTACAAAGTACCACAAATTATAGCATAAGTTTTCTTTACAGACATACTATCGAATATTTCAGAAACTCCTGCTGCAAATAGAG
This sequence comes from Cheiracanthium punctorium, assembly GCA_038373885.1. Classification (NCBI taxonomy): domain Eukaryota; kingdom Metazoa; phylum Arthropoda; class Arachnida; order Araneae; family Cheiracanthiidae; genus Cheiracanthium; species Cheiracanthium punctorium. The sequence continues at coordinate 950,278 of JAWZYV010016390.1, forward strand.
TCAACTCTTTATTGCGGAGCCTTTAAACTGTGTATTTCAATGAAACACAAATATGCGTGCATCCCTATCTATGAATTTTAACATAATTTAATTTCTCATACTTAGAACAGAAAAAAATTAATTCTAAACAAAAGATCATAATTATCTCTGAGCTTATAATGTATTTAAAAGATAAACTTTCAAATTTGATTGATGGTCCTAAAATTTCATGGTTTTCTTCGTTATTAAGTGGGATTTAATGTGATAGTCTGCACCCACCTAGAGATGGGCGTTACAGACTGGTGTTAATGAGAATAAAACACCAAATAGGAGATTTTGACTTTATAACTATTACCTACACAAGTTCTAAGTTATATGCGTTATACATTACTGGGTTATAGAAGTATGTTGTCTCAGAGAATGATTAAAATGAACGAATAAATTAAGAACACCTTCCTCTGTTTCCAAAGCTTGGTTGTGCGGAAAAGATGACATTAAGTGCACTGAGTTCGCATAAAAGGGTTCACATTTTCTGTTTTCTATGGCGGGTAAACAGAAAAATATGCCATTTGGTCCCAGAGTTTACATAGAAAAATTGAGGAGAGTATGGAAATTAATTAATTTCCGAAAATTATAATGAGATTTTGAAAAAAAAAATTCTTAAGAAATTTTTCACGGCAGTGAAATAATTAGATTTTCCTGTATTTACCTGTAACAATATAATGTTCTAAATACACTGCAATTTCCTTTTCAGATGCTTTGTGGGCTGTAAATTAGCATTCTATCAGGGCCGCCGACAGGATTTTCTTGTCCCAGGACAGGACTTACGACGCCCCCGCTTTCCTACGCACCCCTCTATGAGAAAGATTTTGCGTGCTTTAATTCAGGGGCCGTAGAAGAGGTAGGCAAGGGCTAGAAGATGATGTAGTATTCAATTTACGCGTTGTGTAATGAGCAATAACTCAGAGAGATTCTCCAACAAGACGACTTAACTTGATTTTATTGAAGACAGGCATGCATCTTAAAAGTTATTGGAAGGCAATTGGGCGGGGATGGACTGCCGAATTTATGTTACGTACCAGATGCTAAAACCGGAGCTAAAATGATGTCCTCTCAAAGCGAAACAGACATCGCTTACAAACTTGGCCAAGGAATATTTATATATGATGTGGACATCACACCCTCCCCTCCCCAAAAAAAGAAGAAAAAAAAATTCCATTTTTTTAATCTAGAATCGCTTCTGTAACACTTTTAGAATTAGTACACTTTAAATCTATCGTAAGTCATAGTATAAAACCTTGTACTTGATAAAATTCCCATCAAATTGCGAGTATTTTATGAGAATTATTTTATATTAACGTACAGCTGCTGAAAAAATAAATCGCCCACTTTTACTCTATTCGGCCGTCGTTCGTAGTTCAGCAAAGTTACATATACTAATCGTTCACGATTGACGTACACTTTAATTTGCTATACATTAAAATTGCATAAGGGGCCATCTCCATAATTAAACTTGCACCAAGTCTAATATAACCTTTTTTTTTCTAGTAGCAACCACTAGATTACACTTCATATTTCAAAAAATTAGCTCATTTTAAAACCAGATACCAATTTTCAATAAGTTTAATCTGAAAATGAGTGAGTTATGAGCTTCCAAAACCCCCCTGTCCCTATGTTAAAATAAATTTTCATACTTTAATTCATATATCATCTAATATTGATAACAAGAAGCTGATTTTTATTCGTACTATTAGAACTAAACAACCCAAACATAATTTACTATTATTATAATTTTTAATAAAATACTAATATGTATTATTAATTATTAAATTAATATTCAAAAATTTATGAAGAGTAACCTAGCCAAATTTCGATGGAAATAGATGCAGAAAGTAATATTACATGGCTGTGCAAAATTTCAAATTTTTACGTTCAGTAGTTTAATTTATAATAAATAAAATGCGTTATTTTGAGTTAAGGGACCATATATAAATTTATTAAATGACATTTCTTTTGAAAATTGCTTAAAATAAACGTAAATTAGATTTATTTTGCACAAAAATAGTAAACGTTACTGGTATTACAAAATAGCAAATTTTGACGCAAATAAATTAAAGGTTTGTATAGTTTGATGGTGATTCTATAAAGCTTCTATTGTCACGTCCGCTACAAGTTCTCCCCTAAATAAAATATTTCCCATGTATAGAATTAGATGCTGAAAATGTATGTTTTCCAATACAACGTCTTATTTCTGAAAAACTAACAACCTTTAACATTCTAGGCATGAATTTCACCTTTTTTAATATCTGAAGCATCAGGTCTTTGGACTCCTCCCTATTTTATGAAACATTCAACAAACGTTCAAAATCCCATTTTTCTGTTTAAATTTTCATCTGAGTATAAATTCAAATGCCGTCGAAAGTCATAAAAATATTGCACACAGCAAACAATAATATTAAATGAAGAAAATGAACTGACGAACACAGTGATAATATTGGGTCGGCAAAAAAGTACTTGTATTTTGCATTTTTTTACATGAAATTCAAACAAATATATATTCAATCATGCAACTTTTCTCATGCTCTCAAGCATGCGTAACTTCTATGCTTGTAGTCAGAAGAGCAGAAAACAGATTCTCACTCCAGGCAACATTTCACCTGTCTAAGAGAACATTCAAATACTCAATAACAATTTCAAAATTAGTGCGATTCTCAAAATCGTAAGCAGTCGCTTTGTATTTTTTCTTAAAATCATATATTCGGAACACGGAAGTTTTGAAGTCACGGGTCATTTGGACCACTGGCACTGACTAAATATTCTAATTTCTACCCCGGATAATCTCAGTAGAAAAAAACTTTAAGACTAGAAACAATATTTTCCCTGTAAATAATATTTATTTCTTGCCAGATTGTATGGTGGGTAAAGCACCATACTTCGGTTTCAACTCCCGGCGGTCAGGGTTCGAGCCCGATCTGGGCGTGGCTGTTATTGTGTCCGCCCCTTCATAGGGGGCGACGTCAATCCATCTACTAGGTGCCCCCATAATAAAGTGACCAACAACTCCACCAGCCTTAGTGGTGCAAAATGCCTCCGAGGCCCGTCATTGGAAAGAAAAAAAAAGTATTTCTTTCAACTGTCGCGAGCGAAATTAATGAAAGGAAAAAGTTCGAAAACCCCTAAAAATAGCGTTTTTCAATTTGCAGAAAGTCCCTTAAAATCGCGCAAAATAGAATTCGCAGTATCTCCGGAAATTATCGTAGAAAATTGGTGAACGTTTATATTTAAGGTAATTTAAAGGTTTTTCTTTCGTTTAATAAAGTGGAAATAGAGTGTTGCCATTGAGAAAAAAGTTGATACATAATTAAATATGAAGACGACCCCTTACGCAAATTAAACTAACAGTAAATTAAAGTATATGTTATTTGTAAAAGAATGGTATATATAACTTTGCTGTTCAACGATTGATGGCTAAATAAAGAGCAAGTGGGCGTTTTTTTTTCTTCCTCAGCTGTACATATAATTTTGAAATTCTTCCTTGATATATACAGAGAATCACTTGATATAATTAAATCTAAGACTTTTTTTAATTTTGTGCACTCGCTATATGATAATTCAAGCAGAGTTATTATAAAACTCGTAGCCAAATGAATAAAAGAAAGAAAAACGTCAGCAAACAGCAATGAGTGTTAATGCCGCAGACCGGTTGTGGTAAATATGGCTTACCATCATCAGTGCAAGAAAACAGTCTTGCACTGATGTTGGTAAGTCATACTTAGCGAAGTAGGTCTGTGGCATTAACTGTCATTGGCGTTTGATAATGTTGTTTTTTTCTGTGTTAAAGCAGAGTTACCTTCTTTATCAAGTTTTTTGTTAGTTTACAATACCCCAATTTATAAGAAAATGTGAAAAATAGAAAATAATAAACACTTCAGTACTGTTTACTTTTTCCTACAAATGCAACAGCGTGAGCCAAAAAATTGTTTTTATTTTCCCGTGAGTTTTGTACGCTAAAAATTCCTAACATCCAGTCCTCCAGGCCCGAGCCCAGGGGAAACTGTCCCAGAGAGCACATAAGCTTAAATCAAGCTTTACATTTTTTGAATTTGAAGTATTAATACAAGCTTGACAGCGCAATTCATTTTAAGCTTGCAGCAAGCTTGGGGATTACAAAAAAATGAGTCAGCAAATATTTTCCCTCCGAATTTAAGTCATTTGAACTGTCAAGCTGGAATACAACTTGATTACTGCTTGATTTGGAAGGCCACATCCACAAAAGAAATAATTTATCATCAGTCATAAATGTACTTGACCAAATTAAAAAAAAAGATTCTATATTTCCAAATATTGAAATTCTTCAAAATAAAATACAAATATACTACAAAAATGATTTGAAAATCAGTCGTTTGTCTCGATTTTGGCCAATATTGCCCGACATGAGTGTTGCGATATTGAAAGTTTTAAAACGTGTGCTGCTTTTAAGTTTATATTATGCGTATTTCCCTACTAGTAGAGTCTATAAATCACACCAGCGAAGTCTCCAGACCTCAATCCAATGGAGCACGTGAGGAATGGATCTAGGAAGAGCCACTGAACGTCAACAACCCCCCTACAAGGAAGGGCCTTTCAGGAGCTAGAATCAGAGCTTTTGGAGGGATTAACAGTGTGAGAGCTCAAAGTGATGTTCGATGTATTCACACCTTTTACTAGACAAAGCAATAAAGAGATAAGACAAATCCTATTTTACTAATGTTGCTTTAATTTTCATATATATCAGCCTAGTTTATACTCCTGTCAAATATTTTTCTTTCATTTCCTGCCTTCCAAAAGCTTTTTAGTATACCAAATTTCCATGCATTTAACCCATTTTTTGTCGAAAAATTTCCTTTTTAGTGTTTGGAACCTTAATTTTAGACACCTGTGTGTATTATTTAAGTACATTTTGCAGTGTTTTGTTAATTAATTAAATCATGACTTCATCTATTATGTTTAAAAGAATACACTCCCCGCACTCAAAAAGGAATACATTAAGTAACTATAATTATAATATTTTTGTTTAATGCCAGGCACTTGCTATATAGAAACTAGCCACTACTAGGCAGGAATTGCTGGTTCATTACGGAGGCACCTATTAGTTAGACCAGCGTCGCTGCCTATGAAGGGACGGTCCAAACGACAGCCCAGCCCATGCCGTTAATAGAACCCGGACCCGTGGTATGGTAGACCGGTTCTCTAGCAACTACACGAACCGAACGGCATATCTACTATTATAATTTTTTTTTGGACACTCACAAGAGAGCTTCTTTCGCCTTATCAGAAATTTCAGAATAAAACGGGGGGAGAATGCATAAAAAATCCTCAGTGTGGGCTGTCTGCGAAGTAATTACCTGACTCAAGCTTAGATTCCCACTTATGCAGAGGAAGTAAAAAAGCAATAAAAATGACATTTGATTCTAGCAAAATTACACTGACGAGAAGGACTTGGGAGAGAAAGGAAAATGGACTATCATTTCTTTTCTCCGAAGAATTTCTTTATATAGTGTCCACTTTTAAAAAGCCATTAAAGCCAAATAAAACGGCCCCTTCGTTTAGTTGTTCACTCTCAAGGACGAAAAAGCAATCCGGAATCTGGTGAAACAACTATGTTTTTTTTCCCTCTAAAACTGGATGGGATCTAAGCTCTGTTTATAAAAGGCATGCAATTTATATCGCCATACATAGAAAATGGAAGGAGATGATATACACAAGATCTTGTGAAAACATTTCTTTTAAATACGTGGTGAATACATCTTCAGAAAATGGGATTCCCCTATCCCCCCCCCCCCTTCACTCTTTCAATATCGTATGGCTTCCACGTAAGATAAATATAAAACCAAATCATGGTCTATGCTTTAGAAGACTGAATGTAGAAACTTTTTTTTAAAAATTAGATATTTTCTCTCGGGTTGCGAGTTATGCATCATATTATTCAAAGGAGTTCCCGTGTAAATCCTTTATTTTTTATTTACTCAATTGTTTTTATCGAGCTGAGGAGGATTTAAGTACCCTATCAACGGAAATTGCACTTTTGTCTATGCGTGTGCACGTTGTTTCAGGAAACAGATTTCAAAAATCCAAATTATCACAACTGAATCCTAATAAACATGCAACTTTCTATATGAACTATATTTTTCACAGAAATTCGTTTTACGAGTTTCTGGAATTACCTAAAATTAGTAAACATAGAGAATAGTAAAAAACTTATTTATTTATTCACTTTCTGTGCGGTAATAAAATAAAACTTATTAAAATGTAGAATAATTTTGACTGGGAAATTAGACACTGCAAAACAAACACGTAAATGCAAATATCGAAATGATTTATACTCATTTTTAAGGTTTTTATTTTGAATTTTTGTAAGCATTTTAAGAGTTTTAGAGTTTATCCACATATTTATTCGTGAAATAACCTTGGATAATTAAGCGTCTCGTGATAATTCAGAAAGTATGAATCATACATATTTCTTTATTACTTTATTTTAAAGATATTAGGTAGTATTCTCTAAATTATCGGTCTAGTAAATCGTAAAAAATATAATGAATTATTTTCAAATTTTCGCCATCGTAAATAATTATTTAAAATAACGAACGTAAGATTTATGGAACTATGTTGTTTAAAGTTTGAAATTTTTCATTAACATATAGGATGGTCATTTTAGTTCTTTGCAACTCATTGATTATTCTTTAAAAACTAGATGAAAAAGCCAGTTGTGGAGGCATTTACAACAGGCGCGAGGAAAAACATTTGACAAAAATATATCTACACAAAATGCATTTGAGGTTTGTCAGCTTAAAATATATAACTTAATGTTCAATTTTTATCATGCACCGAATTCGGTATTGTATGGTCTTCTGAAAACAACTGGAAACTTTTCGCATTCGAAAGATTTCGTTTTATCGGAACATCCTCCCCTCTATTAATGGTTCATGCATAGAAAATCATTCCATTTGTAAAAAAAAAAAAAAAGTTAAACTGGCTGATCTAGAAAAACTATTTTAAGTGAATTGGAATTGTACTTTTCTGTTCAAAGCCTAATAACGATGACTTCAATATGACCTCAATGCCACTTGAGACACCTAATTTTGTCACGCAAATGATTTACTTTTTTGACTGCCGGAAATAAAATAGAAATGAACCTAGAGAAAAATTGAATAAAAATCAGGGAACGGGTAGATTTTCTGATTTTAAAAGTAGCGCATATTTTTTTTCTCTTTCTTTCTTTTTTTTTTTTTTTTTTGCAAAATTATAAGACATTTTAAGTCGATCGGACCAATGGTGTGAATTTTATTATGTTTTTAGGCAATAACTTTTTATTCTGTTTGGATTAATGATGGTAAAAGTTTTGTTTTGGCGGGGTTGAACATTTAATGTCTCGGTTTAGAGAAGAATTTTTTTAAAAACTTTGTGGAGAGCTTCTACGGTCTTAAAGCAGCACCTTATGTAAATTTGAGACTAGTGAATTGGAGGCTGAAACAATAGGATAAATTTTCGAGAAGCACTTGCTATCTTCAGGAGGGACGCTGAGTGCTCCGCGAAGCAGACTTTGAGAAACCCTGATTCAGAGAAATAAATGTTACCTATCCGAATAAAATAAAATAAAAATATTTTCGAAATTTTACTTTATAATCATTATGATACGCATCAGCAAACAATATGCTTGTACCTACACTACTTCCATTTTCAAAGTATAATTTTCTATAATAAACGTTCAACACAATTATATATATATATATATACAGGGTTGTCTAAATTAAACTCTCCCAACTCAGAGGCCTGTGCAGGATGTTGCATGAGTCATAATGTAATGAAATTTTGAAAACAGGCACTTCAGATCACGCGCTCGCGATTTATTAAAAAAAAATATTAGTACAAGAAGTTGCCGATAGGTGGCGCTGTAACACTATTAATTTGCATATTGCAATAACTTGATTTTCAGAAATAAAGCTTCTGAGCAACGTATCCAAAAGAGGGCCCTGCAAAAGTGAAAGAGAGGCGCTGCACAGGAAGTTGTTTCCAGCTCGCTGATGCACAATGGCGGCTTTGAAAGTAAAAGCTCTGTTAGTGAAACTTTCCTACCAGAATGACGAGAACTCCTGCGCTGGGATAAGAGCATTCCGTCGGCCAGGGACGTACCCAGAAAAATTTTTCTGAGGGGCTTTAAACAGTGAAAAAGGCAGACTTTTTCACGAAAAGACGTCATCATTCTTATTTTGTTAACAAAAATCGAAATTTCGGGGGGTCCGGACCCCCTGGACCACCCCCGTGGGTACGTCCTTGCCGTCGGCTAAAGAACTTACGCCGAGGACCATTGACACCACGCGCTTTACGAGACATGATGAAGAAGTTAGAAAGAACCGGACAGCTGGGAATTGTACCAGGTAGAGGACATGTTGTGAATTCTGCACGCGTTCGGACGTTGCTTTGGCGGTCGTGGACGCCGCTAGCCAATCGCCACATGGTGTTGTCAGTGTGACAAATGTGTCTCGTGGTGTTGAACATCTGTGGAACGTCTTGTTGATCTGCAGCGCCACCTATCGGCAACTTCTTGTACTAATAATTTCTTTTTAATAAATCACGAGCGCGTGATCTGAAGTGTGTGTTTCCAAAATTTCATCACATTATGACCCATACAACATCCTGCACAGGCCTCTGAGTAGGGGAAGTTTAATTTGGACAACCCTGTATATATATATATATATATATCCAAAAAGAGTATTTTCTAAACACATCGAACTTCACGAAAACCTCTTAAACCAGATTTGTGAAATTCCAATAGATTCATTTTATGGACCAATCATCCTAAAAATTCATAAAAAAAAATCTTCTATAGGTACTGTGTACGGAGTTTAAAGTTGAATTCCTATTTTCACAGCTCTATCAAACACTCAAACCACTTTCTCTATTCGAAATTGGACTTGACGCGAAAAAAACTAGAAATAGAAATGGAAGAGGGGTTGCCATTTTGTGGTCTAGGAAATATAAATCTGCGTTTGACATGTCCTCCTATGATGAAAATTGTCCCTTTATAAAAAGCCTCGAGGTGTTTAGCTTGGAATAAGCCGTTTAAAAAGACCATTGCTTTTAAAAATGTTGTGTAAATAGTTCTTATGATTACGGAGGATATTGCACCTTTTAGAAGAAAGAGTGGAAATGTTTTGTGTATAGTAAATTTCAGAGATTTTTTTACTACTTTGGGGAAAATAAAAGTATTCTTTGGTACTACAAGTTGCTTTCTGTTTCATGAGATTAAAATTCATTCTATAAAAGATCGAGTAATAAATTGATTTCAGGAATAACGAAAGTAGTTCCGACATTTCAACATGATTTGGAATGTTTCAGATTAAGAAATTGAGTGATGTGACGAAAATCTCAACTCCTTCTACTCTTAGAAAAGTTGCTGTAGGCATCAAAGTATTGTTGCAGAATACTCTGCTTGTTTCCAAGGTTCGTCGTTCTAAAGTCCAGTAGGCGTAGAAAGTTCTAGAAAAGAGTTCACTTTTCAGGATGGAACACAAACTTTATTGCTTCTAGATCTTCGTAGAATAATCAGCTATACAAAACCCACAGGCACTAACGGCCAGTAACTCGTTTATAACAGTAGACTCAGTACCGAAGCTTTCAGAAATGCTGTAATTCTCACACAAAATAAAAGACTTCCACAGGTAAAATTCGGTGGAAATATACGAAGGATAACACAAGCACTTCCTCAAGACTCAAAAAGGAAGAATTTACGCACAGCACTTAAATTCAAAGCTTCATAAACAAGCGTGAAAACACTGCTTCTATCACAGAGCAAAGCGCCGTACACATCGGCAGCTAGATCAGCTCTCGACCGGAGCTAACCAACACTCTGAACTGGGGCTTCTGACAGCTTGTATTTATAACCGACGCAGAAGCTACAAGTATCTTCCAGAAAAGTCTATTTCTGGAGGATTCCACATAAAGCGGGAATTTTGATTACGTCATAGAAGAGAAATCTTAGGCTATTATGCATGTTCATGCAGAACAGTATCTTTACAAGCCCCATTGGGAAAACTGTGCCAAATGACAAAAATTTCGACAAGCTTAGCGACTTTTTGCCAAATATCGCCAAATTTGGTGCCAAAAATAAGTCCCCAAAAGACTAGAAAGTTACCGAAGACCTAGGACCAATATTTCTTGAGATTTCTAGAAACCCCACACTAATGAGTACGGTAAACGAAACCTCCCTACCTCCGGTTCCTAATTGACCGATTTTGATGCAACAAAAAGCAAAATTTAACTATTTGACGCGTAGATTACGAATTTTGAACTATTTTAATCCCCAGAACAGCGGGTTACTCCAAAAATTTGTAACATTGCCCCCTTCCCAAGGACTGCACGTCCCGGGCAGTACAATCCCCAGTTAGGAGGTCACACAAATATCTGCAGTGTATTACATTTAACAAGATCTTAACAACATAATTTAAGCAAGTAATCAATAAACACAATAAGCAAATATACACTAATAAGAAACATAATAAACAATTACACTAATAAGTAATACACATAATAAACAAATACACATTAATAAAAACCAATACATTACAAATATGTACACAAAATATGGCGTAAGTGCTGAGTAAAAAAGTGTTGAGGAAAAAGGAAGAGAAGAAAAGGACAGGAGAGAAATGAGAGATGAAAGAAAGGAGGAATTACGCTACAGTGACCATGGTCTGATATTCAAATAGCTAATTACAAAAGCGGTAGATGGTTAGCCGATCGTAATGGACAACTTTTGGTTTCGAGTTAGGTGACTTACGAATCCGTACGATGACGTCAGTCTGCTTATGACTTTGTAAGGACCGTCCTACGGCGATTGCAACTTGGGAGACAGGCCTTTCCGTCGAGTAGGATTTTATAGTCAAACTTTGTCACCTACGTTGAACTCGTGTCCGCCTCACCATGGCACAGTGGTTTTGCCACTGAAAATGGTAGATGGCCGAAGTGTGAAGGTCCCGGGTTCGGGTCCCATCGCGCGGCTGTCGATCTAACGGTCTGGAGTTTTGGTAGGTTTTCTCCAGATGTAACGTGAATACGCGTTAGAACCCCTTAGAAAGTCTTCCTACCAAGGCACCCCCTCTTTGGCAGATCGGGTTGCCATAATCACACAAACACTTGAACTCGTGTCCTGTAGTCTTTGTGTCGTATCGAGTCTTCATCTTCTCAGTGTTCAGGTTGATCCGCTCCCCAGCAAAATTATGCATGTCTTCAAACCGTGCCCGAAGATTTTTGATGTACTCCTTCGGCGATGAAGGCGTATCTGGAGGGCGACCAAACACTAGATCGGCGGGAAGACGAAGATATCTTTGGAATAGCATTTGGGAACGTGAGAAGCCGGTAGTCTCATGGACGGCATTCCTATAAGCTAGAAGAGGGGTAGTTCCTTGTCCCAGTCCTCTTGATTCCTAGAGACCAGGGGCGAGAGGTTGTTCAAAATAGTGCGATTAAACCTCTCCACCATGCCGCGGGATTGTGGGTGTATAGTAGAGATGAGACGGGCTCAGCACGAGCCCGAACCGGGCTCGGGCTCTATAATTCACAATTGCGTTCGGGCTCGGGCTCGTGAAAAATTTCTATTTTATTGAACATACGCCTTGAAACAGATTTTCAAAAAGTGATTCATATGGAAAATAAAAGTACTTATAAAAAAAATCTGGAGTGACTCCACTCGACTATCCGAATTAAGATCATTACCAAGTATTTAAATAAATTGTAATCGATGAATAATTCAAACATATATACCAAATTGACACTCAATGGAATGCACCGTTTAAACGCTTGCGTACTTGTAAGAATTTCTCCCCATATGCCATTATGCCATAATATAAAAGAAATCTTTCTCGTAGCCCTGTAGAAAAACTATAAGTCCTATACACACCAAAATCAATACCGGTCTTAACCCTTTGAGGCGCAACCCCCAATGCTGAAAAAAGGGCAGACGTTGCCATCGCTCGACTTAACTACCAGCAAGATGGCGAACGATCGAAACGTTCATCGTCCGCCATTTTGACGCAGGTGGCTGTGCTCGCGCACAGTCAGCTGCGTCAAAAAAGGGTCTCCAGATCTGTGGCACGCGATGAACGTTTTGATCGTCCGCCATCTTGCTGGTAGTTAAGTCGAGCGATGGCAGCGTCTGCCCTTTTTCAGCACTGGGCAATTATCCAACTGTTCTCGCATTCTTCCATTTTTCAGCAGATGTCAGTGCCGTTAAAAATAATCGTGACCATTCTTTTACGGGAAATGACGTGCTAAAAATAAATGATTCTCGTGGAGCTATATCACCCGCAACTATTTTAATAGAAATCAAATCTATTCTTTGTGACTTGCAACAGTCAAAACGTCAGAGTTTTGTGTTCCCAGAGCGGGATCACTGCGCGTTAATGGGTTAAGACGGTGATTTATAACATATACCCAATTTGAGCGTAATCGACTGTACCGTTTGAACGCTAGCGCCCTTTCAAAAATATCCCCCCATAGGCCATAATGTAAAAGAAATCTTTGTCGTGGCCCTGTAGAAAAACTATAAGTCCTATACACACCAAAACCAATACCGGTCTTGCGACGGTGGTTTATGACATATATACCCAGTTAGAGCTCAATCGAATGCCCCGTTTAGGAGCTATCGGGTTCACTCACATACACACAAACACACACACACACACACACACACACACATCTCATAAAAATAGCATAAATGAATTCAGAAGATCTCAAAAGGTGTAAATACATCAAAATCTCGAAGTCGAATTTTTTCCTGATTACAATACTTTCCTTTCATGGTACAGGTTCGGAAAGTAAAAATAGCAGCACGGGTGCCTAGAAGGCGCGTGGAGCTCTTCGAGTATTTCAGAACGGCGGCTTATATTGCTTAGTTAGTCATGAGATCCGACATTATTTCATAAACATAGATATAAAGAATTAGAAAGTGCATTAAAAATTTGCAACTATATTTTTCTTTAATTTGCACAAATTCGTTTGCAAAATTTATTGTATTCTATCAAAGAATTACTTCTTTGAATTTTATTTATCTTTAGCTGAAATTTCGGGCTCGGGCTCCGACTTCAATAATATTGCTCGGGCTCGGGCAGGCTCGGATTAAAAGTCTTCGGGCTCGGGCATCAAAAAATGAGCCCGAACTCATCTCTAGTGTATAGGCGTTGTCTGGGTTTTGTCGATTCCGAGAAATTTACATAGTCCTTTAAAAACTGCAGAGGTAAAGTTCATTCCTTGATCGGAATGAAGCTGCAGAGGGGTTCTATACCTAGAAATCCATTCTTGCACCCATACCTCTGCTATGGTCGTAGCTTCTTGATCGGGTATAGTATACGTTTCGGGCCATTCAGAGAAATAGTCAATGACAACTAGGATGTACATGTTTCCATCTGCAGTTTGCGGAAGCGACCCCAATATCTCTAGGACAATTCTTTCGAAGGGCGCTCGTACATTATAACAATGTAATTTTTCACGGCTTCGATACTTCGGACCTTTACGGGCGGCACAGGCGTCACATACTCAACACCACTTTTCAACATCGTCCCGAGCCCTAGCCCAGTAGAAGCGCTGCCGAACTTTCTGCAGGGTTTTCATTATGCTAAAATAGTCCCCCAGTTAAGCCATTATGGAACTGTTTTAGAACTTTTGGAATCCTCAAACGAGGGATTATTAACTGCCATCGGAGCGTCTTGCCTTCGTCCGACTCACATTTACTGTACAGGACTGCATTTCTCAGGCGAAGCGAATCGCAGAAAGCCCAGTACTGCTTCGTTGCCGGACTACACGACGATATTTCTTGCGAGCTGGACTTAGCGCTGGTTTTTTCCATTAACTCCACAATAGGTTTAAAACCGCTATCAGCTAACTGGTCCGACCGGACATTTTCGTTGCTCCAGGGATCTTGAGACGTTGCCGATGATTAACTTGCGGACAATGGAATATTACAGATAATTTTTCTCTATCGTGGAGCAATAGTGACAACTTTCTATGCAGGGTCTTCTAGACAAAGCATCTGCGTTTCTATGAGATGCTTCTTTCCGATAACGTATTTCTATGTCACATTGTTGCAGTCTCTGTATCCAGCTGGCTATCTCGCCCGCCAGTTTCTTGAAGTTTAAAAGCCAGGTTAAAGAGGCATGGTCTGTTCGGAGCAGGAAGTTTCGGCCGTACATATAATGATGGAAATGCTCCATGGCCTTCCTTTTAACACAATAGTTAATTACGTTCTGCCTTAGAAAGACATTTGCTCCCCTTAAGCAATGACGCGTTCTTCGCCATCTATCTCCTGTTACAAAACGGCTCCGACACTCTCCTTACTTGCATCTGTGTCCAGGATAAATGTTTGGTCAGGATGAGGATACGGCAGGACCGGCCCAGATGTTAAAGCCGACTTCAGTTGGTTGAACGCATCCTCGCATTCTGCAGTCCATAATTTTTTTTTCCCGTATCCCTCAATTCATGAATGGATTTTGCGATTTGAGAAAAACCCTTCCCGAATTTTCTTTTTAAGTACACAGTCCGAGAAAACTTCGCCGCTCATGGACATTCTCAGGACGACTCCAGTTCTTGACTGCGGATGTCTTTTCGGGATCGGTTCGGATTCCGTTGGCAGATATTATGTGCCTGAGATACCGTACTTCGCGACTAAAAGAGTTGCCCTTAGATGGACTCAGTTTCAAGTTTACCTCCTTGAGTTTCTGCAGCACCTTTCGGATGTTGTCTAGATGATCTTCACAAGTCTTTCCAATGATAATATTGTCTTCCAAATGCACTAGACATGCTTCGTAGGAAAGTCCTCTCAACACTGCCTCCATCAGACGCTCGAATGTAGCCGGTGCGTTGCAGAGGCCAAAAGGCATAACTTTGAACTGTCAGTACTTGTCCAGTAGTGACCGCAGTCGTTTCACGGTATTTGGGATGAATTTCTACTTACCAGTAGCCACATTTGAGATCCAGAGTGGAGAACCATTCATTTCCCGATAAAGTGTCCAAAGTGTCATCTATCCTGGGAAGAGGATAGCCGTCCTTCTTGGTAATGTCATTCAGACGTCTATATTCGACACAAAGCGCAGTGGAACCAACATTCTTCCAGACTAAAACAATCGGCCTGTCCCAGGAACTCGTCGAAAGCTCCATGACGTGATCACGTTGCATCTCCTCTAAAAGTTTGTTCACCTTTTCTTGCTTAGCAAACGACAGCCGCGTAGGATGTTGCTTGCTGGGAGAATGGCTGTTTGTATTTATTCTCTGTTCCGTTAACTTTGTACGACCAAAGTAACCGGAAATACGAGGAAAGAGATCTTCAAATTCCTCTATTACTTTCTCCGCAGCGTTTCTCTGTTCCACTGTTAATTCTGCGTCTTATTATAATTCCTTCGTCAGACACTCAGATTATTTAGCTGTCGTTAGGTTGTTGTTCTTTTAATGCAGGTAACAGGAGTGCATGTTGCCAAAACTTCATTTTTCTTTATCACCTTCGACTTGTCCGTCACATTCACTACTCTAACTGGAATGTTAGGTCTCGACAAGTCCACAATTGTTGCTCCCACAAGTACTCCTCTGACAGAATCACTATTGCTTTGGTGTTCGAGTAATAGGTACCGGAATTTATTGATTTCTTTTACTGTTCCAGAATCTATAGAATCCGTTCTTGGGGGTAGAGTGATATCAGTCTCGGCTATTATTTGCTTAACAGGTAAAATGGCTTCACTTTTAATGTCGAATGCAGCTATTTCTTTCTGAGCGAAGCTCATTATTCTTAAAATCCAAGTTAAATTTGTGTGATTTCAAAAAGTCCAGTCCGAGAAAAGAAGCGTCCGTAATATTGGTGACATATAGCACATGATCGTATCTAGCATTCCCAAATTTCATCTCTACTTTAGCTTTTCCGCCCACTTTGATCTTGTAACCTGTCACAGTCTGGAGGGTGAGCGAAGGTGGAGTCAAGATAGTATTCAAATTTAATTTCTTGGCCAGATCTGTCCTTATGATGGTTACATTCGCTCCAGTATCAATCACCGTGTGGCATGGTGGTCCATCTACGTAACCCAATACTAAGAGTCTTTACTGCCACTATTCACTGAGGAAATCTGGAAGAATTTCAAGTGAGGCAATTGAATATCCCGCAGCCTCCGTTCCGTAAGGTTGTCTGTTTTCAGTCTTCCTACACGGGTTTCTCTGGTGCACGGATATCTGCGATCTTCACGAGGACAGTTCTTTTGTACGTCACAGTATTTTTGTAAATGCCTTTGCCACTGCATCTCCAACATTTCAGTTTTCTTGGGTCTGACTGTACTTGTCGTTTCATCAGATCTTCAACTTTCCTCATTATTCTGTCCTCTAAACTCTCCGTATTATGTACGTATCAGCTCGTTGTAGGACCGTTGTCGCTCTAATATATAATCTTTCGATACGATATAGAATCAAACGCATGTACGATCATACGCATAATGATCTTTCCTTACGGCCTGCTGAGCTGTCGCTAGCTACGAGGGCGGACCTGTGATCTTTATTATCCGCCAAGATCAATGGTTTCTACATTTCCGAGTCTGACGTCTTCAATAAAATACTGTACTGCAACTTCTTCTCGAACATTATCAGGATAATTGCCATAGGCTTTATGACACAGCCTATCTATGTACGAGGCGAGCTCTTGAAGGGTCTCGCAAATCTCTGTATCCTTGACTTTAGTTGTATTCTGCTATACTCTTTCTGACACTTCTCTCCGAATGGTTTGCAATACGTTAATTGCGTCTCCGCAAAGGGAAGCGACCAGTTGGTTCGCTTTCTCGGACTCGTCTCAACCATTGTCTTTGGCGACAATTAAAATTTGGAATTTGTACGCTTCCCAGGGAGTCTTTCCGCCATATGTCGTAGTTTCATTGCTGACAGTTTCACTGCTGCGTGACGAGAGCTTGATTTTTTCCGGAAAATTTTCCAATTTTTCTTCTATCTTTGCTTCATATTCTTTACATATTTTCGAAACTACATTTTCTTTCCGTACTTCTAGATTTTCCTGAATTTTTGTTTCGATCTTTTGGTCGATTCTTTCATCACATTTTGCTTGACTTTCTTCCTGGAGCAACATGCTTTTATCCATCTCTTGAGTTTTCTCTATTTTCTCTAACCAGGTGCATAAATCCTCCTTTCATTTCTTCCTAACCGGCTTTCACGTCGTCGTGAGTTACTTTTACTTTTTCCGGATTCTATCTCTTCTCGTACAGTTTTCAACTCTGTTTTCATCTCTTCATATCAGGATTTTATCTCCTTCAACATATCCATGAGCTTTTAGTGAAATTGTTCGTGCATTTTTCTGGTCCACACCCTTCACTGGAAAATTAAGTTTTTCTTGAGAATCCAGATTCTGGCACCAAATATTTCAGAAAAGTCTACTACACTCATGTCCATAAATTAAGGATAATGAAGTTCAGGCAAAGAAAGAGAAAGAAGCAAAACAAATTTGACTTATTTGTAAAGTCTATTTATTAAACAAAAAGTAAAGAGCAAAAAAGATGCTATATGTTTGACATAATTAATAAAAATTGCAAGTTTTACTCCCTTGACCAAATTTCAAAAAGAACCTATTTACAAAAAACAGTATAACATGGTTAGTAGGATGGTTAATACGGAGTATGTCTCCCGGACGATGCAATACAGGCCTAAAACGCCTAGGCAGGCTGAGTATCAAATGACCAATCTGATCTTGGGGAATATTACACCACTCATCAAGCAATGCACTCCGAAGTTCCGGTAGACAGGTGGGAGGGGGTTGACGGGCTGCAATTCGTCGGCCAAGCATATCCCACACATGTTCTATTGGATTCAAGTCCGGTGAGTATGCTGGCCAATGCATACGGGTGATATCCTCCGATTGAAGGCATTCGTCTACAATGTTTGCACGGTGAGGACGGGCGTTGTCATCCATAAACACAAATTCAGCACCCATGGCGCCCCGAAACAAACGTACATGTTGTTCCAGAATGACATCCCGATAGATGTGGCCTGTCATCGTTACACTCTGAACATGCAGGTCAGTTCTGGAACCAAGAATAATTCCTCCCCAAACGAGCCATCCTGCACCATCGTAACGGTGTCTATCAATGGTGTTCTCTTGGTGGTAACGGGTACCTGGCGCTCTCCAGATGAATGTCCGGCGAGAATCAGACTCCAAACTAAACCTGGAAAACATCACACAAGACCACTGTTGCGGTGTCCACAATGCATGCTCTCTACTCCAGGTTAATCGCTGGCGACAGTGAGTTGCGGTAAGTGGAACACATCTGACAGGCCTACGAGCATATAGACCAATGTGCCCTAAGCGTCTGTACACGGTCTGCCTTGAAACTGTCGTACCGGTAGCTGAAGAGAGCTGACGAGACAGGTCTGATGCTGTACTCCGTCTGTTTCTTTTGGCAATAACTGCCAAATAGCGGTCCTCATTCGGCGTTGTAACTCGGGGGCGACCTGTGCTGTAACGTCTACTCACATTACCATCATCTTGGAATCGTTGCCAAAGCCTGGAGATGACACTCTGGGCGATTCCAAGTTCCTCGGATACTTCCAGCTGGGTACGTCCACATTCCAGTCGTCAGATTATTCTGCCACGTAAAACATCATCCAAATGCCTCCTTTGTGCCATAACTATGCGGTTTTTGCACTGAAAGGCTTTCACAGCGCTTGTGAACAATTTTACTTCTTTGCCACCATTCCTTATATACCCCTCTCTTACACTCTCGTCATTGTGACGTACCATCCACGCCATCTGGTGGTTTCCTGTAATTTGCATATTCTTCTTCAAGATGTGTGTGATCATTCCACAGGTGAAATTTTTATTTTAGAGATCAATTTCTGTGTGATTCTGAATTATCCTTAATTTATGGACATGAGTGTAGTTTCCTGCTACTAGTTTCCTAAAGCACAGTAGGTGTAGATAGTTTCAGTAAAGAGTCCACTTGTCAGGATGGAACACGAACTTTATTGCTTCTGGAACTTCGTCGGAGAATAACCTGTGCAAAATTCAAAAGCACAATCAGCTCGTATACGTGCTTATAACAGTCTGCTTAGTACAGAAGCTTTCAAAAGTGCTGTATTTCTCGCACAAAATAGAGCACTTCCATAGGCAAAAATTGAGTGGAAACATACGAGGGAAAACGGAAGAAGTCCCTGAAGACTCAGCAATGAAGAATATACGTACAGCACTTAAAAGCAAAGCTTAAAAATCAAGCGAAAATACAGCTTCTATAGAGTCAATACAGAGCCTCAAGATTTCATGGACATTTGCTCTCTGATCAAGCAGAAGCAAGAATGACTCAAACTGGGGGAACCCGCCGCGTTTATAGTCTACGACGAACATCGTGGAAGGTTCCAGAGAGAACCATCCGTGGAATGCTGGAGAACAAGCTCGATTTTGATTGCGTAATATAAGAGTAATAATAGTCTATTATGTAATGTTATTCTAGGAAAAAACGCCCTTACAAGCCCCATTGGGAAAATCGCGCCAAATGTCCGAAATGTCGCCAAAATTGGCGTCAAAAAGAATCTCCCAAAAGTTAGGTTAACGAAGGCCTAGAACCAATATTTCTCGAGATTTCTAGAAAACTCTATATTAATCAATAGATGCGAAACTCCGTATCTCTTGTTCTAGTAAACCGATTTTGATAAACAAAATGTAAACTTTAATTATTTGACGCGTAGAACACGAATTTTAAACAGTTTAAGCCCCAGAACAGCGGGTTGCCCCGAAAATTCTTAGCAATACTAACACACACACACACATACATACATACATACATACATACATACATATATATACATACAGAAGAGCCATTACATTATGATTGCCCACACATTTTTGAATGAACTCGTCTGGATGACATGGAGAGCACGTAATTAAGTGGGAATGCTATTTAACTGTTTCTGGACAATGTAAGAAATCATTCGAGCATTTATCGTTTGTGAGTGATGGGAAAGGCTGTTGATCTAAGAGAATTTGATAGAGGGCAGATTGTAATGCCTCGAAGTTTCTGAACGAGTATCTCCGAAACTGCACGACTGGTCAGTTGTTCACGACCTGCCGTTGTTACACTCTAAAAAATTTCTGCACCCTCTAACCGCACAATCAATGTGCGATCCGTGAGCGCACACACTATTTGCACGATCATTGCTCAATAGTTTGACGAAAATTGACATCATGATTAAAGTCTTGAGGTCAGAGATACATTGAATTTCTGGTTTTTAAAAAATAATTATAAATAGATGAATATAGCTTAAATTAAAAACAAGTTTCTTAATTATACATAAATTGAATTTAGTTAAATACTTCTTGGGGCCATTCGTTAAAAATTAAATTAATATAATTTCAATTAGCAGCTATGCAGCCGAGCTGTAAGATGTGCAGCGCCGCATTTCTTTACTTTCTTACGGAGCAACGAGGCAATTCAGAACGTGTACTATCGGGTTTTGTATTTTAGCTATCAAACTAAAAGTAAATCTTTAATTTATCATTATTATTATTATTATTATTATTATTATTTTGCAGTAAAAAGTTAGAATGAGTTTTCCAGCATTTGTAACAAGAACATAGAATTATTTAATTTGATTTCTATTAAAAAATATTTTCGCGATCATCATTTTATACGTGGCTTAACTTTCCAGATTAAATGTTGTCAGGATGGGTGCAAAAGTGCATGTACAAAGGCATATAATCTGATCTCAGCTAGAGCAAAGATATATGCGAGGAAGAGGTGTTGTTGTGATTATACTTTTAGCAGGAGAGAAAACTGGCGTCAACTGTTATTTTATTTCAAAGCAGCTGATAAGAGGGAAATGCTTTAGAAGTACGTTAATGCGCTGTAATTGAGAAGGCTAAGAGGAAAACTGAAAGCTTTAAAAGATAGTTATTATTAAAAACTTTTAAATTAAATTTTGAATATATTATTAATTTAAATTTAGACAATATTAATTAGGGAAAAAACACTCAAAATACTGGTGTTAAACAATAAAGTAAATAAAAAACTTTGTAAAAACACACATAAGATGTTATAGGTAAGAAGATTTACCTATAACATCTTATGTGTGTTTTTTACAAAGTTTTTTATTTACTTTAATATTAATTAGGATTTGTATTAATAATTTTTCATTAAAAAATATGCACGTTGTGTCAACGTGACATACGCTTACAGTGGGCGCGGGAATATCGAGACTGGACCACGAATCTCTAGAAGAGAGTTGCCTTTTAGGATTAATACCGGTTTCTCCTTCATCACGTCGATGGTCGTATCAGGATACGCCGTTTTTCAGGAAAATGGCTGTTCCCCTCTTCCCGTCAGCTCAAACACCACCATGTTCCAATATCTCGGCTTTGTGTGGCCGCTGCTTAAATATTTGGTACAACCTGCATCCAGTATCTACCAAGAAGTCATGGTATCCATGCCCAGGCGAGCTGCAGCTGTTTTGAAGGCCAAAGGAAGTTCAACACTCAATTGAGTAAGTCATCATAATGTAATGGCTCTTCGGTGTATTACGCAATGGAATATTTCGTTTATTTTCAACTAATTAGGTATAAGTTTAAAAGTATTAAAAATGGTTTCTAATACTAAAGATACATTGTAAACTTTAATCCATAACTAAATCTTCTCAATGAATTTCATTAAATTTTACTTTTTATTTATAAGCCAACCTGAAGAGACCGCTTGTTGGAATCTATTAGGGATCAACAGAAGACGAGACAGGACCATTTCTCATAATTATATAGGGATTTTGAGAGACGAGACGATTCTATGCAGAGCGAAACGGCCCTGTTTAATGTCTGGTGCCCATACCTAGAATTTACCATTTTACGCATTGCCATGTTCAATTTCTAAGTAGTAGCGATAGATCTTGATACTTAGTCCCAATTAAAACTCTCTCAATTTTCACAGTAAAGAAATAAAATGACATATCTGAGGTAAATGTAGCTCAAGAAAATGAGTGACCAAATAAAGAAAAACAATTGTTTGAATAAGAGATTTAAAATTAAAATTAAATTTAAATACTTTCCAACAAAGTAAAAATTATTATTGACAAAAAAAATAATAATAATTCATATGCGTGGGTCTGTACAACTTACTTCTGTGACAAACATTTTCTCCCCGTACTCAATAAATACAAACACTGATTATGAATGAAAATGATATTTTAAAGAATTATTTAGATCCAAAAAAGAAAAAAAAATCATATTTCCATCTATAAAACTAACTTTTTTATAACCTGTTCAAAAATGAATATAAGGCGGTTGCTTTCATAGGGATATGTTACTTTTGCTAAAACACGTATGTATATTTCCTTTAGCCTGGCGCAAGCAATTAATCTCAAAATGTACCACTTTTTATTTGTTAAGATTGTATTATGTGAGCTTATGATAAATTTATGTTTAAGTAAAATGATTATATTTCCTTTCATGAAAATTTTTTGATTTCTTTTCAAGAATGTTTATATAATTGTTTTGTCACCTCAACGCCAAAGTGTAAAAGTCTGATAACACTGATAAACAAAAAAAAAAGTTTCGGCGGATATCTTGGTATCCAACACTTGTTTTAAGACAATTGAGACATGCTGATTAAAAATATGCAAACCGTTTGTCTCTATCACACACCGTTTTTGAGATATTTGACATTAACCATTTATATATGTTTAACATTCTATCAAGGCAAGCAACTCGCAGACAAGTTACCGTAGAGCACATATTGCTGAATAGAGTATTAATTAACATGAACTATATAGCATCAGCTAGTTTAAGGTATAATACATATAGGTATAACATAAAGTTCCTTAATATAAAGTTAGTTCGGTTTGAATTTCTTAGTTGTAGACTTGCGTTTGTGCTGAGCATTTGGCATGTTGCGCTGAAGCATCCAGCAGTAGTCAGCCAACATTGCTGAACTCCATCGACCCTGATAGCGTGATTCCATCACCGAGATGTCCTGGTGAAAACATTCGCCATGTTCATCACTGACAGAACCTAAGTTCTCGGGAAAGAAGTCGAGATGCGAGTCGAGTAGATGAATCTTGAGGGACATGTTGCAACCCATCAAGCTGTACGCACTAATGCACTTCTGCACAGTCTTTACAAGTCAGGAGATTTATTATTTCCAAGGAAATTGGCTACAACAGACTTGAATGCCAACCATGCATCTTTTTCAGTACTTCTGAGTAAGTCTTCGAAGTGACTGTCTGCAATGATTTTCCTTATTTGTGGACCTATGAACACACCTTCTTTCACTTTCGCATAACTTTGGAAATTTGCTGGATAGGTTCCGAAAAGCATCTGAGTTGTTGTCTAATGCCTTCAAAAAGTACTTCATGAGCCCCAGCTTTATATGAAGTGGAGGCATAACAACTTTTTCACACTCAACCAACAGCACACGAAGGACATTTTTACTACTGGTCTGCATTTTATCTCTGATGGGCCAATTCTTCTTTATATAGTGGTGCTTCCTATCTCTGCTGTCCCACTTACAGGTAAACCAGCAGTACTTGGTGTACCCTGTCTGCATTCCCATGCGAATAGTGATTACTTTTAAATCACCACAGATATTCCAATTGTAATCGCAATAGCGAATTTTTTCAAGAAGTAGCGACATGGTTTTGTGCGACTCTTTTAGATGGGCAGAATATCCAACCGATACTGATGCATACATGTTCCCATTGTGTAATAATACAGCCTTTAAACTTGCCTTGGAGGAATCAATAAACAGTCGCCATGCTTTATGTTCTACCCTGAGGC
Source organism: Cheiracanthium punctorium (assembly GCA_038373885.1). NCBI lineage: Eukaryota > Metazoa > Arthropoda > Arachnida > Araneae > Cheiracanthiidae > Cheiracanthium > Cheiracanthium punctorium. Next base: position 974,069 of record JAWZYV010016390.1, read on the forward strand.
TTGACATAAGACCTTGGATGTCCGTGCAGTAGCACATATTGTCACTCATTGCAAAAAACTGCACGAGTTCTTTGTGTCTGTATCAAAATTGTGAAGTTCTTGTACCTGGTGACAGCAAATTAAATTCTTTCAGACGTGAACCTAGCAGTTCAGCTTGGCCTTTTGTTAGTGTCAGGTCCCGTACGATGTCGCAAAGATCCTCATTATTAATCAAGTGAGTATCTTCACCAGGATGGTAGTCAGAGTCTGAGTTGTTGCTAAAAGATGGAGAACTTTCTTCTTGTTTCCCTTCATTGACTCTGTATTCTGTAGGTGGTGTTGGTATTGGATAAGTGACGGGATCATGTGGAATTGGCTTTGAAACTGAGGGAATATCTGGATAGAGTGTTTTTTACATTGTAGGTTACATATTTTCATTGGGGTATTAAAATTCCGGGGGCCTCTGAACTGTAGTCACCATGAATGGGAATATTCGACGCTGCGTTAGAAAAAAAAACAACGGAAAAAAATTCCAACGAAAGGGGGTTAAAAAATGTATGTTTTTGTTGATATCTCTAAAACCTGACGTGATAGAGCAAAACGGTTTTCAGATTTGAAATCAGCATAAAAAACTGCATTAGAAAAAGTAAGCATCATGCCAGATATCTATGGCTTGTTAGTGTGTGTAATTAATTTCTGAGAGAAGGAAGCTCACTTTATTGAATTAGTCGTTTGTAGCGAATTCCACGGTTCCAGGAGCTTCATATTTACAATATGGATTTTCATTAGAGTGTTCGGACTTCTTATAATCACCATTCGGACATCTGATATTCGGTTCTCGCATATTCACCCCACTCGGAAACTTCGACCATTAGAGAGCTGAACTTGATCATAGAATCCTCTGAGAATACTCTTCTCGAGGACGTTATTAAAGCCATGGCCATTGTTCTTGGATACAGTAATATAACCCTATCAGGCTTTAAAGTAACAGCTACTTTCATTTCTTCCGCTTTTGGTATAACTTGACTGCAAAATCCCATCACCATGTCTCTCTGTATACCCACACAATCTGTAGTGACTATAATCTGTAGTATACATATAGGATGTAGTGACTATAATCTGTAATGGAGAATAACTTGACAGAGTATAATCTGCAATGACTATAATCTTTGGTATACATAGTCGTCATGTATAGGAACAAAGGTGTATCCTTCTACATTCACGTCGTGTAGATTACTTATGTATGCTCTGATGTTTCCGTATCTTATATGATCTTCTCCTACTTCTCCACTCTTGTGACCTTGGGTGCATACTTCGCTAGATACTTATCCCATACCTCTAATAGTTGCTCTATAGTGAGACTGTGCCTGGGTACCCTGTCTACATTTGTTTCTGCTACTACTATGTTTCGAAGAAGTCGAGAAGTTTCGAAAACCGTCAACAGGTCTTTCGGAACCACTGATTTTGCGTGCACGTACACCACAGACTTCAGCGGTATGTCGGAAGTCGAACCACTGGGCTACCACGACACTTCAAGGGGTCATATATTATAGTCTACCATTGCACATATTATCTTATTTAGTTTTCTACTAGTGAAATGTACAATAGAAATAGTAATATGACGTGGCAAGAATTTTTCTTCTAGTTCATCTCTGAAAAAAATTCGACAATAAAGTAAAAAGTTTTTTAAAACGAATATATATGATTACATAAAATCATTTTAATTCTGAATTTATGAAAGATAAATTAAGATATTGCTGAAAGTATGCACTATCTTTTTCTGAAATAGATCCGGGCTAAAATTGCTCTGTTGGTTATATTTGATCTAGAGATCGGTTAATTTTTAACTCGTGTTTAATGGGGGAAAAAAAATTCAATTTCATTTGCATATGGAGAGGGAAAAAAATGCAATTTTTACTAATGACAAATGAAGCGCATATTAAACATAAAATATACATATTATTAGATTACACTAAATTCGAGAAAAATTTTATTATTCCATTTTTTTCAAACCTAATTAAAATATTAGTCTTCAGGTATTTTGAAAATCTGTTTTGCAAGACTTCCTAATTATATTTTGCGAGATGCTTATTATATTTACCGAATTCCTCTTTTACATTAGAAGAGATTTTCGTGTAAAAAGAAAAAGAAATTAAAATATGCACTAATTGAAAAAAAAAATGGCTTGCTTTGCATACTATCAAATTTCTTACAAAATGTTACCTTTTTTTTAATACACAAATCAATTTCTTAAGTCTAAGGTGAAACCTGTTATTGACAATATATAGCCGCAGGGATGAGACTTTCCGAGTATCGATTAATCAATTTTTACAAAAATTCAACCTTTTTTTTTACGCTAAGCACTGTAAGTTTTTTGCTGATTTTTGTAAGGAGGGAAATGTCCTGAAAAAAGAAGACAAAAGGGGTGAAGTTTAAGTTTTCATTTTTAAGAAGTAATCCAAATCTATTCTTATAACAGAGCAAGCAAAGGAAATTGAGAAATCAGGTAAGTTATAATTCAAGTCCTCTTAAAAAATATTTAATGAACACGACGATACACTGTAACCATTATTACGCTTTATGCTTAGTATTAGTATTAATTTTAGTCAGTATTAATCGTAGTGTAAATTTAGATGATAGTGGAATGTTTCATAAAACTATTTTTCGTTAAATCACATACGCAGTGTTGCTATTACAACAGTGTGGTAAATGGGCAGGTAAACTACAACACGCGATGTGACCTGTATATCAAAATAGCTCAATCCTTCGCGCCTAAAACCAGATACCTTTCAAGCAGTTAACACTGCGTTGAGGACGGTTATCGGAATGAGATTTTATCCTGCTCTTGAGATTTTTGCCAACTACTAGCTAGGATTGGCCGAAAAATGGATACTCTTGATAACTGACTTCTAATAACTAAAAAAAAGTTGCACTTTGGCTTCCTTAACTTCGAAAAAATACTTTCAAAAAATACATACATAAGTTTTTAGATCGCACATGCCCATCAAATTTTGAAAAACAAACCATTTGCTTTCCTTCTAGTTGCAACCCTGTATACGCTGTTCAGTCTCTCAGACTTGAATAAAATTAATTCCTACGGATCATACGGAAGCATCGATCCGTCATCAAAGTTATATCAGGCATAAACAAGACATACAGAACAAACAAATAACCGGACAATCGCTACAAGCAACAAAGGGACAACCTTAAAAAAAAAAAAAAAAAAAAAAAAAAACTGTCCGCGCTCATAGGCATATTCCTTGAATCTGCCACTTCTCGTAAATAGATTTCTAATACAGGGAATCGCAAGCATTCTTGGAAGGACGATTCGGCTAAATATCCCGATCATAGTACTTAGTGTGATCGGATGACAGAAAGTGAATCGAAATTCCTATACAAATTTAGAAATCGAACTACATAATGACAAACCTAGCTAGTAAAAAGCTTGAAATGAAAAATAAAAAAGAAAGAGAGAGAGAGACAGAGAAAAGAAAATAAAGCCTGGTCACACAGCTTTTTTTAAAATTTTTATTCAAAAGCAAAATTGCTTACATAACTTATAATAGGAAAATTGCTTAATATTTCCCTCCGGATTTTCGAAGCTCTATAGTAAAAATTCTACGACGAATACAGCAAAAAAGAGCATTTGAAAGAGTACAGAAACAATTAAATTTTTACTTAAACACCTTACAGGTGTCCTATGTCGGAACCCATGGTCACACGGCATGCATCTATGCGAGGGTCCAGTTTTTGCCACACTCAACATGGTACCATAAACGCTATTGACATCACGTGTTATCCTTTCACGCAGTTCAACTACATCACGCGGCAAAGCGGGTACGAAAACTTGGTAACGAACATTTGCTGTCAATAACGTTGAGAGTCCGTGGTTGAGAGTATCATTTTGAGCAGTGTGGCAGAAATTGGATTATGGCTTTGATGTATCTCGTGTGACCAAAGGTTTACACTTAGAACACGTTTAATGTATGCAAATAGAAGTTGAATTGCTTCTTTATACTTTCCAATGTTCCGTAGTATAAAATTAATGAAATTTTAGGGGTGAAACAATTTGGCAGTTTTGAAAAATCTGCTCTGATTTCATTAACTTCACTCACGAGTATTGCAAAGAAGTAACTGCTCCCTACCGTACGAAGTAGGACTACTTCAGCTAGTTTTATTCGAGAAAATTTATTTGTTACGGAAAACGACAATTCTACGACTGACGTAGCCTACACAAACAACCAATTGCTGCACTCTTTGTATGCACGTAGTTTGTGAAATTTTTGGTGTCCAACAATTTCTCGAAATCCGCTCTAACGATTTTTCAAAAATTAATATATGATTTAAATCGGTGCTAAAATCGGAGAGTAACGTCTCCAGTTTATTTAAGAAAACTCATTTTTTTAATTTAATTCAGTTTAAGGATGGAACTACTTGGGTCACGCGTATTAATACTGAAACAGCTTCAATTGACTGGATATTAGACACGATACGAGATAGGATACGAATCTATTCATACGCCGCTGTTGGCTGTTGATTACTGTTGTGCCCCCTCTTATTTTTATCTAGATTTTAAAGAGATGAATCTTTTTTATTTACAATACTTTGCTGCTGTTGATAAACGAGTACATTTGAGCGAACTGCGTGAAAGTTTGCGAGTTGAACTGCGTGAAAGGATAACACGTGATGTCAATAGCAAACACAACGAGTACGACAACGAATCTGCATACAACCTGCTGCCTAGTTTATCTGGAACAGAAATTGAATTGCTTGATTCTCGGAGTGGCTATTCGGACTAACGCGACGATGCCATTATCCCACAAGCTATTCGGCTTTAGTGTCACACTTAAATTTTTGAGGTAATAATGTACTAGTGATGCATTTAAAACTGTATGAATATTAAGACCTGAAAAAGCAAATTTCGTCCAAAAAATAATTCCGTCCAATTTCATCCAAGCAAATAAGTTTTTAAAATTTGCATTAAGTTTCTCCATTTTAATTTTTAAAATTTTTTTATTTTATCTAGCTTAGATATGCTTATTTCATTCCTTATTGAGCTGCCGATGAAAAATTTGACTAGTTTAGCTTTTACTTATTTTTTATTATCTTCTGATCATACCCCTAAAAAAGTATTCATATATCGCCATACAGAAACCCTTAAATGGTTAAAAATTTGGGACGCAGCATTTTACATAATAGCAAGGGTGCAGAAAGTGGTTTTACTCATTTCCCCAATCCATATGAAAATTTCTCCAAAATTTTACGAATGTTATAGACTTTCATAAATTCTGTATTACCATAGGTATAAAAAGATTTTCAATGCAAAAGTTTCACTTTTAAAACCTATAACAGAACTTGTATCATGCCTAGGTATTTAAACAGTAAACTAAGTTAATGCATTATCTAATTCTTATGCCTAATATTTATTAATAAATGCGCAGTTTTTAAGTAAGAAATAATGATTTTGTTTATGTTTTTTATAAATAGTCATTTATTGAGAAAATACAAGCATCCATATTGTATTTGTGGATGCTGTCAATAACTTTTGACGTTTTGTAGATTTCCAGTCTGTTTCTTGAAGAAAATCTAGTAAAATGATGATTTCCTTCAAGGAAATGTCTGTTTAAGGATGCTTTTAATAATTCTGTAGCTTTATGAACCGGAGCTCCATTCGATGAAATACATACTTCATGAAAGAGATTATCAGATTTTATGGTTCTGTTATATATGAGAATTCCAGAGCTAACATATTCACAACCCTACTCACTGCAAATTTTCAAGCAGTTTTCAAGGAGATAAACTATTTCTGGTACACCGGTATACACAACAGGATTGTTAAAAGCTTCTTTTATAACACCGCCGTCTTGATTTAGAAGTGAAGGTTTCTTTTCAAAATTCTTTATTTTTTTCAATAAATCTGTTTCAAGAATTTTTTTCTTCAAAGTTGTTCACTGATTAAGAAGACTGTACTGATTATTAAATTTAAATACTTTTCTATTTTTGCTCATCCATTCAGTGAGCGCTTGCAGTGCATTTTCTACCATTGCTGTGGTATCTAAATTGGATTTTCTTTCTAAAGATGAGACAACGCTCAAAATGATTTTACTACTGAAGCATTGTCTCGTATGTTTTACAATTTTTGGTTCACTTGTTCTTTGCTTAAGCTGCTTAATAATCAATGAGCAGAGGTTTCTATTTTTGTATTTTTTTTTTATGAGTTTGAAACTCATTTTTTTACATTGTTATGATTTACTTGGGGTTGACTTTCTGTTTTTCTGAGACAATCATCACCAATCAATAAACAGCCTTGAAGTTTATCAGAGATTAAAGGAAAATTTTTGTTTCTGATATATTTACTTTTTTTTTTTCCATTTTCGTTTCTGCTTTACTTAGTGTTCATTAAAATCTTACACCAACTTCCCCCCTTCAAACTTTTTAAATTCATATCGTAAATTTAAGATATTTCACTTATTATTTAAAGATTTATTTAAGAATTAAACTGCCCATCAGTATATTATGTTTTTGGAACCAATATAAATGTATAGTCAGACATAACCCATGCTCCCGATTATAAAGTGAAAATTGCATACAATATTTTTATTTATATCCAATATTCTTTAAAGCATCAGAAGACGAAAGATGCAAAAAAAACTAATTTAAAATACGCCTGCATCGCACGTATTTACAAAGAGAGTATGTTCCACAAATAGAAACTCGTTAATACTTAGGGTGACCAAATTCCGCCGATTTTAATGCTGCTGGTTAATTGTTAAGAGTCAAATAAAAACAAAATATGAAACTGTTGCAGTAGTTCCAATTCGTTTTCCTTGAAGAAATAGTTCATGTTTTCATTGGCTCACTACTTCAGTGGCCACTATTTCAGTGGCTCACAACTGAGGGTTGCTGACTACTTGCTTAAGTGTTCGGAGCTATATGATCCTTCTATTTCCTCTATTTTTTTATATGTAGTCAGGGGTGTAGCCAGAAATTTTTCATGGGGGTGGGGGGTTACGACTACTACAACTCATATATATGTATACGTGTGTGTGACAATGTAGTGAAGAATATACATTTTGTATGGCAAAAAATTCTTCATGGGGGGTGTTATGACCCCCATAACCCCCCCCTTGGCTACGCCCCTGTATGTAGTAATGCAATTTTTAAGTTACAACGATACATATATTCTCAATAAATGCCGTGATCAAAGCTAATAAGGCAAGAAAAAATGAGCTGTAATAATTTTATTAACATCTAAAATTGTTCCAAGAACTGTAAAGCTAATAAGTTTTCAAAATAACTGGTAAAAATCAAGTTTAAAAAAATTATAATTTTTAGAGCTACTGCAAATGAAGTCTTTGTCCATTTTCATTGCTCAAAAAGTTATCCGATCCCTTAAGTACTGGAATAGTGAAACACTAATACTTAAATCTAGTTTCTGCTTTCCTCCCCCTACTTTCAAAGTACAGTATGCTTATTGCAATTACTTTTTATACCAGGTAACTAATTTATAGTAATGAAACTGTATATGCGGTTAATAACAAGACAAATCAAGTCTAGTTGCCAAGTGAGTTTTCATACTAGTGCAGCCATGAATGTAGTACGCTTTCCTAAGGAAATATTTTCAAGGAAACCAATTTACTTTTGATCAGTGGTTCCCAAACGGGTAGTCGTAATGCCTCTTTGGGGAAGTCGCCACAGACCAGAGCGTGTGAAATGAATCAAAATACTTTCGCGTTTCTCTGCCACGAGACACTTTCTTCCTTCTATTTGGAAGAAATCCTTTCTCATCCGTGCTTTTGTATCAAAGTTACACAGCCGATGTCGTGAAGTGATCTAGGAATGTTAACCCTGTCTGAAAAAACCCATGCTCCAAGACAGAATCTGAAATAGGAATTTCAATTTATGGTAGAAAAATAGTACCCTAAAGCTCTTGAACCTAAATTTCGCCAGGGCTCAATGAACAAGAGTCTTCACTAGTGTGAAATCCATTTCCTGTACTTACTGATGAAGCGCAGGATGAATTTTTGAATTGGCAAATGACTCCTTAGCACTTAATTTATACCAAGGCATGTTAACTCAATTTTGGTGTGCTATGCTTCGCTCATACCCCATAATTTCGTGTCAAATGTTAGTGCCATTTGCATCCACTTACAGCAGGTAAGATTTATTTTCAACTCTCTTGCCGATTAAGACAAAAGCCAGTAATATACTCGATGTCCAAGATGACATGCGGTTGGCTTTGACCCATATTCAGCTAAGAATAGGAAAGCTTGTCAGTCAAATGAAACCTCAATCGTCCTATTAATAATCAGTGCGTAATAAAAGAATACCATTTTTAAACCCCCAAGATATTTTTCATTTATTGAATTTTATATTTTATTGGTCAAACATGGCGGATGGGAGAGGATATCTAAAACATTCTTCCACCTTGATATAAACTGCAATACTTTTGTTTGGTACAAAAACATTGAGGAAAATTACCTCATTTGAATTTTGACCGTCCAATTTAGTCATGGAACGGCAAATGAAAGGAAAGTTAGATCTAAAATTTAAATACTTGAGATCGGCAGAAAAAACACTGTAGAAGAGATTTCACCCCCTCCCCCCATACCAAAAGAAACTGAGACAATACTGTGTTGCACAAGACTGAATGACAGCTGTTAAAGCATAAGAAAAGAAGCAAGATATTTGTCCCGGTTGTGATGAGAAATATGTTTAACTCAATGCTTCAAAATTGATCACACAAAGGCAGAATTCTGAAACAAAATGGAGCACTTAACGAAAGCTTGCTTTTCTGAATTAATTCCTGTGAAATGCTCTTTTAGTTTAGTTTGGCAAGAACCAACTAAGTAAAAATGCAATATTTCTGCAGCAATTTAAAATCTTCCGATTAATAAGTGCAATCCATGTAACAAGTTTGATTGCTGATTTTAATTTATATAATCCATTAGGATTACCAAATTGCTTATGAAAAATGTGCTTATTTTAAACACAATGTAGCAGAAAGAAAAACCGAAACCTAAGTCAACTGAATTCAGTAAAATTGACTATTTTTAAAGCAAGTTTCTAAGGCAGAACCCCCCCCCAGAAATTTAATCTAATTCAAGCACTTTTAAAATTAAAGTTTTCGAAATATTACCTGGCTGTAATTTTAAATATCCTCGAAGAAAAGATTCCACTTTTTCAAGATGGATGTACCAAAAATATAGACTTTAAGAAATTGCTTCGCTGCCAAGTAGTTCTTAATCTAGACCGCATCGGTTACGTGCTGAAAAAAATTGCCCAAACTTGTCCTGATGATTATGAACTGAACAGGACCCGAGAAAGCAATGTTGCTTACACTTACGCAATTCCATCTGTTCAAATAGAGAATTTTAATATCTAAACCCTCACTAAATTGACAGTTTACCATACTTTCAATAGTCTCATGAGGGATCTCTCTTTTTAAGGTCTCATGAGCTCTATTTAGTAAAGAAAACAAGGTCGTAAGAGGAAGCTAAAAGTTTGACTTACTGATCAGTCGTTAAGTCTTATTTCCATTAAAGCTCTAGAAATATACAGTGAAGGAAAACGCTATCATTTTAAACTTTAAAAATCACAAAAGTTTAATTGCTGTAAGACTAATACCCCTAGTAGTGCATTAAACTCCAATTTGGAGATTTTTACACTTTTCAAACCCTGTATCCCCAATTTAAAAAATAACCTGTACTATTAAATACTTAATTTTTTTTGAGTGCACAAATTAGGAGCAACCCCCCTCCCCCACGAAAATTTGCTTTTAGTTACCTGTTTAATCTATTATCAAAAGAAAGTTAATCGAGGTCTCAAAGCCTTTAAATATTTGTTACCTTTTATGATTATAAATTTCATGACACTACGAATAATGCATTTCATATCCAGCAGAGAAATTAGGCAAGTACACTCCTAAATTTGGTAACTGCGTTCTGCATATTTGTGTCTACCTGCCATAAACTGACAGACCTCTTGAAATAACAAACTAAAGTAGTAACTCAAGTAGTAACACAACAAGTAATAACTCAAGACCAAACTCAAGTAGTACACCATTTTATTTTGAAAAAGTGCTTTACAATATAGTACACAACATTTATAAATGCAAACGCTTTCAACAGACGTATAACACACTCAAGATGTAAATATAACTGAATAATATATTATTGCATCATAATAGAATGACAAAAAGTTATACAATGCTATATTTGAGGGTAATTAAAATTTCTTGCAAGTAAACATTACAGCGCACGCCATAGGAAGAGTTATATACACCATAATACAGAATACAAAAATCCAGCTCTACTATATTCATATAAGAACATGCATGACTAGTTTAACGAGACTAGTTAAACTTTAAATATAATTTCATTGACTAGATCAAAAGATTTCATCTGCATTCATATTTTCATTCTGTTGCAACTTGCGTACCAGACACTTGCAAAATTTAAACTTGCAACATATGCAGAAATAAGCTAGTCTGAAAATTTTACTTTCGGGTTTTTAAAAGTAATTTAATTCGAAAGTTTGAGTTAACTTTACAATATTTAGGCCCAAAGTTAAGCTAGAGCGTTTCAGTTCAACTGTAGAAACTGCTTTATAATAAACTTTCTATTCTTAGAATTGTCACATCATATTATTCGAAACTGAATGAAACATTAAATATTTTTATAAACTTTAATTTGTTCGAGCAAATGAAATTTCAAACTCCAGGTATGCAGTGATCTTGATTAGGTCCAATGGCTACAACATAAACTGTTTTTGATTTAATACAGCTATAACACTGGTTCAATGAATGCCAATAATTTAGACCAATACAATTACGATTCCAAGAAACTTTAAAAATAAATTAACCGTTTATTGTTAGTTCTTTGATACCACTTAAGAGGACCAGATAAGTAAAATTCTGTAAATAGATTTTTTTATTGCATTAAATACTTTAAACTTTTAGCTTTAACGATACATTACGCTTGTTTATATGAACAGAAACATTAGAAATTTTTATATTACGTATGAACTATGAAGTGCATTGGTATGTTAAATCTTTAAAGCGGGTTTTTTCTCAAAACGTGGACTTTACCGGTTCGTGTTCCTTTTTCAATATCTATTGAACTTATGAACTCAATTTTTTTAATGACAAGTATATCAATTACATATTTTAACATGGAGTATACATGTTAATATATTGAGAATTATTCCTTTGAGTCAGCAAGATTCTATCAAAAAGGGAAATTTAAGTGATTTTCAGTAAAAAAATTTAATGACTTATTTTTATTTGGAAAACCTGACGTGTCAAAGTATGTAAAATATTTCATTCCAACTTTTGGAAAAAGATAATGTTACAAAATTTTAACATCTGAGAAAAATGTACGTAAAGTTGATGAATAGGGCAGAGAGGGTTTGTCCGGTCCCCTTAAAGATTCATTTCGCCAGAATATTTGAGCTCCAAATAAAAATTTCTTCCACACTGATAGCAGGTCTGTACTTCATCGCATTTAACAAATTTTTAAAAGTACTTCAACAATTAATACTTTTCCAGGTGTTAAGTTTTACTAGATTTAGTCCCAAAATGAAATTTGAGTTTTCAGTTCAAATCCGAAAAACTTTAATGAAACACTTTCTTTGTGTTGTATCACCCAATATCCAAAAGTTAAATTTTTAAATTCAAGAAAAGCATTCAATACATTTTAATGAAGCTTTAATTCATGTTATAATTTTATTTAGTGCTCTTTATCAGGTTAACGAACGTGCTCAATGAAAGCAAATAACCTAAATTCAAGAGAAAAATTTAACCGCTCAATGAACTTACGCTGTAAACACTGAACATACAAGATTCAGATAGCCGAATACTTTCATTGTGCTGCTGATAGGACATCGTATTGACAGGCAGTTTTATCAAATACTTCACCATCGCGTTTAATTTTATTAGGTTGTCAAAACCTTTCTACTATTCTGATATTTATAGTTTACTAGGATCGCAGAATGGGTGATCCAAGTCCATTTTGCGATGACCTTTTATAAAGGTCAGATCTAGAGTTGGCCAGGCTCCAGATTCCTTTTGAGTGCAAATTTGAAAATTCAGAAACCGGTCACTTACCACTTCCCCCAGAATTTAGACCCACAAAAGAATTTAAACCTCTAAATCCTGATGTAGTGAAGTATTCGAAAAAAACCAACTGTCAACGATGAATTCGCTTACGGATATAGGATTTTAAAAACTTAGATTTTCAATACAATTCTCGTTAACACATAGCTTAACTTTTCTTTCAAGCAGGTGGACCAATAGAGATGGACCTGCCAAACTTCCTGCAACTGATTTTGGCCTTTTGAATACAATTTCTTGCATTTGGTTAAACCAGATAAAATTTACTAAGTTACTTTTTCCTATCCCTCAAAATCCGATTACTCAAAACGAATGTGTTTAACATCCAGTGGCGTATATAAATTTCATTTTGGAAGGGTCCTATTTATTTTGCTTTTTTTTTTTTGGGGGGGGGGGATCATATGAAAACTGAAAACTAACGTCTTTGTTTCCTCTAATGCTTGAGGAGTAGCATTTCAACTGGAGTCATTCTAATTCTGATTAGACATCCTAACTACATAATAGTTTATAACGTTCGAAAGTTTGTTTATATTAAGTTTCATTGCAACTGGAGTTATAATAAATGTTTAAAATAGTTTAACAGTACAGTGCATACTATAGCTAATTGGCTACACTTTCATTTTTCTGTGAAAGAAAATTTTTGTATCTTTAAAATATGCATTTAAAATAAATATAAAACCATTATGGGGAATAATTTGTAGTTTTTAAAAATTTGAGGCAACATTTTGAGAAAATAAGCAAGAATTTGTAGCATCCAGTTCGCTGAACAAATTTCCCCGAATTTTTGATTGCTTCTAACTTTCATTGCTAAATGAAAATAGGTACAAAACTATTAAAAATAGTAGAATTGGGACCAATAAAGTAGAATTAGGCTATATTACTTTCTTTTGTTTTATGACAGCTATAAGATGGATATTCTAATTTTCTGAATTTGAACATTTTTCATGATTTTTCTGGGAAAGTACATGCTGAACTTTTAAAAAAATATTTTTCCTAGCATAAGTAATCCTAAATCATGTTACAATTTTAAAAAATCATGCATTTTAGTGTTAATGAGTTGGCATTTTTGTGAGTGGATCGGGGCTCCTCATCACAACCCTTAAATACTCCACAATTAATATTTTATCACTATTAAGACATTAAAAAGCGAATCTACGGCACAAAACAATTTTAAAGCTTTGAAGAATTATTAAAGAGTTGGCATGTTTGAAAAAGTTCAAAGAAAAATATCGTGAAACTTAATATTTAGAATTTGACTTAAAATTTCTCCAAGTTATTAAGTTTTAATAAATAAGTTTACTGGGACATTTATGTTCAGATTCAAAAACCTATTCATTAAATGTTTATTCTCATGAGCGTTCATGAGATTTTTTAAGCATACATTTTTTAAACTGATCTTGCTTATTGCTACCACAGAATTAAGCCGAGCACATTTCAGTAATGTAAACTTGCAAGTGTCTAGTACGATTAAATGCAGGCCGAGATGCAAGCAACTGCATCTTGCACACAACTCTGTAGATAAACAACTGAGTAGTCAACTCTGTCAATTTTCAATTGCAATCAAGACCTCATTCACAAACTTTGTTGCTAGGACAAACAATACAATTCATTTAATTCATATGCATTTCACAAAAGAATTTAACAATTCAAGATGGAAAAGATAATTTCGCACTAAAAGCAGAATATTTGCTTTTACAGTTAGAAAAATTCTCAGAATTTCAAAGAAAATCATTCCCTGTTAATGGCGCCTTAAGTTTTAAAAAGTTAATGTAAAATTGGTATAGGCGATTCTTAGACTTGGTTACTTCCATAGTCCTTGTTTTTGAATCTTAAAATATATAGAAACTTGTGTATGCACGCGGTTTCGAGAAATTTAATTTTTATTTCATTTAATATGAAATACTCCAAGTTATTAGACGTAAAACAGAGCTTAGTGCAAAAACTGTGTAATGTTATATTTCAAGATTTAGGAAAGATTCATTACTTCAAATTCTTATAAAATGCTTCATGTATTATTCTAATGTGGATGAGAGGTCTAGGCCTCCAGGCTCGAGTCCCTTTCCTGGGCGAACTTTCTTAAACCAGGCCTGTAATTTGTTACGTAAAATACAACGAAAATTATTTAATCCACACAAAACACTAATTTGAATAAAGATACAAAGAATACTCTACTGAATAGAGTACGAACACACAATACATTTTCAAACAATGTTTTAAAGAAATAATTGAGGATAAGCCAATTCTTCAATTTAAGGAAAGTTCAGTTTATTATAAACAAATATACTTTAACAAGAAAAAACAAATATTTGCTGTTTAGCTTAGGTGAATTCATAAAAATCTGAAAGAAAAGTTAGACTTTCCAAAACTATCTGCCAAAATTTTATACATAATATCTGTACTTATACAAATTTCATACATACAGTACTTTTATACATAAAATCAGACTGCAACATTTTGACGCAGTCAGTGTTATGTATTCTATTAGAAATTCAATAAATACACAAAAACTATTTAGCTTCTTCACGTAGTCATGAACATCAGCATTAAGATGAACTTTAGACAAACAGTTTACTTTCAATTTCCTTTTAGTGAAACTTAAAATCGCAGCAGAACAGTACCAGCCTAAGAACAAAATGAAGCGTGTGCAAGAGTTTTGGCGCCTCTTTCAATGAAAATTGGCATAAAAGCCAGCCCACCCCCAAAACAAATGATACGGGTGCTGTATAACTGAAATTTATAGGAACATAACTGAAGTTCCGTTCATTATTTGTATTTTTAATTACTTATTCTTGTACCAATTCTTTGAGGCGCAACCCTTTCCCAATGCTGAATAAAGGGCAGCCGTTGCCATCGCTCGACTTAACTACCAGCAAGATGGCGGACGATCGAAGCGTTCATCGCGTGCCACAGATCTAGAGACCCTTTTGACGCAGCTGGCTGTGCGACTTCAACGTCCGCTGCCATAGTAGAAGTAATGACCGAGAAACCCTGGCCCACAGCCAGTAATCAAATTGCTATAATCTGTACGGTTGGCAGGGTTGGGGTGTCCATTAGGCAGCGTCCACAGCCGGGGATTGATTCCCGTGTTTTGACCCAAGGTGGTTCGCATGTCGTGGAGAGGAACCGGGAGTACGTGATTAGAAACGTTAGCCCCGGGGTGAATGCTGTTGTTTCCGTTGTGGACTGTTGTCCGTAGGTTTTTATTTTTGTAGTTTAATTTTTTTGTTAGTATGTACATTTTTTATTTATGCTTTTTCTTTTAGTTTTTTAAAAATTAAATTTTTCCTTTAGCCTTCACCCTAACTTTTCTTTTCCCATTCTTCTATTTTTCAGCAGATGTCAGTGCTGTTAAAAATAATCGTGACAATTTTTTTGCGGGAAATGACGTGCTAAAAAGTAAAGGATTCTCGTGGAGCTACGCCACCCGACATTATTTTTATAGAAATCTAATCTATTCTTGGTGACTGTCAACGTCAAAACGTCAGAGTTTGGTGTTCCCAGAGCGGGAACACTGCGCGTTAAAGGGTTAACTGATAATGGCAAGTACAGTACATCATTTTACTGTACTTGTGTTAAGAAGCAAACTCCAAACATTTTATTTGATGAACGAAAGTTTGCAATATATTCAAACGGCTTACATGCATTCAAAAATATTAAAATTGAAGATTTTACCACATGAAATTAGTTTTTTCGAATTTCAGCACCCCTCTCTCGCATGTTTTCGACCGCACACGTCTCGTTTGCCTTAGGCCGGCTCTGCCACAGAAACCTCTGCTTTAGTTACCCTACGTAGCATTCAAATAGGGCAGCTGCAAAACGTTTCAAAAATTATTGCGAGAGAAATGTGAATGTCAGAAATTTAATCTTTTTCATCCAGGCATCATAATTCGACATAAGTGATATTACAATACAATTACAATACAAAGGAGCTTTTTTAACGCCCGCATACAAAATACATTCTCTGTGCTTTGAAAATCTGTCCACATTTTCAAAATACTCAGCTTTTTACTAGTAAAAATACAGGACAAATGTATTTTGGAAATGTAATTCAAATACAGTACAGCGTTCATAATTTGGATTAATTGTGACTGGACTAAGGAGTATCAGTATCCGGATTTTCGAAAAAACCAAAAGGTCATTCGAGTTCATAAAATAAAGCTCTCCAACACCATTAATTATTCACTTTAGTAGTTAACAGCAGATAAATTAATGAACTTTTCATTTTGATGAAAAAATATACATACACTGTACAAAATGTACATATGTTTTCAGAATACTGTACAGTACATTGTCAGCGACAGAAAAATACTTTTGCGTTTAATAAGGAAGCCCTCTTTGCTGATGGCAACAAACAGGTAACGTAATAAGGGATAAAAAATATAAGATTTCCCATCAGCAGGCATTGTACTAGTGGGTTTCCTTATCTATATATCACTTCAGCTTTCTTTTACTCTTACCTGTATTTATTCCAGATTATCGATACTGTACTGTACATACATTTTTGATACTGCCAATCTGGCTTCTGACTTAATGCGTCAACTACTCGTATTTCCCAAGATTTTTGTTTAAGAGTTTTAAAACAATTTTGACCAAAGCAGTTTTTGGAAACTTACAATTCATATTCAATTACACTATAATATTAAAGCATACAAATGCCTCATCTGCATATTTAGTTACTCATTTCCTAAAAGGAATGAGGAAAATTATCCATTTTTTGGAATCGTCATTTAATGTCAGAAATTCTTTAAATGGATGATTAAAATTTTCGGTTAATTACAAAGTTGTTCTACAAATATAAAAGAACGTCCAAGAGTAATTAAAATCTCTTGCCAAATAACCAATTCTCATGTCATCTACTTTTATTATCGATTTAATAAGCAATAGTAATCTTAAGTAGTTACAGCAACGACAAGTGATTTCACAGGCAGTCTGAACAATAAAAAATGTTATAAAACCTTTAAGCTAAATATATTAGTATCTCAAAAGTTGAGTTTGTGGGTTAAGGAGACTGAGCACCCCGTTAATAAAAATTTCAAACTAGATTTTAAATTTACATGCTACGATCGTAAGATTTAAATTAAGGCATTGACTAAAATTTCTAAGTATTTCATTTACAACGGCAGCTATAGACGTTTGTATGAAAACCAGTGTGATGATATTATTGCATCATTATAATAGAATGACAAAATATGTTAAGTTATACAATGCTATATATTTGAGGGTAATTAAAATTTCTTGCAAGTAAACATTACTGCAGCAAACGCCATAGGAAAGGTTATATACACCATAACACAGAATACGAAAATACAGCTCTACCATATTCATATAAGAAAATGCATGACTAGTTTAATGAGACTAGTTAAACTTTAAATTTCTCATTGATTACTAGATCAACATTTCATTTGCATTCATATTTTCATTCTGTTACAGATAACGTACCAGACACTTGCAAAATATGCAGAAATAAGCTGCTCTGAATATTTTACTTTAAGGTTTTTTTAAAGTAATTTAATTCAAAAGTTTGAGTTAACTTTACAAGATTTGGGTCCAAAATTAAGTTGGAGCGTTTCAGTTCAACTGCAAAAACTGCTTTATAATAAGCTTGCTATTCTTAGAATTGTTAGATCATATTATCCAAAACTGAATAAACATTAAATATTTTTATAAACTTTGAAATCTCATTTGCTCGAACAAATTAAGCTCCAGGTATGCAATGATCTTGGTGGCTACAATTAAAACTTTGTTTTTGATTTAATACTGCTATAACACTGGTCAATGAATGCCAATAATTTAGACCAGGGATGGGCAAACTTTTTCGGCCGCGTGCCAAGATAAATTTTTCTAAAATTTAAGAATATACAAGTATTACAATTTAAATATGTCAATGAGATGAATGAAATTGCGATTTCATTTATTAAATGTTCCTTATATTGAGGTTCGAAGTGAGATGCACTGATTCTAAGGAACCAGGCTAAATGCTCATTTGTCAGTGTATTTTTGAAAGAATTCTCTCTAAGGTTCATACTTGAAAACACTTGTTCACATATAAAAGATGAAGCAAACATAGCACTGATTTTCTGGGCGTGAGGTATTAAATTTAGGAAACTTACTTTCGATCATGATTCGTAAAACTAACTTTGGCATATTTAGAAACAACTGCTTGAGATGATTGTTAGATTGCAATTCAATTCATTCAAGCTGCAAATCTGACCTCACTGCTTCACAATTTACGTTGAAAGGCGCGGTAAAAATATCCAATTCTGTTTGAATGGCACTGAAATCTTGAAATCTGCGTTCGAACTCAAAATGCACTTTTTTCAAGCCATCATAATTCTTAATATGGATATATAATATATAAATATATATATTCTTTCAATTTCCGTCGGACCGGCTAATTAAAATTCCACCCGCGGGCCGGATAAAACATTTCAGCGGGCCGTAGTTTGCCCATCCCTGATTTAGACCAATACAATGATTCAAAGAAACTTTAAAAATAACCGTTGATTGTTATTTGATACCACTTAAGAGGCCCAAATAAGTAAAATTCTGTAAATAGATTTTTTTTATTGCATTAAATACTTTAAACTTTTAGCTTTAACGATACATTACGCTTGCTTATCTGAACAGAAACATTAGAAATTTTTATATTACGTATGAACTATGAAGTGCATTGGGTATGTTAAATCTTTAAAGCGGGTTTTCTCTCAAAACGTGGATTTTACCGGCTCGTGTTCCTTTTTCAATATCTAATGAACTTACAAACTCAATTTTATTAATGAAAAATATATCATTATTACATATTTTACCATGGAGGTTCTTTTTATATTGAGAATTATTTGAGACAGCAAGATTCTATCAAAAAAGGGAAATTTAAGTGATTCAGTAAAAAAATGAACGATTTTTATATTTACTTAGAAAAAATTGAAGTGTCAAAGTACGTAAAATATTTCATTCCAACATTTGGAAAAAGATAATCGTACAAAATTTTAAAATCTGAGAAAAATGTACGTAAAGTTGATGAATAGGGCAGAGATAGGGTTTGTCCGGTCCCTTAAAGATTCATTTCGCCAGAATATTTCTGTTCAATAAAGTTTTCTGTCACACTGATAGCAGGTGTGTATACTTCATCTTATTTAACAAATTTTTAAAAGTACCTTAACAATTAATACTTTTCCCAGGTGTTAAGTTTTACGAGATTTAGTCCCAAAATGAAATTTGAGTTTTCAGTTCAAATCCAAAAAACTAACTTATTCATCACCTATATATCCAAAAGTTAAGTTTTTAATTCAAGAAAAGCATTCAAGATATTTTAATGAAGTCTTTAATTCATGTTACAATTTTATTTAGTGCTCCTTATTAGGTTAACGAACAGTGCTCAATGAACGCAAATAATCGAAGAGAAAAATTTAACCGCTCAATTATCTTGCGCTGTACGATAACACTAAACATTACAAGATTCAGATAGCCGAATACTTTCTATTGCGCTGCTGATAAAACATTGACAGGCAGTTTTATCAAATACTTCACCATCGCGTTTAATTTTATTAGGTTATCAAAACCTTTCTACTATTCTGCTATTTATAGTTTAAACTAGGATCGCAGAATGGGTGATCAAGTCCATTTTGCGATGACCTTTTATAAAGGTCAGATCTGGAGTTGGCCAGGCTCCAGATTCCTTTTGAGTGCAAATTTGAAATTTAGAAGCCGGTCAATTTTACCCCTTCCCCCCAGAATTTAGACCCACAAAAGAATTTAAACATCTAAATCCTGATGTAGTGAAGTATTCGAAAAAACCAACTGTCAACGATGAATTCGCTTACGGATATAGGATTTTAAATCCTTAGATTTTCAATCCAATTTTCGTTAACATATAGCTTAACTTTTCTTTCAAGCAGGTGGACCAATAGAGATGGACCTGCCCAAATTCCTGCAACCGATTTTGGCCTTTAGTTTGAATCGAATTTCTTTGCTTTGGTTAAACCAGATAAAATTTACTAAGTTACTTTTTTATCCCTCAAAATCCGATTACTCGAAACGAATGTGTTTAACATCCAGTGGCGTATTTAAATTTTCTCCCTCTCATTTTGGAAGGGTCCTATTTATTATTTTTTTTTTTTTTTTTGGGGGGGGAGGGGGAATATGAAAACCGAAAACCAAGATCGTTCTACTCCTCAAGAACTAGAGGAAACAATTTCAACTTGATTCATTCCAATTCTGATTAGGAATCCTAACTACATAATAGTTTATATGAACAAACTTTAGAATGTTATAAAGTCTCATTGCAACTGGAGTTATAGTAAATGTTTCAAATGGTTTTAATGAGTTGTCATTTTTGTGAGTGGATCAGGGATCCTCAGCACA
Organism: Cheiracanthium punctorium; assembly: GCA_038373885.1. NCBI lineage: Eukaryota > Metazoa > Arthropoda > Arachnida > Araneae > Cheiracanthiidae > Cheiracanthium > Cheiracanthium punctorium. The sequence goes on from JAWZYV010016390.1 coordinate 994,521, forward strand.
ACCCTTAAATAAGCCACTATTAACATTTTATCAATATTAGACATTAAAAAGCGAACCTTCGGCACAAAACAATTTTAAAGCTTTGAAGATTTATTAAAGCGTTAGCATGTTTGATTAACTTAAAACAAAGCAAAATATCGTGAAACTAAAAAGTATTTAAAATTTTGTTAAAATTTCTCCAATTTAAAATCTTTAATACTTAACTAAGTTTACAGGGACATTAATGTTCAGATTCAAAAAATTATTCATTAAATGCTCATTCTCATGAGCGTTCATGAGATTGTTTTAGTATAGAATTTTTAAACAGATCTTTATTCTTGCTACCACAGAATTAAGCCGAGCGCATTTCAGTAATGTAAACTCTCTTGCAAGTGTCTAGTACGGTTAAATACAGGCCGACATGCAAGCAATTGCAGTAGACAACTCATTGTGAATTTTCAATTGCAATCAAGACCTCATTCACAAACTTTGTTGCTAGGACAAACAATACAATTCATTTAATTCAAATACAAAATAATTTAGCAATTCAAGATGGAAAAGATAATTTCTCACTAAAAGCATAATATTTGCTTACAGTTGGAAAAATTCTCAGAATTTCAAAGAAAATCATTCCCTGTTAATGGCGCCTTAAATTTTAAAAAAGTTAAGAATAGACTATACCAATATTACATTAAGACTTTGTTACTTCCTTAGTCCTTGTTTTTGAATGGTAAAATATATAGAAACTTGTGTATGCACGCGGTTTCGAGAAATTTAATTTTTATTTCATTTAATATGAAATACTCCAAGTTATTAGACGTAAAACAAAGCTTAGTGCAAAACCTGTGTAATGTTATTTCTAGATAGTCATTACTTGAAATTCTTGTGAAATGATTTACGTATCGTTCTGGTGGGGAGAGGTCTAGGCCTCCGTGCTCGAGTCCCTTTCCTGGGCGAACTTTCTTAAACCAGGGCTGTGATTCGTTACATAAAATACAACGAAAATTTATTTAATACACACAAAACAATCCGATTTGAATAAAATACAACAAATACTCTAAGGAATAGAGTACGAACACACAATACATTTTCAAATTTTTAAAGAAAATAATTGAGGATAATCCAATTTTTCAATTTAAGGAAAGTTCAGTTTATTGTAAACAAATATACTTTAACGAGAAAAAAGCAAAAAATATTTGCTGTTTAGCCTAGGTGAATGCATAAAAATCTTATAGAAAAATTAGACTTTCTAAAACTATCAGCCAAAATTTTATACGCACAATCTGTACCTATACAAATTTCATACATACAGTACTTTTAATAAAATCAGACTGCAGCATTTTAACTCAGGTCAGTGTTATGTATTCTATTAGAAATTCAATAAATACACCGAAAACTTCTGAAGGTGTGGCCGGGTGAACTCCGTTGTTTCTGTTAATAATTGTTCTCCTTGAGTTCTTTTTTTTGTAATTTAATTTTTTTAACAACCGGGGTTGATTCCCGTGTTTTGACCCAAGGTAGTTCGGTACCAAGGTAAGACAAATTCATTTTGGAACTGTAATTCAAATACAGAACAGCGTTCAGAATTTGGATTCATTGTGACTGGACTGTCCGGACTATCAGTGTCCGGATTTTCGAAGAAAAAAATTGTCATTCGAGTTCATAAAATAAAACTCTCCAACACCGTTAATTATTCCCTTTAGTAGTTAACAGCAGATAAGTGAATTAATGAAATTGTAATTCATTTTGATGAAAAAATATATGCACTGTACAATATGTAAATATGTTTTCAGAATACTGTACAGTTTATACAATGTCAGCGACCGAAAATTATATTTGGGTTTAAAAAGGAAGCCCTCTGTACTGCTGGTAACAGGCAAAGAAATAAGGGATAAAAAAATAAAATTTTCACCTGAGCTATATATCCCTTCAGCTTTCTTTTACTGTTACCGGTATTTATTCCAGATTATCGACGCTGTACTGTACATATATTTTTGATACGTCCAAACTGGTAATTACAAGTGAAGCTGCTGACTTAAATCTTGGGAAATACGAGTTTAACGCCTTTTGTTTAAGAGTTTTAAAACAATTTTGGCCAAAGCAGTTTTTAGAAACTTACAATTCATATTCAATAACACTATATATTAAAGCATACAAATTCCTCATCTGCATATTTCAGTTACTCATTTCCTAAAAGGAATGAGAAAATTATCCATTTTTTGGAATTTTCATTTAATGTCAGAAATTCTTTAAATGGATGATTAAAATTTTCGGTTAATTACAAAGTTGTTCTACAAATATAAAAGAACGTCCAAGAGCAATTAAAATCTCTTGCCAAATAACCAATTCTCATGTCATCTACTTTTATTATCGATTCAATAAGCAATAGTAATCTCAAGTAGTTACAGCAACGATAAGTGATTTGACAGGCAGTTTGAACAATAAAAACGGTTATAAAACCTTTTTATTAAAGTAAGCTAAATACATTAGTTTCTCAAAAGTATTGACTTTTTGTGGGTTAAGGAGACTGAGCACCCCGTCAATAAAATTTTCAAAATAGATTTGAAGTTTACATGTTATGATTGTAAGATTTACATTAAAGGTATAGACTAAAATTGCTAAGTATTTCGTTTACAAACGCAGCTATAGCCGTTTGTATGAAAACGCGTCCTCAATTACTGGTAACTGCAATCTTTAAGCGCATTTCTTTGTTTTTCGAATTTCGCTAACTTAGAAACTAAAGCTTTGTCAAAAGTGAATGAAATTGACATTTTATTGCTTACACCCGATATGACAAGTAGGTTTCAACGCATAACCAATCAGATCCTTAAAGATTCAAAAGTAATATTAATAGTGTTTCCCCGCTCCCCACTTTTCTGTGCGTAGTTACCCCCCCCCCTCTCTCTAAAGCCCATGCAATTGGACAAAATCCAATTCTTAACTATAAATATATTGCTCTTAAAAACTTTAAAAATACAGCAGCATTTTAAAATTGGCAAAATTTTGACTTTAACCATTTTAATTTCCTATGCCAATTCAGGAATTCCTGAAAGAGGAATACAAAACTAAGCATAAAATACAACTAAAAGAAATGACCGAAGTCTGTGCCTTAAAAGTTCTCTAAACACGCCAGTAAACGCTGTGAAGGGATAACATCGACGGACGGGAGGTGTCTATTCATTAAATCTACAGAATTGCAGAGGAGGCAGCCAGGATTCTAAACGATTCCAATGCGATGGAGACGTTTTGCCAGACAGTCATGTCGAGTCAGACGACTGAATTGGGCTACAGAATGCCTGCTTTAGACTGCTGGATATTGCTAAAGATCTTCAACCCTCCAACGCTTTAATTTTATGCCATCGTGAATACGTACTTTAATATACCAATCCATTATTCGCTTGACGTACAGCTTTATAAAATGTAGTGATACTGCCGAAGATCACATTTGAAGTAGCCTCCAGCCACTTTTTTCAACTTAAAATTTTAAATTTAAGGTTAAAATTGGTTAACATTCAAATTTTTTTAAGTTTATTAAAAAGCGTTTGCGGTGCCGAGACCCCTTAAAAATTCAATTCAGCTTTAGTAACGTTGAGTGACCCGAAATATGCACAACACTTTCAGTTCTATGCTCAATTCTTTATTAAAATGCAGCCCTTCGAAGTTTACATTAAAAATATTAGGCGGAGAATAACATTTATTCTGACCGTCAGACAAGGATTAATGTCAGGAAAACTCCAGGTAAGTTTAAGGATTGATGTTTTGAATTTCGCGTTACTTATTGAACGAAACTTTAAAAAATCTGATGTGGACACTACGACTTTCTACGTCATAAATATTTTTTGGTGCACCTCATCTAAACTTGAAAGGTATAAAAATACTTCAATACTAAAATTTAGAGATTTCTAGCCAAATGTGAGATATCGCTGGGCTCAGATTTAAAGGTTTATTTCGGCACTTAATTTCCCCAAAAGCCTACCTTGAGAGATTTGGGGCATAACCGAAATGGGGATTGACCAGATTCAAGTCTTAAGTGACCCTGTAAATTAAATACTCGGTTGACTGCAAAAAAATATGCAGAATTAGATGTTATAATAGTTCAACATACAAAATTTAAACATCCTACTGTTTATGTACATACGTCATGTAAAAACTAGTCAACATGGATTTGCCGTTGGCCAAAAGGATTTTACCTGCATATATGCGAACATACATGCGGATGTTGAGAAGTCTCGCAAAATCTCAAAGTAAATTTACAGATGGTCAACACCGATATTTTCAATCAAAACCTGCATACCGAAATCTCACGATTACCATGTTTCCTTTAATTTCGAAGCGTGTAAAAACACCAGTACATGGCAGTGTAAACGTTATTTTCTTTGAATTTTGCTCTACAGCCAACAAACCAGAAAATCTGACTACAACAAGTTGCTTGGAACTATACTTCAAGATCGACGCCATAAATTTTATTTTAGCTGAAGATATTTACATTCAGTCTAAAATGTTGACTAGTTTAGCATTAAAATGACAGTTTAACCGTACAATTTTGCCTTTTTTACTAGTCAAGCAACTAACATCGGCCAGAAACCCCGCAAATCCCGGCCCGGAATGTTCCTTCCATTAGGATTGTATTCCCGACGCCAATGGTAGAGCTTTACTTCAGGAGAGAATTCGGGCCGTAATCTTCGTCCAAAACTTAGAATTTAGATGATTTAGACGCGCAAATCCTCGCAGAATGGGTGATCAGGCCATTCTGCGAGTTCTCTGAAGGCAACTCGAATGCTGGCCGGGCTTCGAGTTGGATTTCCTTCAGAGGTGGAAAAAACTTTCCAATTTAAAATTATACTCCAAAATGAAAATGGCAACAACCCCGAAATCTCTGATGAAGATTGTTTTGAGGAATGCAATTCAATGGTAAAGGTATTCCGATACGGGACTAGCTAGGAAACCCGATGTTGGTTGTTCGACTAGTAAAAACAGACTAGTATAGTATTGCAAAGCCAATTTACTGGATACAAATTTCAGTGAATTTCAAATTACAGTATCCTCAAAAATTTAAGCTACTTATTTTCAATATTTTATTGCAAGCCTAAAAGTAATCTAAAAATAAGACCAAGAGTTAAAGACTATTTTCTACTAATCGCCGGTGACTGCAGCAGAGCTTTAAACGTTTCTAGAATTACTTATGATAAGTCCGAATATCATCCTCTCCCTCCCGTCTCAATCTCATAAAAACATGATTTTGTAAGATAATTGAGCATAGAGCGAAAGTAGTGTAAAGCTTTAATTTATAAGTTTAAGACTGTTCTGACACTAAGGAAATTTACTGAAATATTGATAGATTTATCTACTGAAAATACGTTAAAATACGTCTAAAATTTTTAAGCCATAATTCAATTGCTACTCCAGCTAGTTGCTGTGAACACTTACTCAATAATAACTTATCTGAAATTTTCAATCTGACTTATCTTTCTTTCCGATATTTTATCATTTGAAAAGCTAAGGCTTGGTCAAATGTTTATGAAGTTAACAGTTTTTCTACTTTGACATTAATTTACAAGTAAAATTAAATAAGGATCTGATTATCTATAAGTTGAAACTTTCAAATGCAGCATTACTCATGATCTTTCACTGCTCCCCCTACACACACTTCTGTACATAATTTGGCTATTAAAAATTTCTTCGAAACTTAATTCCCAATTGGACTTTAATAAAAAATTATTCATTTATGATGTACATCAAACTGAGCAAAAAATTAAGAGTGGCATGTTAGTATCAAACTTATGACTTATAACCCCCCCCCCCCATCCAAAAGTTTTTTTTAGATGCAAGGTTAAATGTGTAGCATTTAAATAAACTAATTTCTAAAGTTTGGGGTGCCGAGTGCCCTTAAAGCCTATTTTACAGATCCACACAAGTTAAATTTCTTTGAAATAATTTCTCAGTGACTTATGGTTAACCACTTAATAAATAGAATACAAATTTTCAATAGCATTATTAAAGTTCTTTCAAAGTTTGAAATCATTAACAAAGAAAACCAGCTTAATACAATATAATGCATATTTAAAATAACTAGCAATTTGAGTTTAACTTTCTTACTCTTATGCATCCATAAAACATGTAGTCAATATAAAACATTTCGACAAAAATTAACATTTAACGTCTGGTCACATAATACAATAATCATTCATTTTTGCATTTTCAGAAAATTGATGAATAAAATAGTTTCAAATAACCGAAACTTTCGAATACTTCTAATTTACATGTATTGTTATCACAGGATTAACAGTACTAATCGAAAAACGTAAGGTGTTTGGCCTAGACTTAAATTGAGTAGTCTTGTCCAAATTGAATTGGTGACAAATTATTGGTCAGGATCGTTGAACATGGACAGGATAACTGATCAACTTTAAATCAATTTAAACTCTAGCCTAGGGGAATTCATAAAAATCTTAAAGAAAAATTACTTAATAAAATTTTGGCAGATAGTTTTAGACATAATCTTTACTTATGCAAATTTCATACATACAGAACTTGTATACATAAAATCAGACTGCAGGTTAAATGTGTAGCATTTTAAACTAATTTCTAAAGTTTGGGGTGCCGAGTGCCCTTGAAGCTTATTTTACAGATTCACACAAATTAACTTATCAAATTACTTTCAAAGGATTTCTCAGCGACTTATCGCTAACCACTCGAATAATCAAGTACTGACATAGTTCCAATTTAGAATACATATTTTCAATAACATGCAAGGTCACTTCCAAAGTTTGAAATCATTACGAAAGAAAAGCAGCTTAATACAATTCAATAATATTTAAAATAACTAGCAATTTCAGTTTAACTTTCTTACTCTTATGCATCCATAAAACAGTCAAGATAAAGCTTTTCGACGAAAATTAACATTTAACGTCTGGTCACAATGCAATAATCATTTTTTTGCATTTTAAGAAAATTGATCGAATAAAATAGTTTAACCAAAACTTTCGAATACTTCTAATTTACAGTTATTCTTATCACAGGATTAACAGTACTGATGGAAAAACGTCAGGTGATTGGCATAGACTTAAACTGAAGGGTCCTTTGTCCAAATTGAATTGCAGTACATCTAGTGGCAAATTATTGATCAAGATCGTTAAACATGGGTAGGATAAATGGTCAAGATCTTAAAATCAATTTATACTCTGAAGAACTTTCAGTCTTCTGGACGCTTTAATATCTTACATTCTTATTAAAAAAACTTGCGTGGATGGTAAATATGTTTTAAACTAGATAAACTAACAGTAATATGCTGTTCAGTGTACAAGATTGTCAATTTCCTTCCCCCGCCCGCTCCATTCCCTTTCACGTCAGGCGAGAGTGTTTTCATCCAGTCATTACTTATGAGCAAGAATTTGAAGTTAAGGTTTGGTATGAACAATATTTCGTTTTTCATTCAGGAATAGAGGATTTTCCAATTTAATCTATAGAAATTAATGAAAAACCATCAAGTTATGCTTATGTAAATTACGTGTACTGAAGTTACTTTAAAGTTTTGAATTCAAATCGAATGGCATAGCAATTTCTATTGAGGTTGTCTTAAATAAGATCTAAAGTACTGTTTTAAACTAATGACAGCGATTTTTTGGTCTGGGCACGATTTTTTCTAAACTGGCGTTGAGAAACACTTTTAAAGAGGTTCCAAATACCAATTTGACTTTTAGTGAAATGTTTTCAAGTCGGCTAGATTACGTGAAAAAAAAGACCTTACTATACGAGTATTCACTTAACACAGTTCCTCCCATAGGAAGAAATAAAACCGCATCCAACAGAAATTTAGAATTTAAAGTAAACAACGTTAACGAATGTATAAAATTTAGACTTCCCTGTACATAACTCAGTTTATGAGTGGGTGCCGTAAAAATTCCGAGTCGTCACCCGGCCATTACGACACGGAACATAAGTCGTCACCTATGTTCCAACGCGAAGAAGCCAAAACAATGGCCACAAAGAACACGCCTACATAAGAATTAAACCATTGAATGAAGATTTTATCTCTCCCTACAGGGAAATGCTTAAAAACCGTTTCAGATACTTATTCGTATAGCGTTACCTTTCTCTTAAACAAGGTTTGGCGGTATTGTGTTTAAACCAAACCTGTAAAAGTGGCATCTGTTTAGGAGGGGGTGCCTTGCGAGGACTTAAAGCATTCCAACGCGTATTCACGTTAGATCTTGATAAGCCCCATCAAAACTACAGACAGATAGCAGAACCCTGAACCTCCACACTTCAGACATCTAACCATGTTCTCTGCATCTTATCGACTCTACCATGCTTTTCAACGTGTCTCGAAAGCTGCCGATAGTTTGTCCGCCCTTCAGTTGCAATACATATGTATCAACTGCTGTTAAATTTATATTGCTTACGTTTTGTACTATATCATTCATTCTACTGAAAGACGTGCATATGGCATTAGTTTTATGTACCACTCCATTCTGAAACATTACGCCTGTATTTGAGTCTGATTAAAGTGTACTACAGACTGAGAACAGATCAACCGCTAATTTCTTAACGTTTTAAAGGCAACGACTGAAACATCAGGCTGATCGTTTTCCCAATTTCTCATGCACATATCATTGGAAAGCTCTAAAATGTGCGAGTTAGATTTCTCTCTTGTTTCATATCGAAAATATGCTTGAACTAAGTTCTCGCATTAACATCGATACAATAGCAAAGTTTTAACGACTAAGATCGCTGTGCCATGTGTCACTTGACTGCACTGGGCTTAACCTGCATAAGGACATTAGTTTTGAAATAAGTCCTGCAAATCATTTTTTTTTTTTTTTACTATTCGAAAGTGCGACACTAATTTCGAATACAAGATTATACTATACCAATATTTTTAGAGTTATAAGGCTGATACATTAAAAACATTTGCAGGATTTCTATCAGTTCCTAGTACTGCATGTCACAATTACTGTAATGTTTAAGATTTTAGAAAATAGATCTAAAATACTTTCAATTCTTCTGGAAATATGCAGATATATGCATAGAAATCTCATTTTATCAAAACATTTAATAAGTTATGTTTATTTGTACGTTGATGAGAGGGGGAGGGGTGTATTTCAGAATCATGAATACCGAGGCCATCAATACAATCTGGACAAAGTGTTCTACAAATTTTAACATACGGTTTAGAGGAAATAAATCTCATCTGCGTAATTTTATTAAGGCAATTCCATACGAGACTGAATGCGAATTTGAGTTGCTGAATTAAAGTTGGTGCAACCAGCCCAGAGCTATTTTGTAATTAAATTTCAATTTGCATACCACTGTTATTGAATATAAAGGTTGGAACATTCCAGAATCAAATTCTTGTAACCATTTTATTCCTTCAATTTTTAGTTATTTGTGTGACTGAACATTACACAGGACTCCACATTGGTTTTTAAAACTGAAACTTAATAAATGCCCCCCCCCATTCAGATTTTTAACAGTACACATCTTAAATGGTGGATAAGCAATATAAAATTATAGTTTAGAAGAACCTACATCATTAGGGTTGAAGTTATTGACAGTCAATTTACGAGACAGCGTGACAGTTCTTTTAACATTAACTTGCGTAGTAGTTTAAAAACTATTTTTTCACAAGTTCCCAGCAACACATCTTAATTTTTATGTATAAGTAAGATTAAAATTTACATACATTTATGCCGCTGGCTTTAACGTTTCTTAACCTTCGCCCACTTGCGGAAAGTTTTTCAAATCAAGTGAAACACTAATTATGGAATTAACGAAGTGGCGAAGATAGTTTGTAAAACATTAAAACTTATTTATCTAGAAAAGAGTTCTTACAAAATTTCGTATAAAGTAACAAGATTCTCCTGTGTTTACTTTTAGTTTTAAATACTATGAACTACGCTATCAGAGACATGGAAAATGTCAAGTTACTTTTAAGATCTAAAATTCAAAGCTGTTCACCTATTAAAGATATTTCATAAATACAATTCCAACCAAAGTTTGTATCAATAAATATATTAGAAGCATTATACATTAATATAAATTTATAGGAAGAAGACTCGTTATTATACGAAGCAGTGACCATGACTGTGCTAAATTTACGAGGAAAGGGAAAATCTTTCGGTTGTCATGTAGCGGCCCTCATTAACCTGGCTGGTAGTCCATAGTTCTGATTCAACGAAAGGTCGACGAAAGCCTGGTGTAGACGAACTTCTCGGTCTTGCACAAACTCCACCATTCGTCGAACATTCACCTCCTCCAATAATCCTCGTCAGAATGCTCCACAATGACGAAATCTGCAAGATTACAGAAATTTATGAAATTAGTTTCACACTAATGTCTATAAATTACTTGTAAACTTTATTTTTAAATGAAGTGCAACCAAATAAATTTAGTTTTACCATAAACATTGCTGAAAATGGAATGTGCTAGTTTAAATGAAATAAAATTTGTTCCTACGGTGAATTTTTGTTTTTCGAGTTTACATTCAAGTATTAGGGAAAGAAGTGTTACTGAATCTATTTTTTCTTAATGTAGTTCAAGATAAAAAATGCAAATTGCTCAAAGTCACATTATTGTTCAAGAAACTAGTCTCGAAGTTGCTAAATCGATTACAGAATAAGAAAAATCAATTTACGCAGATACTTATTTCACACTATACAAGGGCTATCAGATGGATAATAAACATTTAGCATCTAAACGATAACTAAACTTCCTACAACTAGAATACTTTTAAACTTTGTTATATCAAATCAATATATGGTTCGCTTTCGAAACTACTCGGTAGAAATTGAAGTCTTAAATATCCTAAAGCTCGCCTAAATGTTATAATAGAACTCCACAATTCTATTTAAATTTGCGATTAAAATTTAAGTCATATCCTAAAACTCACCTCATTATGAACATAGAACTCCACACTCATTAACACAGGCAGGTCCCGAAACTAAACTTGGTAACATTTGTAATCACCCGACAATATGTACATCTTCTCAAGTCATCTAAGGGCCCGCGCTGTTTTCATTGAAATATATATACTGAAGTATCGTTGAGAAGAAGTAGTCTTCACTCGCCAAATTAAACCTCTTATGCAAATATTCAGGCCATGTTCGAGTCAACTTCCTGAGTAATTCGAATTTATCAAGAACTATACAGGAGATATAGGGTGCATTCGTAAACGATAAACTCCGTGCACGCGTTTTCGCAAGAAAACTGGAATGCGTGTGTTTAGTGCTGACAGTGGTTATCAGTGGCTGCATTCGTAAACGCCAAACGAGTTATACTCGTGCAATGAGTTTCCATCCAAATGATAGAGTTTCCATCCAAGTGATCTGAGTGCATAGAGTTTTTAAACTAGAGCGTTCGTATACAAAACTGAGTGCGATTAGTTTCAAACGAAAAAACGGATCTCTGCTAAGGTTTCGTCAGTTGTTTAGAAGATACACTTGCTGCACGTTGTTGTTGTTTTCAAATGGCGTCCGTTGTTATGGAAAAGTATGTTGTTGTGAAAAGTATTTTACGTTTCCTAAAGGTGCAAATATTATTTTTTCGTGGAGGAAATTCATGCGTACGTTAGAAAATGCTACGAAGGTACATGATTTTTCAAAGGTTTTCATTTTAGTCAATTCAAAAATGCATGTTTTAGTGTTGAAGTTGATGTTGGTTTAATCCGTTATTAGCGAAATTTGAACTTCTCTTGCTAAATACTTTTGAAAAAATGAAGTTGAAATTTCTAAATTTTCTGTGCACTTCAATTGTGGCCACTCTTTCTTTTAAAAATCCTGTTGATTTTATATGGAGTATGTACTAAAAACTCTCCTCAGCAAAACTAACGCATTCGCGAATTGTAAACAAACACGTCTCCTAGGCGACGAAACTAAATAAACTGAAGTTGTTCGTAAAGTAAAAGGAAACTGATAACCACTGACAGCACTAAACACACGCATTCCAGTTTTCTTACTAAAACTCGTGCAACGAGTTTGTTGTTTACGAATGCAGCCAATTTCTTTTGACTTCAGTTTATTTAGTTTCGTCGCCTAGGAGACGTGTTTGTTTACAATTCACGAATGTGTTAATTTTGCTGAGGAGAGTTTTTAGTACTCACTCAATATAAAATCAACAGGATTTTTAAAAGAAAGAGTGGCCATAATTGTAGTGCACGGATCAAAATTTAGAAATTTGAACTTAAATTTCATTTTTCCAAAAGTATTTAGCGAGAGAAGTTCATATTTCGTTAATAACGGTTTAAATGAACTTCAATCTCAGCACTAAAATATGCATTTTTGGATTTAATAAAATGAAAAATTCAAGAAAATGATTACGTTTGAAAAATTATGTACCTTCGAAGCAGTTTCTAACGTACGCATGAATTTACTCCTCAAAAAAATAATATTTGCATCTTAGCAAACGTAAAATACTTTTCACAATAACATACTTTTCCATAACAACGGACGCCATTTGAAAACTTTAACAACGTGCAGCAAGTGTATCTTCTAAACAACTGAACGAACCTGATCCGCTTTCAGTTTACTTCGTTTGAAACTAATCGCACTCAGTTTTGTATACGAACACTCTAGTTTTTAAACTGAATGCACTCAATCTCCTTTACGAACATCTTAGATAGAAACTCGTTGCACGAGTTCAAGTCGTTTGGCGTTTACGAATGCGGCCATAGTTTGCTGCATAAGATTGGGGAATCGTAGTACCGCTTCTCACCACTGAATACTTCCACATTGTAACCGTTTGTAAGGCAGCGGTAGGAATAGTTACCACCTACGATCTGTTGACTTCAGAAATTAATTATCATTAGTGAATTTTCTCACCTTTGTTCCATAATAATGGATAAGTAGTTTTTCCTATACAGATTCTAAATTATATTTTTCTTATAAACTTTCCTTTCATTCTTAAAGAAAGCTCACATAATTATTCGAGAAATGAGCTCAAGAATAATCGCTTTTAGCTGTAAAGTTTTGCGTTTAACTGCATGCGCAAGCAGCAGTTACTTTTCCGACTTTGATTTTGTAGATGGTTAACTTATTCTCCTGCGAAATTTATATGTTTTTTGCAACACACGTTTCTTTAAGTTTCACTTCGGGTATTGAAGCAGAAGGAAAATGTATGAATTAGGAATTCTAAAAAGTGCGTCACACATAAATTTCCCAAATACTTCCACCAATTAAAGGAGTAAGCTGCTGGGTAGCCCAGGATATGCTTCTTTGTCAAATGTCCCTTCACCGATAGGAGGCGCTGCAAAATCGGATTATTATATTCGAGGAATGATTCTCGTCCAAAAGTTCATCGATGGCTGTTGAGCTTACTCCGTAATACGTTCATCCGTAAACTAATTCGTAAACACTCAACCAGTGGCACTCGTGCGACTACTTTCAACTTAGGCGTTCTTAAACTCTCAGTCATTTGAACCTAAACCCGTTGATCGTTGGTCCCACCAGTGGCCCTGAACTGGGAGACGGAAGGTGCCTGATTCGAAACCAGGTCGCGTCCGCCATCCTAACTGAACGGAGTTTTCCGTGGATTTCTCCGAAACTTAGCGTAAATAGGGGTTAGGACCCTTTAGAAAGACCCCATAAAGGGCACCCCTTCAAGGCCTAGATCCCTCGTGCAGATAATTGGCCTTCATCACAGAACAATAACGTTGATCGTTGCTCTTAACCCTTTATATTTTGGCCGCATGACAGATCAAATATAGGGTGCATTCGTAAATGACAAACTCGTTACATGAGTTTTCATAAGAAAACTGGAATGTGTGTGTTTAGTACTGTCAGTGGTTATCAGTTTCTTTTGACTTTACGAACAACTTCAACTTATTTAGTTTTGCCGCCTAGGAGACGTGCTTGCTTACTATTCACGAACGCGTTAATTTTGCTGAGGAGAGATTTTAGTATCTACTCAATATAAAATCAACAGGACTTTTAAAAGAAAGAGTGGCTACGAATGAAGTGCACAGATCAAAATTTAGAAATTTCAAATAAATTTTTAGACGACAGCTGGCTGTGCGGCACAGCCAGCTGAAAAGGGTCTCTAGATCTGTGGCACGCGATGAACGTTTCGATCGTCCGTCATCTTGCTGGCAGTTAAGTGGAGCGACGGCAACGGCTGCCCTTTTTTCAGCATTGGGCAATCTATCCAGCTGTTCTCGCATGCTTCCATTTTTCAGCAGATGTCAGTGCTGTTACAAAATAATCATGACCATTTTTTTACGGGAAATGACGTGCTAAAAAGTAAAGGATTCTCGTGCAGCTATGTCACCCGAAACTATTTTTATGGAAATAAAATCGATTCTTCGTGACTGGCAACAGTTAAAACGTCCGAGTTTGGTGTTCCCCAAGCGGGAACACTGCAAGTTAAAGGGTCAACTGGCTTAGCGGGCTCTCGGCGATTCGTTTGTCCCCCATGGTGCTGGCAGTTAAATTCAGCGATGGCATCGGTGCTGCAATTTTTTCAGTATTTCGGCCATTTGCACATTCTGTTCAGTTGCTCTACGATATACAGGGTGAATCTAAACTCTTGGGCAAAACTTAAAGGGGTGATAGGGCTCAAAATAAGGAATCGGAATCACATAGCAATGTGGGGTCGGCAACGTCGTCTCCGTGTAGCTCTTAATCATCACTTTGGAAAAAAGTGACGAAACAACAGTGCGCTTTCCGACCTTTGTTTCGTCAGAAACTAATGTATTTTTCTCCGAAAACAGAAGACTAAAATTCATAGTTTAAAAATTCTATTTTATTTCACGGATGAAATTTTTGGAGACGAGCCTACTGTTTATGAAACTTGGTTAAGAAATTAGACGGACACTTCAATAGTTTTCCCAAAGTGATTATAACGGGGTAAGTTAAAAACATGCGTTTTTCATCATCCCAGAGATTGCTATGTGATTAGGTGATTACGATTCCTCATAATTGCCCTATCACCCCTTAAAGTTTTGCCCAAGAGTTTAAATTCACCCTGTAGACGTCGTATAGCACTTGGTATATACCTAGTAGTTCAGTTTTTGCCAGTTTTTATACGAAAACTGGTGACACGAGTTCATGAGTTTACGAACACAAGGTATATACAGACATCCATGAGCTCTCTGTTTAATGCCTCCATGGTTTAAGCAGACAATCTTCCAGATTATCCATATTATCTATAAGTTTTTTATGTCTATATAAATATTGATAGGCCTCACCATGGCGCAGTGGTTATGTCACTGGAAATGGTAGACGGCCGAAGTGTGAAGGTCCCGGGTTCCGGTCCCATCGCGCAGATTTCGACCTAACCGTTCGGAGTTTCTCGTGGTTTTCTCCGAAACTAGCGTAAATACGGGTTAGGACCCCATAAAAAGACCCCCACGGAATACACCCGCCCTTGTGTTGTCCTTCTGACGTGGATTTATAAGCGGGCTTCGGGCAAACAAACAAATCCGAAATACATGTTACACTAACAAACACGGTAGCTCTCGGTACAACTGGAACACTTGGACACAAGAATGACAAGTTACGTCAGTTCGTAAGCCATTGATATAGAAGAATAACTGAAGAGACTGCTCAGTGCTGAAAAAGTGCAGCCGTTGCCATCACTCGATTTAACTACCAGTAACATGGCGGTCAATCGAATCACCAGTCCTGTACTACACAGCCAGATAACTTCTTTGATACCGCTGACTGTGTGCCACGCGATTGGTGATTCGTTCGACCGCATTTTTCCTGGTAGTTAAATTAAACGAGGGCAACGGCTACACTTTTTCAGCGTTTAGGCCAATGAAACAGGCTATATAATTGTTCTTCGATATAGACGTCGTATACCTTAGTACTGTACTTTACTAAGCATATTATGCAGTGTATTAATCGAACAAGACTTATCTTCCGCTTTCTCTGATTTGCTTTATGTCTGAATTAAAACGGTTAGAAAATTTTCCTGGTATAGTTTTTTTTTTCCCGAAAGATAACTTTTTCGCGTAAATAATCAGTACCAGGTTACCGAGCCATGCTCAGAATCTAAAGGCTCCTTAAGTGTAAAATAATGAATACGTAAATGCCTTGGCACGTATCAAGAATCTTCATGGTTGCCAAAGATTTTCATCGCTGTCGGATCCCTCATACATTATCAGGTAAACTTTGGTCGGCATTCAATGTTACAATGGCATATACTTTGTTTTGAAGAGGGATGCTAAATATTCGAAGGTCGGTGCCATCAGAGTTCAGGAAAAAGTAGTTTAACGTAAGGTGCCTCCTTTCCTTCTGTAGCAGATCAACGAGGGTATCAGCGAAGATCTTGGGCGATGCATTCACTAACAGCGTCTTCATTACTTGAAATATATCTGTCCATATTGAGGACGTTCAAATTCAGCATCAAGAATTTGAGTTGCTTGAACTGTCAGATGAATGAGTTTATAAAAAAAATTCATCAAGTCTGTTATATACTGTTCGCAACGTAGCAGTACACACCAAAATCGTTAATAGTTTCACTCGTCATATACTGTGAACAAAGCCATTGTAAAGTATGCTTTCAAATTTCGAATTCTTTGAAATGTGGGTGACATCGAAGAAACAACCACACCAATTCATTAGGAAATTCGGAATGTCCTACATCAATATTACAGTCCCCAAAATGGTTTCGGTTAATTTTTGTTTTTACTCTTCAGAAAAATGCAAAGCTCCAGGGTGAATGCAATCCATGTTAAAAAGTTTTAAACTATGATAATAAGTACCCATATTTGTGGCAGCTTTGTAGATACTTAGACTGTTTATCCGAAGTATTTGTCGACGTCTAGCTGTTCCATGTCGTTCTCCTTCCAAATACTAATCATCTGTTTCATCTGCTTGTGTTTGAACTGCACGTTCACACATTTGGGCTAAGTGCTGCTGTCGGTGATCATATGTTTCCACAGCTCGTTTTTGAGCTACACTTTCATGCATTTACGTCTTTATGATGATAATTCTTTACGATTGAAATTGTAAATTTCTCTATAGTGCTTCAATTCAAACATAAAATACTTATTTTTTTCTAATTCAAAGAAAATACATCATGCATAAACAAATTCTACAAACGTAAATTCAATCTTATAGATACATAAATATAGATGCCATAAAAGTATAATCTTACATAAATATGCTTTAAACATAATTTTATTTTATAAACTCACGCTTAAGAAAATAAAAAGTGTAACGCAATTTAAATTATTAGTACAAAAGGACACTTCGAAATCATGAAATCAAAACCAGAATAGATCAAAAATATTCTTTTATAATAACCCTAACAACTACTTAAACGTTGACAATAATAGAACAAACGGATGGACTGAAGAAAATGGACTTCTAACCTCGAATAAATCAAAAATACATCGCTCCTATATAGTTACGCTGATCCCTGACTCTGTCACAATTCCAGTTCAACCACTCAAAATAAATCTTTTACCATCCAAACAGATTAAAAATGTATTGTCTAATAACTTAAAATTTACACGGTTCGTTGGTGCGATCAGCCTGAAAATTATCATAATTACGTAAAAAAAAAAGAAAAAAAAAGAAAGAAAAAATCTGATAATCCACCCGTTCCCTGATTTTTAAGCGTTTTTTTTTTTTGTATTTTTAGCTCTATTTCATTTAAGAGAATAAAAAAAGCTAATCATTTGAGTGTCAGAATTATCTATTGCAAGTGACATTGACGTTACATTGAAGTCACGGTTATCAGGCTTTGGAGGAAAAATTACGATTCTAATTCGCTTAAGATAGCTTTTCTAAATTACTACTCAGTTTAACTTTTTTTCAAAAATAAAACGGTTTTCTATGCATTAAGCATGGATATAGGAGAGGATGTTGATACCAAACGAAATGTTTCGAATACGAAATGTTTCTGCAGATTATACAATTCGAATTTCGATGTATAATAAAAATTGAATATGAAGTTATTTGATTTTAAGTGGGTAAATATTAAATATTCTGAGTGTAGACATTCTATCGCCCGCTGCAATTGTCTCCACAAAGGGCTTTATCCTTTAGTTTAATGATAGTACACAACACAAAACAACACAGCCTAATCCACGTCTAAATAAGAATTGAAAATTTATTAGAAAAAATCTTAGTAACCAGATTTCAGCCTCCCAATTTACTGCTTCCACATATGGACAACTCCCAGCCTGCGGCCGGATGGGGCCCGCCATGGCTTTTGGACCAGCCCTCAGAACAAGTCAAAACCCTGTATAAAACCTATATAAAACATTCAAACTTCCATATAAATCCGAATTATACGGCCCGCGATTTCGCTAACATCCTGAAGTCAGGCCCAGGAGGCCACTATCGTAAAGTTCTGCCCGCAACTTTTAAAAGGTTGTCCATACGATGATAAAATAAATGAGTTGAAATCATCAACTGCAGTGAATGAAAACTAAACTGATGGCTGATCATCTGCAAAATTAATTTGAATATCGGCTGCGAGCCCAATTTAGGAATCGATTGTATCATTTTTTCATCGGAGTTTCGAACATCGTTTCATTATAAACGGTTGACCCATTAAAAAAAAAAAAAAAAAAAAAAAAAAATCGTCAGGGTAACTACATTTAAATATTTATCGTCAACTTGCCGGAATAAGGCAGTTAAAATAGAATTCAACCTAGTGCCGTTATTTAAAAAAAAAAATGAAAATGGAATTTTCATGTTACGTCACAGGATCTTTTTTCTTACTGTGAATGACTGAAAAGGGTGTCATTTTCATTTAAATTATTCGGCTAAGCTGAAACTTTTATGCACTTTTGAAATTCGCATCATATGGATCAATAAAATACATGAAAAATATTTATTGTTTTAGTATATACGCGAAAATACATTTAGCTTTACGTTAGTTACAAAAGGATAATTGTAATAAATTCAGGCAATTTTTCACATAAGATTTACGAATAGTTTTGTATTAATAACTACGAATTAAGAATAATTAAATTATTTACGTATATTCCATCAAGGTGCTTGCGGGGATGGCAACGAAGACTCTTTTCTCTTTTTCTTTCGCTGGTTGCCAGGACGATATTTTGAAATAAAAATAACTTTTTAATTCTAAACAAATTTATGTAGCTGAATGGTGTAATATATCTAGTTACTAAAATATTTATTTGTCTGTGTACTGAATATCAAGTTCCATTTATTTTGTTTCTTTGCGAAATTAATTTTTACTATTATATATCGATGGCGTGTATTTTTTAATCCGCCCCAAACTTATTTGAGCCTCCCTTTTAGGAAGATTGCATCAAGTGTGTTTTTCAAACGCTCAATAG